>QEPC01003729.1:51151-83902 GCA_003113815.1 Sphenodon punctatus
GCGCTCCAATGTCAATTTCAGCTGCCGGCAGAGACAGAACGCTCAGTCAGTGAGTGCTCTGTCAGTGCGGCACCGGGGGGAGAGCGGGGGCAGGGGACTTCCCCAGGCGCCCTCAGGCGAAGGTCGCCAATGGTTCAGAGGGCAGGAGACTCGGGGCAGGAGAGGTTGATGACAGAGCAGAAGCAGCTCCCAGGTTGGAAGGAAATGGGGGCAGAAAGATAGGGAGGAGCAAGGCCGTGAAGAATCTTGAAGGCTGTAATCATGCTGTATTAGGGTACCCTCTCTTTCATGAGAAGACATTTAAAGCAGCTGCTAGATCGCTGAGCCTGTGCAAAGCTCTATGTTTCACAATGGTCCATCCACACAGAGTTCACAGTGGAATTAGGCTGTGGGGTAGTTAAAGCCACATGCACTAACCAAGTATACATTGATTCAAAGGTGTCTTCCCAACATACTTTGGTCAAGGCATCAATTTCGGTGTCTACGTCTGTGAGGCATTTGTCCAGGGTCTCCTTCCATCTATTGACACTGTCAATCCGTTCATTGAGGCGTGTGCGGTTGTCATGTTCATCCCATTTTGTCTGGAATCAGAAGAGTGGATTTCAGGTAGTCTTGTAAAGTGGTATTCTGGAGGCAGAGAGGGCACAGCACCGAGCGGACAGAGCATTTGCATAGACATCACAGGGTTTTTCATTTTAAATTATGGAAACATTTTGTATTAGACACACTGTCAAAGGTGCCAGAGTTGCTGCTCCAAAGAAAGCACATATCCATCACTTCACTTCAAGTTGAATAAGTGCAATATCATTTTTGAAAAAAACGCAAAATCGCTTTCAAAATTAAAATGTCAGAAAAGGGAAGTTTCAGAATTTCAAAACTGCAAATCTAAATGAAATGTCAACATGAAACACTATCCAATTTCAACCTGCCCTGTTTCAGGGCAACTTGAGTTGAAACAGAGAATACTGACGTTTTTAAGATTCCCAGTTTTGGACATTCAAACCATCAAACTTTCCCACCAACTCTGAAATTCTGAAGTTGGTCACTTCCCTAATTTTTTATTTTTTTTAATTTTGGAAAATTGCAAGTCAGCTTTAATTTACTTCGAGTTATTGTTTAGTACAAGAGCCAGAACTAGATTGAAAACATATTGGCAGAGCAACAATAGCCAACTAGGAACTTTAAACAGGAATATTTGGGGCCACCGTTCTATGGCTCAGGCAAGTGGCTGAGGGAATGGATCCCTTCATTCTGACCGGTTTGGTTCTTCTCTGAACTGACCAAGAATAGCCTCTGCCAGAGACAGGATGCTGGGCTCGATGGACCATTGTCCTGACCCAGTAGGGTACATTTTATGTTCTTATGGCAATGGCATAGGATCATAAACAACTGCTTGTGTCATAGTGCCACTCCCTGGAAGCAGCAATGGACAATGGGAAACAAGCCAGCAGAAGAAAGATTTACAGATCAATGGGAGCAGCACCTCTGCAATATTGCAAACTTCTGAAAACCGTGAACAAAGTTTATGTACATTTACTGCTCTTTCAATTTTAAACAATTACCCAATATGTTGCCATCAGGTTATATGGCTTATATTTGGGAACTGAATGTCCTCCAACTTTCAAGTCCATGAGGTAACTAGCTACATGAGTATCTGTCTTTTTAGGAAGCAGACAAAGGGCTACATGGTTAGGTGTGTATGATTATCCATTATGGGGATGCCAATCAACTCTTGGATCAAATCCCAATATCTAATGGACAATGTTAAAATTAAGGTCAAACTAGATGGTGCTTCATTACTTCTGAATAAATCTGTTCCTAGATTTTAACAGGAAATCCACAGTAATTTAACTTTTTAAAAAGTTATTTCTATTTGCAGGACGTAACTATAAAAACCTGTTTCCTTCCTCCCCCATGTTCTATCGTGATCCATAAGCTCAGCCAGAAGAACAAGTTCCATCATTGCACATTAGTTGCATGGCAAGCATGTGCAAAGAGTGTTTTCAGTGGGTGCTTCATGATTCTGGACCTCCTTTCCCCTGGAGGTTCACCAAAAGGCGATGCAAGACCTATTTATTTGACCAGTCATTTAGTAGGAGGGGGTAGGGTCTAGGAATTTGTTTGAATGGGGTTTTTAATATAGCTTATATTTTTATTGGGTTTTTTTCCATATATTTTATACACACACACAGTTACCTGCCCTGAACTTTTGGAGAAGGGCAAGTTAGAAATCCAAATAAGTAATCCCCCCGGAAAGTGTTGGCAAACTTCTCCAATTAATCCATTCCAAACTTGACCATTTTACAGAAGTCTTGTTTGGGTCTCAAATTCACTGGAATGCTCCTCCAGTCTCCTTTCTTTTAGCTTATCCACTTCCTTCCTTTGCAGAGCAGGTGTGTTAATGGGAAGGAGAAAGAGTGAGGTGCAGAGTAAGGATGGTCAATGAAGTGAGATTCCAACTCTCATCCTCTTGAGCCTCACAGCTGGGTGAGCATTCTCCACAAGACTCACAAAATCTGGAGCTTAAGCTATCTGCTGCCAACTCTTTCCTCCCCAACACAACACACTGCAATCAAAGTGCACAAAAAAAAACTCAGTAAGGGATGCAATTCCCTCTCACCCTTTTTGTTTTTAAATGTATATGGCAAAGGGATCAAAACTGCCCACCTGTTTGTTGGTTTCATTACGGAGAATCCTGGCCTCCTGTCTGATCTGATGGGAAGCAGAATTCTGTCGTTCGGCATTGCTGGAGATGAGGTTGCAGTTGGTGTGCCAGTCGGGGACAGTGAACCTCTGCCCAGGTTTCACACTCAGGGTAGCCATGGCAGCTACTTACTGTAAAGAAAAATTACCTGGGGGAGAGGAGGTGGTGGCACAGCAGGCTTAATGACAGAAACCCAATCAGGAAAGAGAGGAGCTGCTGTTATGATGTGGCACTGAGAACTTGAAATAGATCAGGGTTGATTTCCCATGGACCTACACACTGTAGCATGGTCTGCAACTGGACAGGCACCTGAACTTAATCTAGCTCCTTTACAGACCTCACACAGTAGTTTAACAAAAACATTCAATTCCAGTTACAAACAGCAGGATCGCAAACTATCAATACACAAGTGCAAGTCTCAAATATGGACCAGAGCAGCCCTTACAGAAGCAAGATGTCCCAAGGAACATGGAAGCCACACAGTCCAGATCCGTGGGCCAAATCCAGTCCATGGCTATTTTTATTCGTCCCCTTTCTAATTTCTGGATCTGAACAGTCTCTCCCCTTAAGAACTGAAAAGAGTGAGCCCAAGAGAAAGGAGCAGAGATGAGGACATGCACTCAAGGGTAGGGGACAGATCCATGGCCCCATATTTCCGTGACCTGGACTCTCCTCTTCCCCCATTCTTGAGCACACCCCTTAAACAGCCCTGACCTCCACTCTTATCCAAAATTGTACCAATTTTCAAAGTGGCCCCTGGAAAGGGAGACGCCACACCCTGTGTCTAGATGGAGCTGGGGCTCAGCTGCAGTCTCTGTCAGCAGTGACACAAAGACATAGGGTATACGCATTGCTGCCGACACAAAATTGCTCTGTGCTCGCTGCCTTGGGTCTCATCACTGAGGCTTGTTCCACCTATCTTTAGTAAGGGTATCTCAAGCAAGGACAGAAAGAGACAAGATCGTCTATATTAAAGCTATACCAAGTGGTGAAGATTCGCAAATTCCTGCAAACGGAGATGGAGAGGGAGGGACACAGGGTAAGTTCTAGAATCTAGTCAATAAATGATCATGGGGGAAACAGGAGGCGGAGGAAAGGGGACACTTCATGGGCTTGGAGGTTACTAGTGCCAGTGTGGTGGAGTGGCTAAGTGTGCAGTACCTGGACCAGGTAGCAGGTGGAAGGACCCGATTCAAGTCTATCCTTAGCCAGAAACTCACTGGGTGACCTTAGGCCAGTCACAATATTCTCTCAGCCTAACCCCTACCTCACAGGGTTGTTGGGAGGATTCAGAAGTTGTGTTAATTAGGCAGGGGGGTGCTATATAAACATTTTAAAAAATATATTATTAATAATGCTAAAGGCAAGGAATGGAGGGAAGTGGGGGGAGGCCATTTGTGTGCACAAATCACTGTTAATCCAGACAGATAAAGCTGTGCAGCTGCAGTTCAAGGGAACAAGACATCCACAGTGCAAACCCCAGCTCCAAAAGCTCAGTCAAGTCCAGGTAACTTACCACCGTCTCTTCCCCAGTCAGCCCTCCTCCTGGCCTCTGCCTCCCACGGCTGCTTTTTGTATCAGTCTGGTTGCCAAGCACGCTCTGGGCCATTGCTAGGCAACCATCTGACCAGGAGCCAATTGGAAGGCTTCTCTCCCTTGTTTACTGGGAGGGGGAGCCCTAGCAACCTGGGGATGTAAGAAGAGAAGGGGCTCCAGAAAGCTATGAACTGAGTGGCTGAGAGAGGCTTGAACTCAGAGGCAATGGTGGTGGGTGAGGAGTTAGCAAAGGGACCAGTGAGGAGACAAAAAAAAAAGGAAGTAGGAAAAGATTTAAAGGCACCATCCCCAATGCACCAAGGAAAAAGTCACTTCTCTCTTCCATAATTAAGTCACGGGACCTTGCTGCTGCTGACATTGGGGCCAACCCAATGCCCTGTGGATCATGTGCGTAGCGGTGTGCACATGCAGCCATGCACAAACTGCATGGATCCCCATAATGGGCACATTGTGTACCGCAGAAACCACACACATGCATTTGGGATCCACGGGGCATTGGATCGTGGCCAGTGAGCTATTTTCAAAGTTTCATATTGGAAAAAACTTTGATCAGCTTTTGTCTGGCACATCAAAAACCACAGGCAAACAGGTGGTCTTTCATATATTTTCATTCCCGCAGCAGTAATGTTCCAGAACTGGGGAACGGAAACCACTAATACACAATCTGTCTGAGAAGCTTCACATCGTTGGTCTTGAACACTGTCACAATAAGGTGGATCTGAAGTCATTATCTTGCATCACTTGCTGTTCAGTATACAATGCTGTCATCAACAGGTCCTGTACCCCATCATCTGGCCAAGATTTTTAAAATTTAGGCACGATTAGCATTTTAAAAACCATTAGGAAAGCCACATGCACTCGTTAAAGAAGCACTCCACACAAGACCTATAACAATTGCACTTCAAACCAAAATTAGAGCAGGTCATGCCTTCTGAAATGGTGCACTTAGCCTTGTCCAATTTTACAGCATCATCTTTATTAGCTTCACATATGTCTCTCTAACTATTCAGACACGTGAACATACAGGAAAATCCCTCTGTCACAAATTCTAAAAGACCATACTATGCTCCCCGATATGAATTTCCTCCATCTCTGCGTTCACACAGTTGTATGTTCTCATAAGCATCCCAGTCTTCTGCAGCCACTGTCCAGGCAGCTCCGACAACCAAGGACCTTCTATAATCTTCTGTCAGATGTAAATTCCTGAATTGTCCATTATGTGGTACGTTCTCCTTCTCCCACTAGACTGATGTAATTATATTTTACTTACTTTCTTCACATTTTTATGCCGCCCCCTCCTGCTTACGCATCTTGGGGCGGCTAACATCATAAGCATGATATGATACGATATATCATTTTGTGGAACTTCATCCAGAGGCAATAATACTCATGACCACTGCCGGGTCTGAATTACTATAGCTAGGACTAAACGATTACAAAAAGCGTGTGTAGTGTGACCATGGCCTTAGGTGTCTGAGTGTTACGGAAAAGTTCCTAAATCAGTTACTTTTGAAAATGGGAATAACTGACTTTTGATCATTTTATCCTTTCTCTAGCTTCACGTGTAAATAAGTGAAATACTGAACAACTCACATAGGAGTTTTTGTATTTGATATATTGACTCTTGGGGCTTCAATGGGACTATCCTGAAAAACGTGGTTTGTGGTCACACTTGCTTAGGGAAGCTGTGGTATCGCCTTTGTTGAAGGTTTTACACAAAGCAGCTGTGACAGAGGCTTAAGTCAGGGGTGACCAGACTTACGGCACACATGATCCAGGCACCAACCTCAAGTGGTCTACCAGGACCCTCCACCCCAACTGGCTCCAGGCTGGGACCCCTCCCATTGGCTCCCAGCTCTAGGGCAACTCAACAACTGGTCTCAGGAGTGGAGAGGAGCACTCCCCTTTTGCAGAGCCTTCCCCCACCACACTGGAGGAGCTTTCCGAGTCTGTCTTCTTGCTGGAGACACTCCATGGGGATGCCCTTCCTGCTCTCCTCCCTAGAGGTGATCTCAAAGAGTCTGCTCCCCCCGACCCACATGGATCTACTTGAGACTAGCTTGTGATCTACCAATAGACTGCAACCTACCTTCTGGCCACCCCTGGTTTAGATCCGGTAAATCCTGCTTCGATGGAGGGGGTTAAACTTGATGACTCTCAAAGTCTCTTTCAACTCTGTGACTAACACCGAAAATAAAGTTCTGATGGAAACAAAGCTTAGTGATGACACAAGGCTGAAGTCTGGAGCAAAGCTTTTTTTATTGCAGTTATTAGTGAAAGTTACACTTCAAACTGAAGCAAAGCGACACTAAAACCAAAATTTTTAAAAAAAGTAAAAACAAACACAACATAGAGTCCTTCCAGTATAGAGAATGGCAGAAAGACAGAGAAGTGGAATCTGTCACAGAAAACTTTGGGGACAGTTTTGGCTCAGAAAGAGTTCCATGACTGAATTTTGTAACATAAGTATTGTGAGTGACAATGTTAACAAAGTAACTTTTACTCTCAACCACACACATAATACATGTTTGCAAAGACAATGGAGTGAACTGAAGGTACAACATTCACCACTGGAAATCTGCACACAAACAGCTTCATTTCAGAACCTTGTATGCTTTTCTGTTCATCTGTGCTTTATTCAAGCCTTCAAGAAGTTAGCTGACACCATAACACACAACTGGGTATTCAACATACACAGATACAGTGCAGAAGGCTCAGAGATACCCATCACCATAATCCCATGCTGGTTTTATGGAGAAACCATGGATGATCTGAATTGCCAATACATGTGCATTTCAATTCTGATTAAAAAATAAAATCAGATTTCCTGTTTTATTCCAGCTGTTCTTTTCTTGCTAATGAACAACACTAAGAAGTATTCTAGAAAACCTTTAAAGTAAAAATGACATTTTCTTTGACACGGGTTTGGCAGTCATGGTTTGGTATTTCCCTAGAGATAATCTGCTCCTGTGGCATCAAATTCAGACCCAAAATATATTTTGACATCCTATCCTTCACGTTTGCAGGCATTGCTTTGGAAATTTTTTAAAGTACAATTAGAGTATAAAAATAAAGTTAAAAGTACAACACCCCCCCCCCCCCCAAACTAAAATTGAGCCTTTAAGTGATTAAAGTAGGTTTAAATGATGCACCCAGCTTGATCATATCTCTTTAAAGCCAAAACAAAGACCTGATGACATTATGTAAATTACACAATGTTCTTGAAAGATTACAAGCAACATACAGTGAAGTGAGGGTAGGGAAGAAGTTACAACTTCCAGATAGTTTCCTCCTGTGCTGGAAGAAATCTTTGCAATAGGTAGAAAATTTTGGCAAGGACAGCCTGTTCAGAAAAAGGAGTGTAGGGAGAGGGAACACTCTGCTTCGGGTTAACAATTACATTTTAAAAACATATTGATATATATCTATATATAAACCAAACCCAACCCGCTCCCAAAATAGTTGTAGTTCACATTTTGCAATACAAAGAGGCACACACGGTCAAGGTGGTTAAAAAGTAAAAATTTACAAAGGCTTTTACCAATGCACTTGCCATCCGGTTCACAGGCTGTATGTGCAATGCCCCAAATTAACAGCTAGGCTGACTCCAGAACACCTTTTTATTTTTAAAATTACAAACATTCTATCTTTGTGGTTCAAAACATTCGATATCTTGCATATGCAACAGCAGTACTAAAACAGAAGAGAGCTCTGTGTGTGTGTGTGTGTCTATATATATATACTGGGGTCCCAGCCTGGAGCCAGTTGGGGTGGAGGGTCCTGGTAGACCACTATATATATATATATATAGATATATATATATAGATATATATATATAGATATATATATATAGATATATATATATAGATATATATATATAAATAAATCTACTGGACTAGTTTTAAAATTTGTTCCAAAAAGGGAATTCCAAACGCATTTTAGAATAAGCTCTACTTTAAAGGTAACATTTATATGTACACACCACTGCTTCCAGAGATTCAGCTAACCATGTGCACTATAAAAAGCACACAATTGCCACAGAAGCTGTCCTTATCTGTAGACATTAGTTAATACTCCTACTAGCCCCTAAACTGAAGAGATGAATTAAGACTACCTATTCATAACCCCTATTAAATATATTCCTGATTTATGACAGTGCAAACTTTGGTACTGGGCGATCTACACACACACATACTGAGCAGAGCACTGTCTGTCAGTTAACCATGCTGAAAAACCCTACAACTCACAGCAAGGGGAGTATAAAATCAAAAATTAATTATATAATTTGTGAACCCACTACTCAGACTCACTTGACATGTTGAACAAGAAACCTGCTGGCTGAATTTCTGTATGGCAGTGCTGATAAGAAGAAAGGGAGAACCTCTCTCAATGGACATCAGGTACAGGAAACTGGTTAGCCAATATGGTTAAACTGTACCCCAAGGCTAGACATTAAAAAGCATGACTGAGCATAGAACTGAGCTGCAATGCAAAATTCTGGGGGCATAAGTTATCTACAAGTAAATGACACTTTAAAATGCCTCTACAAAGCTAGAATCAATCAATCCTGCAAAACTTTGCCCTGGAGTGAATTAAGTACACTTTCCTTACACAATTTGTGCCCAAAACAGAGTAAAACCTACAAAAAAGGGTACATAAAACAGAACCCAATCAAGCCAGAATTCACTGAAAAGTTACCTGAAGTCATAAAGGCCAAGTGTCTTATAGCACTTACTGAACCGTATCAATCCAACCTCACAGCAACACTGAATAAGGGGCAATATGTCTAAAGCAGAGGTGGGGAGCCTTGAGTTCAATCCAGTGTGCAGCTGGTTTTCATTTGGCCCCTTTCCAATTCCTAGGATTGTGCCCATGGACCAGCCCCTACCCTCAAGCATGGAAAATGAGCTCAACGAGAGGGAGTGGAGATGAGGGTAAGTACTGAAGGTAAGGAGTGGATTTATGGAAACAAAGTAGCTCAAATTATATCTTTTAGTGGGCCAACTGTTCCCATGGGAAGGAAAAGGTTCCCTACCCTTGGTGTAAGGGAACCATTATTCATAGATCTGGATTTTATGTGATAAAGATGGGCTTGTAAACAGATTTTTTTTTTTGTTGCTGTTGTGGTTAAAAACTTTCACAGAGTGGCAAATTTTGTGCAAAAGCAGTTTTATTGCCCAGGAATTCTATATTCCAATCAATACTCTTGCAAATTTGCACTTAAGATTCAAAACTCCTCCTTGCTGCTAGCAAGTCAGTTAGAAAAGGGTCACATGTTCAACATAGCAGGGCCCAGCCCTGCTGTCCTTTCCAGCAGTGCAGCTGCGGTGTGCACAGGCTCTGAGCCAGGGCAGCACAATTCTAGAACAATAAAGAGCAGGAAGGCTGTGAAAGTGAAGTTTTAAGTTTAAAGAAGAGTGGTGTGATAAAAAGATGAAGACTTACAAAAATGTCCATGGATTTATACTATTAAACTTAGCACCGTGACAGCACTTTGAATCTTTCAAGCACCTAATATGGGAGAGCTCACAAAGACATAAAATGCTAGGCAAGCATTATGCACATTTTACTAATGGCAAAACGTTTGCCCAGCATATTGTATAAACCAGGTCTGCTCTACATTGGTACCTTGTTAACAAAAGAAGAATTTCACCTTCTCATATCGCCATGCCAACACCTTCCATATCCAAGACATCAGTCACATGTTCTTTTTATGGGCTAACTTCTTCTCAGCTACCAGCAAACTAATTTTTGTAAAGAAAATTGCGGCATTTAACTAGCACCACAAGATTTTCTTCTTAGAATACAGCTTCCCTACCTTCATTGTAAACAATCTTTTTGTCCTTATCAGCCCCTCAAAGACAAATAGCAATGAAATAAGAGGTGACGTCTAACTTACCACTGACCTGTGTACCTTTGACATCACCACTCCCTAGAAACCCTCCTAAAGAAACAGGACAAGATCCGTAAATTAATGAGCCATTTCAGGGTACAAAACCCTTACATTAAAACAAGTAGCCTTAAAGAAATAATATTATAGAATTCTGACAGACAAGGCAGGATCTCATCTTTGGGTTGATCTCTTGAAAATCTTAACTACAACATGCCTATTATTTGGGAATTTTACAATTACAAACCAAGCCTTTACCAGCTTCTTGATCAAAAAAGGCACACCACATTTGCTAGAGTTTCATAGTATCTGTTCACATTTTGAGCAAACATTCCGGGTGTCTTTCAAGATTCCCCCACCATCTTCTGAAGGCCTCAAGATGAACAAAAATAAAATCCCCAGATTTAATAAAATCCCCAAATCTTGGCTTCTTTAGTAGTATCTGCTACCACACTTTGCCTCACAAATCACCAGCTGACAAAACAAATGCCATAGAAGCCATTCTGTGAGAGCATTAGGAGGGATTAGTAATATTTTAAGGGGCAATAAAGGACTGCAAAGGAAAGTAGAACAACTGCAGTGCCATACTAGTAACACTACAAGAGACTATGCAATTTATACTGCCCAACTGTATGAGGCTTGCAAGAGCTGTGATGGTTATTTTCAGCTAGGACATTGTTAGTGAGGGACAGGCTACAATATAGCAGGTTATGAATGAGATCCTCAATAAAGGACTATGGGATCACTGGAGGAGCACAGATGGGTGGAAATTTTCCATATAGCACTTAAAACATGAAAGCTATTATGTCATAGCCCTTCCCGTCTCAAACCCCCTTGCCTCTATCTTCAAATAGTAACAAGACAGCATTCCAGTCGAAGTATTAAAATGCTTTTCCGTATTTTTCTTCTTCCAACTTCACCCACTCTTAAGTATTACTAGATACTTCCCTGTATGCTTTCTTAAGGAGGAAACTCGCTGGGGAAAAAAGTGTGATCATCCCTCTTGAGGCTTTTAAAGTGGCTGCATTGGGGAGACTTTTTAGTATTGCTAACCTGCAAAGTTATTTAACAAACATAAACCCACCCACCCCAATTCAGGTCTCAAAAAAAACCACCTCGAGACATTTTTGAAAGAGAATTCAAAATTTGTCTTTCAGCTTCTGAGCTTTTTGGAGTCACCTTTTCTAGTTTCTCTCTACAGTCACAAGGGCAAGAAATTTTTTCTTTTTAAAGATGAAAGCTGAAATTCTCACTTTAATTGCACAACTCCAACAAGAAAGACTTTGAGTAGATACCCCCAAAAGTGGAACATGAGACAAGACTGTAGGAGTTGGCAATGCCACACCCCTTTTGGTGAACCTGAGCCAGGAACTCTGCACACCTTAGCATCCCATTGTTTCGAACATTATCCCATCTTTGCATTGCGTCTGACAACACTATGCTTGGCTTGTGATAGGATCATCGCCACTTCCATCTGCTCTCTACTTCAATAATGGTGAAAATGCAAGCGCTGGGCTCTTGAAACAATTCAGTTTAATCACCAGTCCCAGCACAAAAGAGCTCTCTTTCCCAGAAATCGTCACTTTTAAGAAGCTCCCCAACCAGGAGGTCGAATTAGAAACACTCCAATAAACTCTTTGCAGCCACAAAGAATAGTGTGTGGAAAATGATGAAAGCAAGGATTGCATTCCGGTACTATATTGTCATTTTCTTTATAATAGTTAAAAGTTGAAAGAAATGAATGGAGCATTTTAAAAAATGGTCTAGGCCTGCATGATAAACAGTGGAGTATGAATTTTTGACCCTTTTAAATCACTAAAATAAAGGCATGGCTTCTACTAAAAAGGTAAAGCAAGAGGCAGAATTGCTTATAATTTACCGTTCCCCCCCCCCCCCCCCCCGGAAATGCATTGCAAACCTAGGAGTTTGCATGGATTTGACAATGAAAAAACAAGTGTGAGATTTAAAAGACTAGAGGAAGGTTAAAATGAAAATGCTACAACTTTGTATAAAAACCAGAAAGAGACGTAGACAAAAATGAATAAATGTTTAGTCAAAGTTGCATCAAATGCAAAAAACAGCAAAAGTGAAAAAAATTAGATATTCAAAAGTAAGTTTACAGCATCATAAAATACAGGTAAATCGCATTTTCCAATTAATTCCACAACATCCCTTAAAAAGAAAACAGAGCCTACACCCCCAAAAATGGTTGCTGTCCTCACTCCAATTTTCATATCCCATTACTTTGATCTGCTACTTCCCATTGTTATTATCTGTAAGAGGTGGAAATGTTTAAAATTTTAAAGTGTACCTAGCAGTGTTCTTAATCAAGCCTCTCAGATGAGAAATTCCAAAACTAAGTTAATATGAAAATAAAATATGTTATTTGATTTAATCACACTGGAAAAGTCAACAGACTTGACAAATAAGCCCAGTTTGGTCAGAGATGGCATCTACCACTAGAAGTATCATTTTAGTCTCATTAAAGCTTCTGGGCTCTTTTCATAAAGGTCAGAAGGCACCACTGAGATAATCTAACATGACTCCTGAACACAGCACAAATCAGTCAATTTTTCTCCAGTTATTACTTCATCAAGCCCATAATTGTATTTGGCTAACATGTAATAATCAGGAGGCTAAGTCTTAAAGAGTGCAAGGGGAGGATCCCATCACCTCCCTTGGTTGCAAGTTCCCCTTTCACTGTTCAAACAACCTGTGCCTTAGAAAGTAAGTTATTTCTAATATGAATTTGTCCCATATTAGTTTCCAGACGTTGGTTCTTGTGCTGCCTCACTCTGTTAGACTGAAGAGCTCTGTGAAGTCATCTTGTTTATCAAGACACCCTGCCCTTTTAGCTATTAAACTATATCCTACCTGCCATTAGCATCAAGTACTGCCATTTATAGCAATGGATAAAGTGAACATAGAAAGGCATTTCAGAACTCAAAAACTCATCACGGGATTGGATTTAACTAGTCATCAGTTCTCTTCAACCATGGTGATTTATAGAGAAAAGAAACTGACAAGCCTAGAAGCTCCTCATCCTCTTCCAACAAAAGGTAAAAAAGCAACAATCGGGCTGAGCACATGAAACAAGCCACACACAAATTACCAATGAATAACACCACCACGAAGCAACAAGGTTCATCTTTTAAAAATCTCCCATTATGCTATTAAGACCATTACCAAAAAAAAGGAAAGTTAAGTGTGTGGTTTTTTCTACTCTCTCTTTTTTTGTTTGTTGCAGGCATGTGCAAGCACGTTACAGTGTAATCAAAGCAGAACTCTGCTATTATTATGACTACTTTTGCAGCATTACAAGGTTACTGAGGTGCAGAGTTTATTAGTTTAGTTTACAACTTTTCCCGACTGGAGGAACGTTCACCAAAGTCAACCGTGGCCCAATACACACACTTACTGGGGTAGCAGTGTTTGGGGGAGGAGGAGAAGGGGGGGGGGGGGAAAGAGGCATAAGAACAGCCATCCAAGGAATGCTCATTCAACCCTTTGCAAGGCCATCCATTACCGTGTGGACTCCATTCAAAAGCAGGATCTATTATCTCAGCACAAGCTTTCAAAGCATTCTTTGAGACACCTTCAAAAACACCTTTTAAAATCAATTTTTCTGTTCTATGCTATGCCCCCTCTTTTGCCTCTTCTTAAATAGGAAGTGGGGAGCTGAATTACATAAAGCCTAAACTAATTCATAACCACAAGCTGATTTTGGTAATCACTCCTCAATTCCTTTCCTCCTATTGAATACACAGTCCTTGGTTATCTTGGTCCTGATTCAGAGAAACTGCTGCTTGATGGTACCTTAGGAAACATGGTATCATCAAACACTTGGCATTTTTGATAAATTTCTCTTAATTTTTCAGCCATATACAACTTGAAAATAACAATCTACAGCACCATCTTCTGAAAAGGCACTTTCTGAGGACTGTCTTGCTTTTATTTTAAAAAAATAAAAATAATTCCAAGTTTTAAAAAGAACTTCTTTGCTTCAACAGGACACTACATTAACTACCTGCATTAGGATGAGAGGACCTCAGACATTTCTAAAGCAGTTGGAGGCACGACACGGCTACAAAGACTGTTTGATATGGAGTCTGCCCACTGACTCCCTTGTATCTGCAACAGTGAATCTGTTCCCCACTCTGTCCCCACCTCTCCAAATCACCATATGCACCTTTGGCTGCTCAGGCTCTAATCTAATTTTTACCCTCAAATGATTTTAGTGATTAGGATTACAGAGACTCTACTAGAGAAGTCAAATATAGGATCCTGTATGCAACATTTTCACACCTCACTACTATTGTACAATTACAAAGATTTTCTACTAGCAGAAAATACTGAAATTAGCACAAGCTTTAACCACTATTTTTCAGTTTTACAAAAATAACAGGTATCTGACTGAAATGGCTGATAAATGAAGTTTATTAAAAACACGTGCCAAAACACAAAGGGTTTTCCATACTAAATGTCCACCCAAAGTACCGTCTTTGGGTTGGAAAGTACAGCAAGAACATTTCTCCCTTTGATTATCTATACGGATTTTCGATCAGGTCAGATTAACTGGCCACAGAAAGCCAAAATTATTCTACAACACTGCAACTGATGAAATATATTTGACCAACATGGGGGTGGGGGTGGGGTGTGTGTGAAGGGGGGAGAGAGACAGGGACTCAAGTCTACTATATGAAATCCCCACCTACCCCACTCTACATTTATGGTTTTAATGCATATAATCTAATAGGCTTCTCCCATTCCCCTCTTACAAAAAGTGCTATGAAAGGTTATTTTTCCATTAGTTCAGAAAACTGAGAACATGATATCAAAGGAGGCCTTGCCCTAGTGTATAACCCCAGAGAGAGAAATCTCAGGAGGCCCTCTATTCACAACTGGAGAAGTTTAAACTCTGGAATTTCACCACTGTGAATTTGAGTGCTAGTAGAAAACAAATATAACTTGCTGGGATGTGCAGACTATGATGAACTCATCAAAATGTTCTGCAGCTAAACATTTATACAGCAAGTATTCCCATGAAAAATGAGAAATGTAAATAGTTTAAGACCAATGGCATCTTGAAAAAGCTTGACTTGACAACTTTCAGGTTTGCATTCTAACTAGAGCTGAAATGGGTACCTGCAAAAATGGGGATATCCAACAAATTTCTGGTACCCGAATTGACTCAGCAACATCAGGTACTAATTGGCACCCAACTGCAACCTGATTCAGGCACCCCATGTCCCAGAAAGTCAACTTCCAGAGCAAAGGAAATTAACCTCCAGTCCTGATTTTTCAGTTTTCCATCCTGACACACCAATTAGTAATGTGAAAACTGAAAAACGGGTACTGGAAGTAACTGATTTTTCAGGTACCCGATCTGTAACTGAGTAGCCCACTGAGTACTCATAGAGGTACTCAAGTATGTGAGTATTATCCACAGGTACTAAATTAAGTACCCATTTCAGCTCCAATTCTAACTGAAAAAGTGGAGAAATAGCCTCCCTCTGCTTTAATTTTAACAAAATTACTTGAAATATCCATCTACCAATCCTGAGGTATTTTTTTTTTTAAATCCCACCGTTGAAGGAAAGCAAAACAACATTGGCGTGGAGAAAGGTTATTGAAACAAACAAATCTTTCTTTGGGGTGCTGTTGCCAGTCATGCTGTTCATAGATGTCGTCAGAATTCAAACAAACTCGATTACTAGAATTCAAATTGGTTTCTTTCCCAACATCGATCCACTAGACACTAGATCACAAACGTGAAGTCATTGCCCCCTTGGCAAGGATTCGTTGTTAGCTTATTGAAGCACTGCCTCTGTTTCTACAGCAATGGTTCATAACTGTTGGTACACGTACCAGTATTGTTATTCAGGCCTGTGTGGATGGGTCCCCTAGGCTACCCCTCCATTAATGCTGTGCTGGGCCCCAAGTGCATGCTCCCACTATTCAGGAAGTTAGTAGAACTTGCTAGAACAAGAGAGGTCTTAGTCTGGGTAAGCTGGTACAGTTCGTCAGAGAAGGCTGGAAGCCACTACTCTAGGTAGATGTATACATACAAGGCCGACTCATCTGCAAAGTGAAACTGTCAACCTTTGTCCACATCCCTATTTCACCTGCACACAGTCAGCCCCGGTAAAGATATAAAGGGATGGTGTGTATCACACTCAAGATTTCCACAAAAGCACATAAAACTCGAGAAAAACTTTTCTTTAAAGGAGAGCAGATACAAAAATAAAAGAAATCCATATATTCTTGTGAAAATATACTGGAAACTGCCACCACAGATGAGGTACCATTTATTCTCCCCGCCCCCATTTCCCACCCTCCCACATCCCCCAAACTGCAAACATCAAAATATATATTAGTCTTTTAAACAAAGGAAGAATATCTGGCTATTTAATCTCGGTTAAAATGACAGCACCCTTTGTTACACTTGATATTTCACACCCATTAATTTTCTTTTGAAAAACCAGATACCACATCTAACACTAAGCCTTGATTCCTGCTCATCTTCTCATTCCCTAGTGCAGTAATTGTCCGTCTCCGTTTAAATAAATATAGCAGCTATGGTATCATAAATGTGAGGCCTTCAACGCCAGTAAATTGATATTGTAATACAAGTATGTATCGGCACTTTATGTAGACATTTGCAAAACCAAGAATAGAGAGATTAAAACTCCCAAACCCCTCTGCACATGAAAACCAATTACACTTGTCTTCAGAGCTAGCAGTTTAGAAGAACTTCTCAATGGATTTTTAGGTTTTCAGTGAAAGAAGCAAGGAAAACAGCTAAGCTTTAAAACCATAGTCATTGAGTTGTAGGCAAGATGGAAGCGTATAGTGTTTTAAAAGGACTTTTTATAGAGAGAGAGTCGTGATTTCATCGAAATCCTAGAAGTCCACAGCAAGTCCTTCTGTAAGCAGGTGGTTTTTTGTTTTTAAACTAAAGTTTTAAAAAGATTAATCTCATGTAAAAAGCAACAATCTAACACAGGCCTTTTAATACACAGGACTACTTGCTAGCCACAGCAACTTTAAAAGAGAATTTAGACTGCAGAAGAAACATTTTTATAGCTTTGTTGGAAACCATCTTGCTGCAAACTGCTCTCCCTGCAGCATTTTTCTTCTAAGGAGTTGAAAGGTAAGTGCACAAAGTAGCCAGAGAATAGAGTTGGGATACTTCATGTAAGAATCTGAACTTCTCCTGGTGAAAGCATCAAACTTGCATTAAAAAGGAGACTCCCGAGAGCTCCAACTATAGGGGGATCTATTATGAAGGTTCCCCTTAGACTCCTGAACCCATAAATACACTGTCCACCATTCATTTCCAGTGCAATTTTAACTCTGATGGGGAAAAAAATCTTTGCGTTGTGTAACTTCCTTGAAATTGGGCGAAAATTATGTATATACACCAACTGTAGCAAAGCGTTGAGACAGTGTTGTGAACACACATTTCAATACAATGTACAAATGCACAAAATACAGTACTTCATTTTTTTGGAGGGAAATGGGGAACGTTCATGCCTGTTGTAGCAAAAGGGCTCAGATTTTAGGCTCAAAATACAGTAAATTGGCAAAAATAGTGGATTATGCAAGAATACCAGGAAATAAGATGCTTACGCCAATCCATTGGTTTTCATGTGGAGAGCACGTGGCATTCAGTAGGGCTGGGATAACAGCAATGCCCATATAAACCATCTGCAGTATATATATGCATATATACTATAAACCAGTGCAAATAAAACAGTCAAAAATGCAGCTCATGAGTTTACAAAGTGCAACACTCCCCTGATTCCCTGTTATTGAATAAATGCTCACTACTGACATCTTTCATATACTTTTTGTTAACTTTAAAATGGAATGAACAAAAGTCTCATTAATTTGTTTCACATTTCAGTGATTTAACTCGTTAAAAAGTATCCCAGCCCTCTGTTATTTCATTTGAAAAGTGAAATGAAGTGTTTAAAGTCACCAATGCCTTAATTTTAAGAGGAAAATCACTATGAAATAAACAAAAATTGTTTTAAGACATCTTTCTGATTATTTCTGCTGTACTGAAGTAAACCTGGTCTTCTCATTAGAATGTCTCTCTTAAAGGCTCAAGTGCACAAGATTCCTTTGTTAAAGCAAGCTACGACATTAACTGTCACTATTAAAGTTTGCAGAATCCTAGAAGCAAGAGTTTCACTACTGGCTGATTTGACTCAAAAAAAGGAATGTCCAAGACTCCAACTGACAAACTTTCCTTTCAAAATTAAGGCTTTGCTTTTTCCTTTTAAAATCGTGGAGGTGTCCATTCTCCCACAGTTAGTGGTACAAATGCTGCTTGAGTACAGCTTAAACGGACACAATTTTCCTTTCAAACGGCTTATTGCACTAAAAGATAGCAAAAACAAGTTGTCAGTTCTCTTAAAATAAACATGGTTACGTTTCTAAAAATAAAAACTGATGTTGCCATACGTTCTGTAATTAAATTAAAGCATTATTATTACTCTAATAAATATAAAAGAAACAAAAAGGGAGCGAAACTTTAAAAAAAACATACATATATATGAAATCACATTAAGGTGTGAGAGGCAGCAAGTAAACTAAGCAAATCTTTTCTTCTTCTGCTTCAGAGACCTCAACTCTAGTTTCAATTCTGGTGTTTACCATGTATAATCCTGTAAAACATGGAACATCTAATCTTACATGAAGCTCAAAATTTTATGCATAAAACTTGCCAGATAGAAAAATCAGGTGAAATTTCTGAAGAAGAAACTGCAGCTTTAGTTAACTCACCAGGAGCAAGTGCAGCTTGCATCACCACCGCCTGCACATAATGCTACTAGCATTTTATTTAGTTATTTGTTTATTTTTTGCTAAGAACTACTGGAGTTGAGGTCTCTAAGTGATGAAAAAAGACATAAAAGGCAGCAGTTGGCTAAACTATGTGTTGGGATCAATGGACCAGTGTGTGCAAACTGCCAGTTCCCCCACTGCCCCAAACTCTTCTCATTAGTGCAGATCGTTCAAATGCACTTGGATATGTTCACATTCGAATGCTGATGGCAATACTGAGTGAAAACTTCCTCAACACACTGGGGTTTATAAAAAAGAAGTAAACACATTTTTGCACACTCCTCCCTAACAATCGTTTTGATTGTTCCTATAAGGTTTTCTCTTAAATACCATCAACATATTTTTCTATTATTATTTTTTTGCGCAAAGATAGTTGTGCTGCCAAGCAACTTGAGGTAAAGGCATAAAAGGGTTAGACTATAAGAAATAATAAAAAAACAAACAAACAAAACAAGATGATGGCAGCGCTTCCCATGGGAGGCCGCTCCCAAAAAAGCAGTTGGCTGGTTTCATATTGCATAATAGTGCTGTGTTCCTCGATTAAGTAAACAATCTTCCTTCTGTCAGTTTAAGGATAAGCCTCCCACCCCTCACATGGTGTCGGTTTCAGCGTTATCAGAGGCACACCCCTTAAACTGACCCCACTGGAAACATACATTGTATGTGGCTTAGTTTTGCAGTCTTCCTTTCATTGAGAATGCTCAGATTTTTGAGAACATTTTTTTAAGCAAAGTACATGGTGCGTAAGGTGTCTTGGTGAATCTGTACAGCCTTAGCAAGGGCTTGAGGGTCTCTCCCGTTGCTCTGCCCTGAAACATGGCTTCCTTCAGCACTGCAAGGAAAACACAGAAATATGGAAATTAGCAAGCGCTGCCTGATCAGAATGCCGACACATTTACAGCTCTGGGATAGGGTACAAAGAGAAATCCTAGGTTCAACCCCTCAGACGAAGGAAATTACAGAATTAACATTCTTATCCTTGACAGCATTACTGACTTCAGGATAGGAACTCTAATATGTGTGCTTGGCCTATACAACAATTCAAGATAGCTTATTAAACATAAGCTAATGTTTGAGACCTTTGGTGTAAGCAAAAGTTAGGTGGTTTTCAAACACTTTTCAGACTTTTGTTTAATGGACACAAGCCACCTGATACACTGCTCATGCAGTTGTTGAAGTGTGTTTTGAGGACCAGGTGCTAATTCCAAGTGAACAGCAGCTTACAGTTATTTACTGTCAGGTGACCTAAGGCCTGATAAATGAAGTGAGAAGGTTTTGATTGCAAGCTTGAATAGGATCTAAGCCTTAAAGCCCCTGTGTTTTTAATTTACCTGTCATGTTCTTTATCCACAAGATGGTATCTTGCTCTGAATTCTACCAGGTGGGCATAATACGCTGGTGCAGGTATAGAAACTGACCGTGTGCAGCGCACATAAGTGTGGCAGAGCTGGTAAGTCAGCAGCTGAAGTTCATCTGCAGTAAAACAGTTATCATCCCACAAAACGTGATAGTGTGAGGGACGGCTGGTACCCTACGAAGAAGGGAACATCAGTTCACTTGTCCGGCTCTTTCACATCATATTTCTATGACTGCATATGCTATGATGGGGATTTGCATTTCAGTTTTACTATCCATTTTGAACAAGAAGCATCCTACAGTAACCTTAATATTTCACAAGTTGACACCTTCCTGCTTCAGAAGAAGTTCACATTCCTTCCCAGCAAACATTTTGAGGTGACCTTAATAGATTTGCACTACTCATGGAAATTAAGATGAACAACTACTGTACACGGATGCCTAGCACACAAGAGCTATGGACCATTCAGGAACTATTAAAGGATTACAGGATTTTGGGCTATGAGTTACCAAGGCCAATGTTTTCCACATCTTAACCTGTCTGCACTATCTCCCATAGAGAACATAAGCAATGCTCCTGCAACCAGGTCAGAGTTTTGCAAAAAGCAAGCCTCAGCGGAATAATTGCAGAATTGTGAGGCTGGAGATATCAAGGGTACGAAGTCCAGCCACCTGCACTGAAGCATGTTTCACAATTTCTAAACCATCCCTGGCAGACGTTTGTCTGCCCAATTGCCATTTGTCTTAAACAGTCCACCCAAAGAAGGAGAATCCGCAAGTTGTTGCAAAAAAATAATCTCTTGCACTCTTATAAACACAATTTATGGATGCAGTTTTCCTCAACTTGCTTCTCCACTGCATTCCTGGCAATCACAACACACCTCTGGGTGCAATTTTCTTGTGCCATAGATCATCATCAGCCTCAGAATAAATCTGTTTGCGTCCACCACTGATCTAACTGGACTGAACTATTTCTCAAAATATAAGCAATGTTCATTACTTTAGTACTCAAAAGATGTTTCTTAACACACTCAACATTTTCAGAATTTATACTGATGGTCGGTTTATTATTTCTTTTCTAAGTCATCTTCTTTTAAAAAGGTAAAGGTAACCAAAAACAATTAAGAAAAACATAGCTATGGTGACTTTCACTACATCAGTCATTAATACTGGGCCAAAAACAGAATGAATGAGAAGTTGGTTCTCTCAATAGGTGGTGTGCGTTTGCAAGCATATTTTCTAAAAATAATGGCTGCCCAAGACTTGTATATGGGTCCCTACAGAAGCTAATCTTACCTGTATTCCAGCATGGCTACAGAGGTAAAAATCAAACTCATAAGGGTGTGTAATGTCTGTATCTACAGTAGTTCCAGCTGGGATGTTGCCACTTCGTCCAACCTAGAGAAAGGTTTTATGAAAGAAAACGTTAGACAGCTTTCCCCGCTCTCCCCTAAAACAAGATGAAGCCATAAAACCATGAGGCATTGAATTTATGCTAGCCAATCAACCTACAAATAGAAAATATGAATTATACTACATAGTTTAACACACTGATTAATGTGTTACACTGTCCCTCTTTTATGCCTAACCCCTCTCAAGGATACGAGGGTGTTTAAACTTTGTTATGGGGCCTAGATCTTTAGTCTGAGTTGTAGTAAATTATGCTTTTTTTTCTGAAGGCTCTCCATTCCATCCTGGGTGTGCTGGCCAAGATATTAGCCAATACAACACCAGTTACTCTTAGCCCCTCTGGATGCAATAATCTAGGAAGTTTGCTTTGAACAAAGTATTTCCTTTTTGTCCAGATCTTCTTGTTCTTAGAAAGGGGAAGAAGCTGAAGGTATTAATTATGTGTATCTTGGTTTGTGTGTCCTCCGAGTCAACAATGGATCACCCAAAGAGACGAGCGAGACCAAGTGAAAGGTCTTCTGTGGTTTCAGAATCTCTTGTACTTAACATTTGTGTCATGTTTACAAAATATTAAATATTCATTTTTCCAATGTAAACAAACATCAGCTTTGGCTCATTAATAGGCTACTCTCAGATCACAATACAAGGAACTCTGTGTTCAGATGCCTCCAATCCAGAGAGCCACCAGCATCACCAGATGACTGACTATTCAAATACTAAACGAGTCGGTGCCAATTTGCACCTATCAATCACATGAATCCTCTTTAATTGTAAGGAATGAGGCAGTTTGCAGATGAGCACCGGGGGCGGGGAAACTTCCGGGATCAGAGATTGCGTTAGGAGTGATTCCAGAACACTCCGCTCATGTGTGGGGTGTTAGCCCGTTTCTAGTGTGATTTCCATCACGTGATGCAGGGCTGAATTTTTGGAGCCCTGCATCGTGTGATGGAACCTAAGCTAGAAACGGGATAACCCTCCCCCGCACACACGAGCGGAACCTCCCAGGATCACTCCTAATGCGATCTCCGATCCCGGAAGTTCCCCCGCCCCCATCTGCAAGAGGCTTCAATTGCAATCATTTAACACATTTGTGAGCTGCACAGCTAGAGTTTTCTTTACCTTTTCACAGATATAACTATACTGGAAAAGGGTAAAACTTACCCTTTCAGTCCTATCTGCACAAAACAGCCGTGTGTGATGTCGCTTCTGCACTACGATATAGGTTATGCCGGGCTGGTAATCTTTCTCCAAACTGATGCAAGCCTCTCTAATTGCTAGCAGCTCATAATACAGCACCTACAGGGAAGAAACAGAGGGATTTAAGTTTACTCTTATGGTAGGGCTATGAATTGCTTATTTACCATGCACAATGTAAAGATTATATTAGTATTTTGAGGGAGAAATCGGAGAAATACCTTCACTACTCCCTTCCCTGGCTCTTGGTGCTTACTTTCTCAAGAAACTACATCCCATTACATGCTATGTTAAATTAAAATAATAATAATAATAATAATAATAATAATAATAAAAACCACTATACTTCTTAGCCTGCATTTCAAGAGCTTTGTGTTGTTCCCACTATCTAGTAATTTCCCACTTTACAGGATACATTCTCTCCAACCCGAGTCACTCGAGTTGTGATTAAAATGTAAGAATTGGGCCCCCTTAGCATTTCTAAATTCAAATCATACCACCATTAACACAAACGCAAATGTAACCAACCTGTCTAAACTGTCCTTCAGAAACACCATCCCGGTAGAAGATGATGCGTGTAGGTTTGAAACGTGTTGATTTGTAGAACTGGATGAGAAGTTCTCTCACCATAGAGGCCAAATCTTGGATGATCTCCTGCCGAGGTCTTTGAACTCTTACTGTGGCACAATACCTGCTTGGATGAGCATCCATACTACCTACAACCTAAGGAAGAGATGTGAACAACAGTAAGGATTAAGACAGCAGACACATGTGAAATTACTCTAGAACTGGCATAAACCAGGGACAGAAATTACTCCAAACATAAAGGTGTTGAATAAATAGCAGAGGGGTTATTTAAAAATGTCAAAACAAACTTCTATAACTTACGGAAATAAGTAAATTGTAAATTATGCTTGACAAGCTCTACAAAAAAAACAACCATGCAATATCTGCTTAGAAATTATCTCCTTTCTTCTCTTTTGTTGGTAGTACAATATTCTCTGACTCTACCTCGGTAATATAAACATGAACTCCTTCCAGTCCAGCACTGCTTCTAATCTAATCTTAATATTTTGCTCCCTCTAGTCTTATTTATTATGCATTCTCTGGATAACTAGAAGGAAGCTTTGCCACTAACTGCAGGAGAGCAAGAGCCACCTTAAATCAGACAACATTACAGCAATGGACAAAGAGCCAAGAGGACCACCTTGCGTCATCTCCCCCAGTCTGGGATGGCAAAAATCTTTGAAACACATTTTCCTGTCAACTCTTAAAAGCCATCATCATCTCTACTTTACAAAAAAGTTGTTTGTTAATTCCAACATTACATAGATGCACTGCTCTGCTTGGAATTTAGATCGCTTCAGGGTACCTACAGTTTATTTATTTATAAAAGATTTTTACCCCGCCGCTCCTGCCCACAGGGCAGCTCGGGGTGGTGAACAGCAATATAACACAATAATACAATAAAAACAATTAAAAAAGTTAAAAAATCCCATATGCAGGGAGAAAGCAACCCCCCCCAACCCCACCCTCGCCAAAGGCCTGGCGGAAGAGCCAGGTCTTACATAAACGTCAAAATGACGGGAGAGTGGGGGGCCAACAAAGCCTCCTCCGAGAGCAAGTTCCACAGCACAGGGGCAGCCACCGAAAAAGATCTAACATTGGTGGCCACCCATCTCACCCGGGGAACCTCCAAAAAGGCTCCCACAGACGATCTCAGGGGTCGTACAGGCACATGGGGAGTGAGGCAGTCCCGCAGATAAGTAGGGCCCAGGCCATGAAGGGCTTTAAAGGTCAAAACCAGCACCTTGAACCTGGCCCGGTGCTTCATAGGCAGCCATGTGCTCCCTGCAGCCCACCCCCGTGAGGAGATGGCCCACAGCATTCTGCACCAGCTGCAGCCTCTGGACCAACTTCTCGGGCAGCCCCACGTAGAGCACGTTGCACTAATCCAGCCTCAAGGTGATGAAAGCATGGATGACAGTGGCGAGGTCAGCGTCTGAGAGATACGGCTGAAGCTGCTGGACAAGATGTAACTGCCGAAATGCACTCCCTGCCACAGCTACAACCTGAGATTCCAGGCTGAGCCGTGAATCGAGGAGCACACCCAGACTCCGCACCCAAGACCCCATGGGAGGGCGAACTCCCCCAACAAGAGGAGATTCAGCCACTGCCAGGCACTCCAAGCCCCCAAGCAACATCACCTCTGCCTTGTCAGGATTCAGCTGCAGATGGCTCAACCTCATCCAAGCCCCCACAGCTGACAGGCACTGGGAAAATAAGGAGACTGCATGGCCTGGGTCAATGGAAAAAAGAAAACTGGGGCACTTACCAGTGAATTTTCTTTCTATGAAGCTCCCTGCTTGGCACTCCTCAGCTTGGGTGTGTCCTGCTTCAGGTACTCGGAAGACAGACTTCAAATATTCAAATTTGTGGGCGGCTCAGGTGCGGGACACTCCCTACTCCTCCAGTTTGAGTTCTTCCGAAGGATCTGGAAGGGAAGAAATAAGAGCGGGCCGCCCTGCGGGCCGGATTAGGAAGCCCGGTTGTTCACTCCCTGCTGGCAGGCTCAGGGTGGGCCAGAGTGCCAAGCAGGGAGCTTCGTGGAAAGAAAATTCACCGGTAAGTGCTCCAATTTTCTTTTCTCCCTCAGCTCCCTGCTTGGCACTCCTCAGCTTGGGATGTACCAAAGCCGAGCCAAAAACAGGGTGGGAGAAAAGAGAACCGGGGCTCCGGCTAGAGATCAGCCACGATGGCCTGGAGGATCCTGCACCCAAAGGTGGCCTCCGCCAAAGCCATTGTGCGCACCTTGTAGTGCCTAGAGAAGGTATGTACAGAGGACCACGTGGCCGCCCTGCAGATCTCCTCGCAGGAGGCCCTGCACAGCATGGTCCAAGACGTGGCCGCAGATCGTAGCGAGTGCGCCATGATCCCGGTCGGCGGGGGCTCCTTCATTGCCCTGTATGCTTCCACGATACAGTTACGAATCCAGCGTGCTATAGCGTCTTTTGATGCTGGATGCCCCAGTTCAGTGCCTCGGTACTTGATAAATAGACTGGATGATCTGGAACCCACAGTCATTCGACGGATATACACTTTCAATGCCCTGCAAACATCTAGTTTGTGACACACCTTCTCCTGGGTTGGGGCAGAAAGTCGACAGCACTATCTCTTGAGCTCTGTGAAAGGCCGAGTTGACATTCAGGATGAAGGTCGGGTCCGTGCGTAGAACAACCCTTTCTTCTTGGAAAACGCACCGATGTTGTGCTATGGAAAGGGCTGCCAGCTCGGAAATCCTTCTGGCTGATGTGATGGCAATCAAGAATGCCACTTTGATGGTCAGGAAATTCAGGGACACTTGAGCCAACAGTTCGAACGGAGGTTGTGTGATGGCTGTGAGGACGGTGTTTAAGTTCCAAGATGGAAAATGGTGTACAGATGGTGGGGCGATTGCGCGAGCTGCCTTGAGGAATCTCCCCACCTGTCTGCTCTTGGTAAAGCGGGTCCTGGACCCTGCCCCCAGGATCGCTGCGAGGGCTGACACCTGTCTAGCCAGGGTGGAGGGCCGAAGTCCCTGCTCTAGACCATCCTGTAAGAACTCCAGCACCTCCGGCGTAACGGGCACATGGTTGTTTCCGCCCCTGGTCTGTTGCCATTGGAAGACTTGTCTCCACATGGCGGCATAAATTCTGTTGGTCGATGCCTTGCGGGACACCATGTGGGTCTCCATGACCCTCCCTGAGAACCCTTTCGCCCTCAGGGTCTCCCTTTCAGCAGCCATGCCGTCAGCTGAAAGTACGCTGGATCTCCGTGCATTAGTGATCCTTGCCTGAGGAGGTCCGGCCAATTCGGGAGGCAAACGGGGGGCTGTGTCTGGAGCTCTACGAGGTCCGAAAACCACGGGCATCTTGGCCAGTATGGTGCAATCAGGATCACCTCGGCTCCGTGCCCTCTGATTCGTTTCGTTACTCGACCCAACAGTGGAATTGGAGGGAAGGCATATGCTAGGCCCCGGGGCCATGGCTGTTGTAGGCATCTATCGCCAGCGCCCCCGCGTCTCTGCGTCTTGTGAAGTAGGAGGATACTTTGTTGTTGCCCCTTGTGGCAAACAGATCAATGGTTGGGGTCCCCCACCACCACAGCAGCCAGTAGAACTCCTCCTGGTGCAGCTCCCACTCTCCGGGGTCCAACGTCATTTGGCTGAGCCGGTCCGCTTCCGTGTTGTCCACCCCCCTGATGTGGACTGCTTTGATAGATCAGATCCTGGTCTCTACCCGTAAAAACAGCCGTTGTGCTTCCAGCTGCAGGGTTCTTGACCTTGACCCCCCTCCCCCGGTGGTTGACGTAAGCCATAGCTGTAGTGTTGTCTGTCTGTACCAGGACATGGGCCTCCCGTAGGTCGTGGTCAAATTCCACCAGTGCCAGACGAATTGATTGGAGCTTGAGCAGATTGATGCTAAGGGACACTTCCTCTCGCGACCAACGACCATGTGCTTTCGTGGTGCCCGTCAGTGCTCCCCAATCCCCGAGGCTGGCATCTGTTGTCACCATGATCCTGCGTGGCATGATAAGGGGGACTCCCTGACAAAAGCTGTCTGCTGCTCCCCATCAGGAGAGCTGCTTGGCTAGAGGCCCTGGGATCCTGACGACCTTGTGCCTTCGGTTCATGATCTCCCTCTGGTATGGCCTGAGGAAGTTTTGCAACGGGCGGAGGTGGAGTCTGGCCCACTAGACGTGGTCTATGCATTATACCATTGTGCCCAGCAGCCTTTCCAGAACCAGGACTGACGCCTTGCGGTCCCGCAGTACTCTGGATATCGCGTTGATCAGCTGGTTGCTGCACTCCTCCTCTATCAACACCCGGTTCCTTTCTGTGTCGATGAGCACTGCCAGATGCGGGAGAGTCCTGGTTCGGGTGAGGTGACTCTTAGGTAGGTTGATCACGAACCCGATCATCTGTAGGGTCTGCACGGCTACCTGCAGGTGCCGGGCTACTGCTGAATGTGACGCTGACTGCACCAAAGTGTCATCCAGGTACGGGTAGGCATGTACCCCCTTCTGGCGGAGCAGGGCTACAAGCGGGGCCAGCACCTTGGTAAACGCACGGGGGGGCCGAGGCGAGTCCGAAGGGCAAGGAAGTATACTGTCAAGTGCACACCCCCGTAGTAGAACCTCAGCAGCGCCTGTGCTGCCAGGCAATGGGAATGTGCAGGTATGCGTCCTTCAGGTCGATTGAGGAGAGCCAGTCCCCTAGTTGCAGAGCTTGAAGCGTGGACTTGAGGGTCTCCATCCGGAATTTCCTGTACTTCATAAACCCATCCAGGAACTTGAGGTTGAGCACTGCTCGTGCCTCCCCGCTCTTCTTGGGTACGAGTAACAACAGGGAGTACAGGCCCCTGCTCTGTTCCGCGACTGGGACTACCTCGATCACTCCGATGTTGGTGAGCCTCGCTATGGCTGATTTCATGAGTTTCCTCTTTGTCGCGTCCCTCAAGGCCAGCGACCCGACAAATCTGCTGAGCGGCCAGGCGCCCCCCGAGGAAGAGTAGACCCTCGGGGAGCATTGCAGGGCCGTCATTGGGAGTTCTTTGGGCCTGGCTGTTTTGCGCTGGGCTTTGACCTGTTGTTGCCAGTCCTTTGGGCGGGCTGCCAGCCGGGCTTCCGGTACTTGTCCCTGGAATAGAACTGGCGGGTGGCCCACCTCGAGTATCCTTGTCTATGATGCTGGGAATTAAAGGAGCCCCCCCCCATTCCTCCCTTTATCCGTATTGGGCATGAGCGCCTTTTTCTTCTTCTCCTCCGCCATTTCCTCCAGCATTTTGTCGAAGGTAGGGCCGAAAAGCTTGCCCCCTTCGATCAGGTCCAACGTCAGGGTGGTCTTTGATGCCGGATCCGCTTTCCACATGCGGAGCCACAGTTGCTGCATGGCCGCCACATTAGTGGCTGCTGACTGTGAGCTGGCCCTCATCGAGTCTATGGAGGCATCCGTGATATAGGATGCTGCTGAGACAATCCTGTCCAGTCGGATAGCCTGTTCCCGTGGCTGTAACTCGGGGTCTCTTGCCTCCTCTGCCCAGTTGAGGATTGCCCTTGTGGTGAAAGTAATGGCCGTGTCGGCCCTAAGGGCGATCGGCGTGGCCTCGAATAGTCTCCTCAGCAAGGCCTCCACCACCCTATCCGTCTGGTCCTTGGGCAGCGGATCCCGCCCGGGGGGGGGGGGCGGGCTTCCAAGTCTCTAGCGAGGGCAGCCGCCACTGGATCGACCCTTGGGAGGGCAAACAGGGAGGCCTTGTCCTGTGGAAAGGGGTAGAGGCTTGTTGGCCTCCCCTCTTTAGTGGGTGCTCCCATGCTGATCTGATGAGGGCCTCGAATGTGGGAGGTAGCGGTAGGCATGTGGGTGGCTTCTTGGGCTTGAGAAGAAGGTTTTTTCTCGTGTCATGCTCCCCTGTGGTGGGGGTCTCTGCTACTGGGGTAAGGACGAGCGCGTCCGTGATTCTAATAATGGTCTTGTTGAGCAATGCCGAGTTGAACAGCTTCTGCTCCTCCTCGTCTGATGGTTCTCCACTCTTGGATCACTGCCCCTCCTCTGCAGAGGACGCGGAAACCTCGGGTGGGGATCGCGTGCCTGCTGAAGGCTTGAGCCTCTTGGACTTCTTGCCACTCATTCTCGGCCCTTTGATCTTATATCCCTTGCACTCAAGCAGTCTGACCAGATCGATGTCGGCAGTGTCACCGCTATCCAAGCCTGATTCCACTGGAGAAGATGGCGGGGACTGACGATCCTCCTCTGGCAGGTGGGCCCTTGCCGCCAGTTGCTTGCCCTCGCTTGCGTTCCTGGAGCGTCCTTTGAACTTTCCTGGTTGCTCGACTTGCAAACTGATGTTGCTCATCTGGGTGCTCAGCTTGTCGATCGCCGCCGCAATCGAGCTGAGCAGGTCCGATTCTCTAACCTAGAAGGGCTGGGTCAGCCGCTCCGGTGTCAGACGGGGAGGGCTCCGCTCCGGTGAAGTGCACGCCTGGGCTGTGGTGTGTTGCGCCGCTGCTGTTTGCTGGTCCTGCTCCCTTGCCCGTTGCGCCCTAGTGGTAGTCATATTTCTGGAATCCAGGTAGGGATAATGAATTTTTAAAAAAAATTACATTATTTTTTTAAGGTCTGGTCAAAATGGCGGCGGCCATGTGATCCTGGTAAAATGATGGCACCCATGGCTCCACCTGGTCCAAGATGGCAGCGTCCATGTGTCGAAGCCAAAATGGCAGTCCCCATAACCCCACATGGTGGGTCTAAGATGGCAGCGCCCTAGGGACCGCATGGTGAAGCCAAAATGGCTGCGTCCTTAGGCGCCCCACGGGGAGACATTGTGTGCAGCCTATCCCCCCGGATTAAGAGTCCAGGGACAAAAAACCCACCCCCTGGTACCGCGCGGAGGCTGCATCTGTGGGGGAAACTCCCCACTGGCATACCGGTAGGCTCTACCTGGCGCGGAGCGCGCTGCAGCAGCTGGGGAACGAGACAGGGAGCGAGCCACCGGCACCCTGGGGCACTGAGTACTGGGCGCGTCGCACCCGGCAGGAGAAGGTGCCAGGAATCTCCCCTCCACAAGCACGATTGCTCCCGGGTTCCCCCGCCCGCGGCGAGTGCTTAGGCACCCCTCTGAGGAGTGAGGGGGGAGGCGGCAGTAAAGGTAGGCGGCGAGAAGCCAAACCTACAGCAGGGGGGTGGGGGTGCAATCTATTATCTCCTGCGTCTCCGGGACCGTGATGTGAGCACAGGCCCCGCCAGTATCTCCTAGGGGGGAACCTTCCTGGCGTGCGGGTCCCCCCCCCCCCGATTCCGCCGGGGAACATCCCAAGGCCCCTATAGCCCCCCCATATAATGGGGGAGTGGAGGGGGGGGGAAGAAGAGAAGGGACTCTTACCCTATCCTCGACGGGCAGTGCCGTAGCGTACCAGACCCCAACGGTGGGTAGCCAGCAGCAGAGGAGCCTGCCGTGGGCACTTGTCTGTGTACCTCCTGAGTCCCTTTTTTGGGAGAGGAGGCGGCAAGCAGGCTCCTGGTCCCGGCTCAGCTCTACCCAGCACCCTCCAAGAGGGAAGGGGAGCAAGCAAGCCCTCAAGGAAAAGGAAAAAATAACTAAAATAATATAATCAGCTCCCCGAAGGTAGTCCAGGGAGTGAGGTCTGCTTCTGGTATCTCCGAAGGCAGAACTCAAACTGGAGGAGTAGGGAGTGTCCTGCACCTGAGCCGCCCACAAATTTGAATATTTGAGGTCTGCCTTCTGAGTACCTGAAGCAGGACACACCCAAGATGAGGAATGCCAAGCAGGGAGCTGAGGGAGAAAGAGAGGTAGAGCTGAGTGTCATCAGCATACTGATGACACTGCATATCCTAAAACACTCATGATCTCCCCTAACGGCTGCATATAGATATTAAACAAGAGGGGGAACAGAATGGTACCCTGCGGGACTCCATATGTGAGGTCCTGGGGGGAAGACATACACTCCCCCACGACCACCCACTGACTTCTCCTGGCTAGGAATGAACGAAACCAATCCAGGACCGTCCCGCCAATCCCAGCACGATCCCGCAGGCGAGTCAACACCACCTCATGATCGACTGTGTTGAATGCAGCCGAATGGTCTAGCAGGACCAGTAAGGTCTGCCGACCCTGGTCCATGCCAGACGGAGATCGTCAACTAAGGCCACCAATGCAGTCTCCATACCATACGCAGGCCAAAAACCAGACTGAAAGGGGTCAAGGAAACTGGTGTGGTCCAGATGTTCCTGGAGCTCCCGTGCCACACCCCACTCAATAACCTTCCCTAAAAAGGGGAGGTTAGAGACTGGTCGATAACTGGCAGGAGCATCAGCGTCAAGAGATGGTTTCTTGAGCACGGGCCTAACCACAGCCTCTTTCAGCAACGGCCATAACATCTCCTGGCTGGCTTTCACCAACCAGGACGGGCATGGATCTTGTTCACAAGTGGTGGCACGAACAGATCCCAACAAGGACTCCACATCGGCAGGCGACACCATCTGAAACCGATCCCACAAAACAGGACAAGAGGGGGCATCCATAGCCCCAAGATGATCCTCTGCAATAACTGTGGTACTGAAATCGTGGCGGATGTAAGGGATCTTATCTACAAAGTATGCAATAAACCGGTCACAGCGGTCACTGGATTGCTCTAGGTCCAGGTGGAGGCAGGCAGAACTGACCAACCCCTCCACCACCCGGAAAAGCTCTGCTGGAGTGACTTTGCAGATGCAATGAGGGCAGCAAAGAACTGCTTCTTTGCTGCCTGCACCGCCACAGCATAGGCCTTTAAACTGCTCTTGTGCTGTGATTGATCATACTCACCGTGAGACCGGCGCCACTGTCACTCTAACCTCCTGCTCTCCCGCTTCAAGCATCGCAAGCCCTCAGCAAACCAAGGAGACCTGCGGGAGACTCAAGAGGGCAGCGGACGCCTGGGAGCCACTCTGTCAATGGTCTCAACCTACAAGGTGTTCCAGAAGGCTACGAGATTATCGACAGAGCGGGTGTCAAGGTCCAGGGGAAACTCCCCCAGAGCATTCCGGAAACGATCCGGGTCCATAGGTCTCCAGGAGCAGACCGATCTAATAGGTCCTGCACCCCGTTGGGGACTGACATGCGCCAAGACGCATGCCTTAAGGAGGTAATGGTCAGATCATGACAAGGGCTCCACCCCCCTAACTTCTACTAACTGACCCCCCGCCTCAAGGCCAGTGCAGAAAACCAAATCCAGTGTATGTCCCTCCTCA
>QEPC01003729.1:83961-167830 GCA_003113815.1 Sphenodon punctatus
CCCCCCGCCTCAAGGCCGGTGCAGAAAACCAAATCCAGTGTATGTCCCTCCTCATGTGTGGGGCCACAGAGGATTTGGGACAGGCCCATGGTTGTCATGGAGGCCATGAACTCATGCCTCGCTCCTCCAAGATCAGTGTCAGTGTCGATGTTAAAATCCCCCAGGACCACTAAGCTAGGGGTCCGGAGGATCACATCTGACACCAGATCAGCAAAAGCATGTAGGGATGTCGGTGGGCAATTGGGTGCATGGTACACCAGCAGCACCCCTAATCTGTCCCTGGCCAAATCCAACACAAGATGGAGACACTCAACACCTGGTGGAACCTGCACCGAATATCTCCTAAAAGACAATGCATCCTTGATAACAACGGCTACACCACCATCCCCGTCCCTCCAGCCGAGGCTGATGCTGCACAGAGAACCCAGCTGTAACAAGTTCAGCCAGAACAGGGCCCGATTCATTGTCCAGCCAAGTCTCTGTAATACACATGAGGTCGGCATCCCACTCTGGGATTAACTCCCAGATAGGAGATGACTTATTGACAACCGACCTCACGTTCAGCAGCACCAAAGCAAGGCCTGGGGTCTCCTGGGCCTCGACCCACCACCTACCTGCGTGGGGGGTTGAGAGGGGAACGGGCACAAGCCACCGCTCCCTCCTCACTGATGAACTACACCTCCCCTTTGGACCATATCTCCCCGACCTGTAACAACCCCAACAACTGCGGAAGCCCTCCCATCCTTAGAGAACCCCGTTAGACACCCACTCTCCATAGGCTGCCCTGACAGGCCAGTGAGAGGGACCCCCCCCAACCTCCTTGCCCGCCTCTGCCACCAGCAGGCAACCCCCTCACCTCCCCCCCCCAAGGGCAACACACACACCACTGGAGGGTTACCTCTGCTCACCCCAGTTCAGTTTTGCTTTCGAGAAAAAATATTTAAGAGCATTACTGACATTACCTAAACTTACTTTCAAGTACAACAATATACTAAGCAGCATTTAAACAGATATCCCAAGCACTACGTTCATTTAAAATGGGAGTATGATTTCTGTCAATTAAACTGGAACACTTAGTGAAAAATGTGAATGCTGCAAAATCAGTAGGCTAATATGACAACTTTCAATCATCAAACACAGTTGCATTTTCTGCCCTGACCTTTCTAACAGATTAAAAGGTAGAACACATTTAATGGGACTTACAGCAGCAATAGAAGGCTTCTTCCCATCCCCAGCAGGCGGGTGAGTGACATCTGCCCCTAAGAAGATCACTGGTTGTTGGAACACAGAAGGTCTTTAAAGAAAAGTGACAGGTCAATCTTGCACCAAAGGTTCATCATCTACGAAAGCACTCAATCCTGGATCTCAACTTTTAGTAGGGGTGGAGGGGGTGAAGAAGGCATTCCTACTATATATAGTTAAGATAAATGAAAACTCACTTATATTACTATAGATTTGCCCTACAACAGCAGTAGCCCCAAAATGCATAACTGTACACCTAAGAAAAGGGAACTGGGGCTCTTACCTGTGAGTCCCTGTTCTGCTCGGGCTAGGCCAGTCCAGCTCATGGGTAGCACTGTACTTGTCCAGCAGAAGGCAGGAATCAAAGAAACTGACTGCGCATGCGCGGGGTCACCCCCTTGCACAACTCAGTTGTAGTACAGCCATCAATCAGCAATGCACTCAAGACGTAGTTAATGCACTCAAGGAAATCCGCTGCACTGTTGATAGATCCCGCCCCGCTGTTGGAAGGGTCGCTGGACTGGCCTAGCCCGAGCAGAACAGGGACTCACAGGTAAGAGCCCTAGTTGCCTTTACTGCTCAGGGCTTCGGCCAGTCCAGCTCATGGGATGTACCCAAGCAGTACCACCGGAAGAGGGAGGGAGACAGTGGCACTATGGTAGAACAGACTGAAGGACCCATCTGCCAAAAGAGGTCTCCGCAGACTGGAACGTGTTCAGCTTGTAGTGCCTGGTGAAGGTATGCAGGGAGACCAGGTGGCTGCCCTGCACACTTCCTCGTAGGGAGTCCTGGCTGCAAAGGCGGCCGATGTGGCAGCTCCCCAGGTGGAGTGTGGCCATATTTTCTGGGGAAGGACCTTCCCCTTTGCCTTATAGGCTTCTGAGATGCAGGCCACCACCCACCTGAAAATGATGGCTTTTGATGCCTTAGTACCCTTGATACCCGGTCTTATGTTGCTGAGTAGGGCTGAGGACGAACGGAATGTGGCTGTGCGCTTTAAGTAAATGCGCAGAGCCCGTCTGACATCTAGCAAATGCCATTCCCTTTCCCTGGGATGAGTGGGGTTCGGGCAGAAGGATGGGAGGGTGATCTCCTGGCTTCTGTTGAACAGGGAGTTGACCTTTGGAAGGAACGCCTGGTCTAGTCAAAGAACCACCGAGTCCTGATTAAACTGGCAGAAGTTGGGCTCTATGGAGGGGGCCCACAGCTTGGACATCCTTCTAGTGGATGTGATGGCGACCAGAAAAGCGACCTTGATGGACATAAAAAATAGCCAGGCCTTCCTGAGTGGTTCGAATGGGTGGGCCTGGAGCACTCCTAGGACCAGGTTGAGGCTCCAAGAGGGGAACCTGTGGACCACCGGAGGGGATATTGCCCTAGCTCCCCCAAGAACCTCCTGATCAAGTGGTGTCCCGCTACCTTAAACCCCTTGGTTAGGAAAAACACAGAGTAGAGATTGGAGACCTGTCTGGAAAGGGTATTGGGCTTAAGGTCGCTATTTAGGCCCTCTTGCAGGAACTCCAGAATTTGGGGGATGTGAGCCTGTTCTGGGTCAAGGGACTTTTCTAAGGCACCATCCCCTGAAGGCCCTCCACATGGATTGATATATCCAGCGTTTGGAAGGTCTTCTGGAGGCTAGGAGGGTGCTCCTCAGGGCCTCTGAGAAGCCCTGTTCCCTTAGTGCTGCGCGTTCAATGCCCATGTAGCTAGCCTCAGGTGGGCCAAACCCTTGAATTGGCATGGTCCCTGGGTCAGTAGGTTCGGGGTTTGTGGGAGGAACAGGGGCGACGAAACCGCTAGCTCCACTATGTCCGAGAACCATGGCCTTCTCGGCCAGAATAGGGCCACTAAAATGAGGACAGCTCCCTCTGCCCTGGCCTTTTCCAGAATCCACCCAATCAGGGGGAAAGAAGGGAAGCCGTATAGGAGTGTCGGGGGCCAGGGGGAGTTGAGGGCATCCACCCCTTGTGATCCCTGCGCCCTTGTCTGGGAGAAAAACAGCAGGGTCTTTGCGTTTGCTGGTGATGCAAATAGATCCCACTGGGGTGACCCCAGCTTTGAGCATATCAGACGGAAGACCTGGGGGCATAGGGACCACTCCCCCAGGTCCAGCCGTTGCCTGCTGAGCCAGTCCGCCTCGGTGTTGTCCTCTCCTCTGATATGCAGAGCCCTGACAGACAGTAGGTGTTGTTCCGCCCAGGAGAAGAGCGTGCAGGCCTCCGTGTGTAGCGTCCGGCTATCTCGAACTGCCCTGGTTGTTCACATATGCCTTTGCTGTTGTGTTGTCTGTGAACACCAGGATGTGGGAGTTCTGTGCGTGCGAGAAGTAGGGCGAGTCTGATTGTCCTGAGCTCGAGCAGGTTGTTGCTGTTGGTCGCCTCGGATGCTGACCACTCCCCCTGGGCAGTCCTGGTCTGGGAGTGGGCTCCCCACCCGGTTAGGCTCGCATCTGTTGTGATTGTGACCCTTGCGGGTTCGGAGAGGGGGGAACCTCGCTGGAACGGCTTGTCTGTGAGCCACCAACGCATGCGTGCCGCGAGGGTGTGTGGTACTTGTATCCAGGGGTTGCTGCCTGTGATGAGGTGCGTCTGCCATGGTCTGAGGCGGCGCTGGAGTGGACGTAGGTGGAAGCGAACCCACGGTACCTGTTGGCTGCAGGACACGAGAAGGCCCAGGAGACTTGCCAAGCTCTTCAGCCAAGTTCCCTTTCTGATTTTTTCTTGTCGCTGGTGTGTGATGAAGACCCTGTCCCTTCTTGTGTCCAGAATCACCCCTAGGTGCTCTAGTCGCTGAGTTGGAATTAGGTGACTCTTCTGCTTGTTGATCAGAAAACCGTGAGTGTGGAGATACTCAATTGTCCGCTGGACGTCCCTCACTGCTTTTTCCCTGGAGACGGAGCGGATAAGCAGGTCGTCTAGGTATGGGTGTACATGGACCCCTTGGAGACGTAGGTTTGCTACGAGCAGCATGAGAATTTTAATGAAGGTGCGTGGAGCTGAGGCCAGGCTGAACGGGAGCGCCGTGTATTGCCAGCACCCCCCATGGTAGGCGAATCTGAGCCACTTTCGGCGGTTGGGGACAATCGGCACGTGTAGGTAGGCTTCCCTGAGGTCGAGGGAGGCCATTATTATTTATTATTATTAATATTAACAAACATTTATATAGCGCCAGCAGTGTACCTGGCACTTTACAAAGTAATAAAATAGACATGGTCCCTGCCCCTAGGGCTTACAATCTGAGAGACAGGAGCTGGGGGAGAGACTTAGGAAGGGGAACAGAGGAAGATGTCTCTTATACACATCTAGATGTGTATAAGAGACAGCAGCAATCCCTTCTGATCGCCTGGCAGATTGTCTTTAGGGTCTCCAGTCGGAATCTCCGCTTCCTTACACGCCTGCTGAGGCGTTTGAGGTCCAACACTGCTCTTCATTTGTCCGAGTTCTTTGGAACGAGGAATAGTATGGAGTAGAGCCCCTGGCCCTGCTGATGCAGAGGGACTGGTTCTATGGCTCCGATGTTGTGTAACCGGTGAATCTCTTGAATCATGGCCCGGTACTTCTGTGGTCTGGTTGAAGATGGAGAAAGAAGAAACTTGTTTGGGGGAGGAGAAGAGAGCTCTAGGGCTGATGCGGCAGCAGCTTTTACCGCGCCGCGATTCCGTTCCACCATTTCGGAATTGCCCGCACCACACCGCAACTTTTCTGCGGATATTCCGCTAATTCCGCCGGAATTCTGCAAATCGCGGGAAAATTGCGGAAATTGTGGAAAACCGCTATTCCGCTATTTTGTGGCGCTGGCGGAATTGCGGAAATAGCGAAAATGTCATGTTTCCACGATTCCACTAAGTTGTGGAATTAAATAAGCGGAACCCCGGAATGAAACCGCGGAATGAAAGCCTCTGCCATGCCGTTCCACTAATTGCGGAAACACTGTTTCTGCCGGAAATAGCTACCGCTGCGATATTCCGCTACAGCCCTAGAGAGCTCTATTGAATAACCCTGAGCTATACTCTCCCTTACCCACGCATCGGAGACTGAAGCTTCCCAGGCTGGAGAGAAATCTCGAAACCCCGTAACCCTGATGCGTGAGGGTCGGTCAGTCTTGTTTTCTCTGGCTGGTGCCCCCTTGTGGTCTGTTGCGAGGGGGTGGCTGGTACTTCCTCTTTCCTTGCCAATTAGACTTGTTCTTGGGTTGCTGTCTGTGAAAAGAGCCCCTTTGGTTCCCCCTTCTGAGCCCTGCCGAATCTCCTGTGAAGCGTGTCTGGCAAAAGGGGGGCTTCTTGTTGCCCACCTGTTGGAGGGTAGTGCGCTTTTCCTTGCTGGTGTAGTCTTCCAGTACCTTCTACAAGTATGCGCCGAAGAGCTTTTGGCTGCTATAGGGACTGCCCACTAGTGGATTTTTTGCTGTGTGGCCTCTGCCCCATGACCTGAGTCAGAGCCGTCTGCGGGCTGCGATGCTGGAGGCTGCTGCTCTGGCGGAAGCTTTCAGCGCATCTGTGGATGCATCAGCTATGTATGCTATTCCTAGCGTTATTTGCGACTTGAGGGCTTTTGCCTTCTTCTCTGAGATGTCCTCACTCTGTACTTCCTGGAACCAGGAAATGAGTGCTCGGGCGACGTATGTGGTGGCTGTGTTCATTCTCATGACCGCGGTGGTCGCTTTGAACCCCTTGCGTAGGGCCCCCTCGATAGCCTTGTCCGCGGAATCCTTGGGGTAAAGGCCTCCCTCGGTGGGGAAGAGGGTTTGTCGAGCTAGGGAGGCTGCCTCCACATCAACCTTTGGTTGGTGAAGGAGGGAACCCCTATGTTGGGTGAAGTCGTACAGCTGCTGTTGCTGCTTGGGGAGTCTGTATGAACGAGTGGGCTGTTTCCATTCATTCAGTACCAGTCTCTCGAAGGCTTTGTCCAGGGGTAGGCCCCTGTCTGACCTATGGACCCTGGGGATGTGGGCTCTAGTCTCCTGCTCGTCCTCTGACTCTGAGGGCTGGTCTTTTGTAGCCCTCTCCTTTAGTTGTAATGTGCGAGCTACATGTTTCTTGAGCTCCTCCCAGTATTGGGCCGGGAATTCCCTCCCATGGTCAGGGGCTATGGGTGGTGAGTCCTGACTCTGTGCCCGGGACCCCTCCCCTTCAGAGTCCCCCAGTTGGAAATACCTGCTATATTGTGCCAGGATGAATGCCTTGCCCTCCTATATATTGGAGGGCCGATATAGTAACGTCCCATACTGTGACCACCTTTGCCCTTTTGACCGGCTAGAAGCCAAGACTCCACAGCACATTTTATTGAATTGCCACCTTTACGATTCATTGAGAACTCAGTATTTGACTGCTTTTCTTCAAAAGTACCCAGGAAGAACAAACATGTGGGTCCTTCAATATCTCGTCAGATAACTCTGCTGAGATATCTTCAAATGTGGCCAAATATTTGAGTTCCGCTTTTAAATTGAGGCAACTGTTTTTGACATCTAAACTGCTTATGCCGGAATAAATATATGTTTACGGTGCATTTATGAAGTGAATAGCCTAGGCTGGATCTTCCCCCCCCCCCCATTTGTGTGGTGTTAATATGTTCTGTTTTGTTATGTTTATTTTATCTTATGCTGTACGTTATGTTGTATGTCAGTCTGTGTTATGTTGTATGTCAGTTTCTGTTAATTTATTACGCCTAATGGTGTAATAAATTGAAATTAAATTAAAAATTGAAATTGAATTGAATTGAGTCCCCCAGTTCTCCCTCCTCCTCTGAGGGGGAGTTGTCACTGTCCCACTCCTGCCGTCCCTAAGGGCTCGGGGATCGTGATTGGGGCCTGAGGTAGGAGGCCTGGGGCGAGGCGGAGTGCTCCTCCTCTGATTCCGAACCCACGGCCAATAGTCGAGTGGCCCTGGCTGCGGCTGCCCCTCTGCCCTTGATTTGTGGCCGCTTGCCTGGTGGGACACCCTCAGTTCCCCGGGGCCTCTTGCCACCCTCCTTTGGGGGGGGGGGGGGGGGGGGGTCTCCAGCCTGTTGAGACGTGTCATGATTTTGTTGAGAGCCTCAGCAATAACTGCTCATGGCCTGTTCCCCCTTTGGGGTGGGGTGGGGTGCGGGGGTTTGGGCCGGGGCTTCTTTGGCCGGGTCCCCCTCCCTTCTGAGCACGGGGAGGGGGGCTCCCTTGACTGCCCCCTATGGTGCCTTTGACCCATCTGGCTCCTCAGGAAACGCGTTACGTCTTTGGGCCCCCATCCCTATACCTGTGACCCTGCGGGGTCGAAGGGCGGTCCGCTCGGCACTGCGAGGTCCCGCTAAGGTTGAGAAGGGCTCACGTGCCGCTCCGGAGCAAAGGATGGGGCCGGATGCGTCCCAGCGATGTGGTGAGACGGAGCCGGGATGCCGCTGGCAATGAAGGCAGCGGCAGTGGCTGTGGCTGCTTGTGGCTGGCGGCGGCAGCTCCGGGCCGATGGCGCCACATGGGAGCCGGTTTGTTGGGTAGATTGGCGGCAGCGGGAGGGGCTGCTTAGTGGCCTGTTCTTCTGGGCCCTGGCATGCCTCATGGCCAAGATGGTGGCCCTGCGTTCATGGCCGCGGTAGGGGATGGGCCCGAATCCTCCGGCGCCGCTGAAAAATAAGCCCCGCTGCCACTGGAGCCTTGGGTCCTGGGAAGCGTTCGCAGGACTCGCGGCTAGAAGGAGAGAGAGACTGCACGCAGACTGGAATCCTGGGCTAAGCGCAGTAACCTGCCCTGGATTCAGGCGCTCCGACGCCTCTCTCAGAGGCTGCACTCCTTGCCCCCTTCTTCTTTCTCTTCTACTTTCTTGAATTATTATTTTTTTAGGATCCAAGCTCTGCTCTCCGGAGCAGTTTCCTCCTGCTAGCACGGAGGCAGGAAGGAAACTGAGTTGCGCAAGGGGGTGACCCCGCACATGCGCAGTCAGTTTCTTTGATTCCTGCCTCCTGCTGGACAAGCGCAGTGTCACCCATGAACTGGACTGGCCGAAGCCCTGAGCAGAACACTTCTGTAACAGAACTGTTTAAAAAACACTGTTCAATATTAATTTTGATCCTGCCCTTCCCCTAAGGCTCAAAAGCCTTATATATTAAATGATTTCCAACAGAGAAACATGATCAAATATAGTTTTTATGTATATGTTGTATATTGCTCTCAAAGATATGGCATAAACAGCAAGGTGATGAATAAAGAACAAAATCCTTCCTTCCACTCAGTTTTTCTGGACCACCACATTATCCTTTGTGTAGTCCCATTTTTTTAAAGACTGAAACTAGTCTGGTGACACTTGTAGCAGAGAAGGCAGCACAGGATGCCCAGGTTCCAGAGTGGAAACTAAGGGCAGTACGGACTGTCTCAACTAGGAAAGGGTAGGACTACATGTAGACTAGTAGTTCAGTAACTCTGGCAAGTGAACGAACTGAATTGCTCAAGTGAGGTAGTAAGACTGCTGAATCAGCCTCTTGTTTTTTTGTAAAGTGCAAGTATCCTTTCCAATTTCTAACACCTTACCAAATTTGAATTTTGATACTATGTATCAAACCTGAATCAGATCTACTAGGAAAAATCCCAAGGCAGCCCCCAACAGAGAGATTCTTACCGTTGATGAGGTACAAGGATGTTGTTGATTCCTCCTAGCTTAACATTAATCTTTAGGCACAGGTTTGAGAGGGTCTGAGGAGATGTTTTTATGACATTCTTGACTTGAACGCACTGCGTGGCCATCCCCAACAGTGTGTCTCCAACACGCTTCACCTCCGCTGAGAATCAAGCATTGGTTTGAAATATTTTTAATACATTGAAGTGTTTAGCCTATCTGAAATGTTGTCTATTTACCTGTCTCTGCCTTAAGGGAAATTTCTTACCTGTGAATTTTCTCTCTCTTCCTTGGCAGGACAGATGGTTTTACTGATGGGACATGTTCCTCCTTGCACCGTTGACAGGCAGGATCAATTATGATTGACAGCCTCAGTCCATGGGAGGAGTATAGCCCATATTAGATTCCCAGGACGAGACTGCCAAAGCTACTTAGAACTATAAGATCTATAACGAATATAACAATTTAAAACCTCAAACAGTAAGCCTTACTTTCATGGAAGGACCATGTCAGCCCACAAAGAAAAAGCAGTAGGAAATACACGTAACAAGGGAGGGGAAGGAAAGACGAGAAGTTTGCTTCTACTCTGAATTCTCCTTTCCCCCCTACCTAGGTGGAATCCCAAACGGAAGGAAAGTAGACCATCTGTCCTGCCAAGAAAGAGAAGGAAAATTCATAGGTAAGAAATTTCCCATTCTCCCTCTTTAGCAGGACAGACGGTCTTACTGATGGGACATCCCCAAGCAGTACCTCTCCAGGGAAGATGGATTTCCACCAGGACCAAAATGTTTCCTCCCATCTGGTAAACCCCTGCATATCTAGTTGTCTAACACTCTCTGTAGCACCTTGCACCCAAAGGCTGCATCTGCTGATGCTACCAAGGTAACCCTGTAGTGGTGGGTGAAAAGTGTGAACCAATACCCAGGTGACAGCCCTACAGATCTCTTCCACTGAGGCCCTACCCAATAAGGTTAAGTTGGTTGCTGCTCTCCTGACTGAATGGGCCATAATTCCTGAAGGGATAGTAATTTGGGCTGCCTTATATGCCTCTCTAATGCAGGCGTTCAGCCATTTGGCTACGGTAGACTTGTTTACTGGTTTACTTCTCTGTCTGTGCCCGAAGGCTACAAAAAAGACAGAGTCTATTCTAAAAGGGCAGGACCCATCTATGTATATCTAACATATGCCAAGTCTGTTCCCTAGGGTACTGTGGGTTTGGGCAGAAGGAGGGGAGCACCAATTCCTGGTCCCTACGGAAGGGGGTATTAGCCTCGGGACAAAAAGAGGTGTTGGGCCCATGCTTAGTTCTCCCTGAAACTCTAGAGCGGCCACACAGAGGAACTTCTGATGCAGTAAGGCAAGCAGATTTTCACTCTTACCACAGCCTGCAGGGCTAAGACAGTGACCCATTTGAGTGGGGAATCACTGAGCTGAAGGGTCTCTAAATACTCCTTGATCCTTGTCCTAATGCCTCACTTGATCATCTGGCTAAAAGGTGTGCCCCCCTCTGCATAGGAGATACGAAGCCAAGAAAGCCAAAAGCAGGAAAAGCAGAGAGGAAGGGGAGTCAACCAGATGGAAAGAATCCAGGACCCAATGAATGATGGGATTAATTAAGCAAAGAATAAAGCATCCTGGAACTTCTATGCCTCAAATGTTAATGAAATCCTCCCTAGTCACAGTTGAGCAAATCAGTCACAACTTGGCCTACCCAAAGTTAAACACCCGCCTAGCTGCACTGAGACAACCATCCCTGGGAACATCTCCCACTTCATGAATTCCCTGTCCTATGGAAAACTGTAAACAAACATTTGACCCTGTATAACTTTACTTGTGTCCCCCATTGTTGTAGTTATTGAAACTTGGAAACACAGTACTGGACTCAGTCATGTCCCCACCTGTACTCCCAGGTCTATAAAACCACCACTAAGTCTCCTGGTGGAGAGAGAGGGTAAGATCTGCACACATGATGGAATAAGTTGCTGCCATCATGGAAGGGCAAGACCCCACTTCTCTCTCTCCTATAGCCAATCCTTTACTAGATTTAACACAAGCTACATTGATAAGTGTATAATTTTAAGTATATGAGTTACTGACTTGTACTCTGCATGATTTCTCTCGTTCCTCTCAGGGAGAAGCCAGCGGGTGGTGCTGGGGGAAAATACATCTAGCACCTGGGATCTCGCTTGTGGCATACTGCAAGGTTCGATCCTGTCTCCATTGTTATTTAGCATCTATAGGAAACCCTTGGGTGAGACCGTGAGACGGTTTGGTGTGCGTTGCCATCAGTATGCTGACGACATCCAGCTGTACCTTTCTTTTTCAACGGACCCAGGTCCTGCAGTCTCAGTGCTCTCCCAGAGCTTGTCAGCAGTGACTGAATGAGTCTGAGCAAACTGAAGCTGAACTCAGATAAGACGGAGGTGATGTTGGTGAGTAGGGCAGCAGAGACGATGGCTCCCCTTGTGAAGGGGATCCGCCCTCTGCTACCCCCGCAGGTGCGGAGTTTGGGGGTCCTCTTGGACCCTGGCCTCCGCTTGGATCGTCAGGTGGAGGCAGCGGCAAAGGGAGCCTTCTGCCAATTACATCTTGTGCATAGGATCCAGCCATGTTTTTCAAACTTCGACCTGGCCACCATCATCCATGCATTCATCACCTCAAGGCTAGATTACTGCAAAGCGCTCTACGTGGGGCTGCCCTTGGTGCCGACTTTGAATCTGCACTGGTGCAGAATGCGGCGGCCCACCTCCTGATGGGGATGGGCCGTAGGGCATTACACCAGTGCTCCGGGTTCTGCACTGGCTGCCTATAGTGTTTCAGGCCTGATTCAAGGTGCTGGTTTTGACCTTTAAAGCCCTACACAGTCTGGGCCCCTCCTACTTGAGTGACCGCCTCACTCCCTGGGTCCTGGAGTGACCTCTACAATCTGCTGGGGGCACCTCCCTGGAGGTGCCCCGGGATAACCAGGGGGCCACGATGGAGAGGGCGTTCTCGGTGGTCACACCACGGCTGTGGAACTCCCTCCCAGAGGAAGCTCGCCTAGCTCCCAGCCTGTTGGCCTTTCATCGGGCCTGTAAGACCTGGCTGTTTGTCCAGGCTTTGGGGGGGGGAAGGGCGATGAGTGTTTGCCAGTGCTTTTACCTCTTTTATAGTTTGTTTTATATTGTTTAAGTAACCCCTTTTTTATATTATGGATTGCTTTTAATTGTTTTAATTATATTTGTGAGCTGCCCTGAGCTGCGGTTCGGCTGGAGGGAGTGGGATAGGTTTTAAATAAAATAAATAAATAATTGTATTTTTTGCCTTTTAAATAAATCTCTTCATATTAGAATAACTCCTGACTGTTCTGCTCTTTTACTCCTCTATGCTTTTTCTCAGGTTTCCCTGCAGCAATTCTCAATTACCTAAGACTAATATCCTGGAACGTTACAGCTTGCTTGAACTACTCATTCAAAGGGACTGCTAAGGTTTCCAGGAATCAGCCTTCTGCCCAAGGGAGGGGGGGTGGGGGATAGCTCTGTGTGCGCGCGCACATGCATCTACATGGAAGTGAACTTAGACAGGGTAGCAGCTGGAAAGTGCTGTGACCCCTGTGGATTAACCGAGTGGCATTTGGTCTTGGGGTGCTGAGCCAGGGGCACATAAGCGTCAGAGAATAAGGAATCTGAACCCAGCCTAAAGGAAGCAACTAAAGAGTGCTGTCTTTCCTTGCTAACATCCCTGGGATCACAAATATTGTAAGAGTGTGTGTGCGCACGCACGCACGCACAACTCCTCCTGGGAGCAGCCCTGCCAGCCAAAAGGGCATAAGGAGAGATGTCCACATAGGGAGGTTAGCTCCATGCATAGTTTACACAAACAGCACACAACCACATTGTCACATAAGCATAATGAGCCTTCTGAATGAGTAATTAACAAGCCTGGTAACAGAGGAGTCGGCCTTAGGACTAGCTTGTCCCCAATTAAAAAAACAGAAGTCTGGGTCCAAAGAGAGGGCCCCTAATTCCGATACTCTGTGGGCGGAGATAATTGCCACCAAGAAAAACATCTTCAGGGACAGAAAGAATAGATACACCCAACTGACTGGCTCGAAGGGAGGCTTGGTCAGGGTCAAGAGAACCACACCGAGTCTCCACATGGGAAACTGGTGTTGTACTGGAGAACAGAAGTTCTACTACTCGTAAGAACCTCTTGGTGCGAGGATAATGGTGGCTAACCTGAGCAGCTCAGGGTACAGTTGATACAGGATAGAGTTGATGTGTGCCTCTTTAGTATGTTGGCTTTCAGGTCCATGTCCAGACCGGCTTGTAGAAAAAGTACCACCTCTTGGGAGCCTGCTCTTTATGCATTTGAACCGCTATCTGCACAACTCTTTGTGAACGTGCTCCATGTCACCTCATATATCCTCATTATATACGGTCTTCTTGATGAGAGAAGGGTATCCAGAAGCCTTCCCAAGTATCCCATGGAGCTCAATTGCTCTCTCTCAACAGCCAGGTCATTATAGAGCTAGTTTCTGAATGTCTGCATGCTGAATTGGTCCATGGGACACTAGGTCTTCCTATGCTGGCAGCTTCAGGAGTTCTGCTGACATGGTCCAGGATGTTCAAGAACCATGGGCGGCTTGGCCAATGTGGTGCCACCAGAATAAGCCATTCCCCCTGTTCCCTGGACGATTTGTGGGATGATCAGGAATGCAGGGAATGCATAAAGAAGAACCTTCAGCCATGGTGTGGAGAGTGCATCGATCCCTGCGGCTGTGGGGTCCCTCTTCCTTGTGATGAACATGGGAACCTCTTTGTTGGCAATAGTGGCAAACAAGTGTATTGGGGGAGGTTCCAAATGAGTTGAAAAGCTCTCAGTGAGAGGGACCACTCGTATCTAACTCCTGGCAATCAGCCAGTTCACTTGTGAAATGAGCAACCCCGCTATGTGGACTGCTTTGATTGATAGCAGATTACTCTGCCCATTGGAATAGGACACACACTTCTTAACTGCAGGAACTCTGAAAGTGAGCCTCCTTGGTGATTGATGAAGGCCATTGCGCTGACCATGTAAATCAGGACATGGCTGTTGCCCAGACAGTGGACTAATCAGAGTAAGGCAGATGGACTGCTCTCAATTTCAGCCTGTTCATGTGCCACTTTGCCTCAATGGGGAACCATCTGCCCTGAGTCAACCTGTATTGACAATGGGCTCCCCAGCACCATGAGTTCGCATCCATGGTGCATGCTGGGCACTGGGAATCCCCAAGAGGCATCCCCAGAGTAATGCATCCCAGGTGGAGCTACCACCTCAACTGGTCTTTGATTTCGTTTGGCACCCATATCAAAATGCTCTGCTATTTCCCACTGGTAGGGACGTAGCAATGACTGCAGTGGTCTCAAGTGAAGTCTGGCCCATGCCACCATGTTGACGCAGGAAACCATGCTGCTGAGAAGTTATACGAGGAACTTCAGATCCGAGTGATCCTCCTGAAGTAGGCATGCTAAGAGGGCATGGAGCTTCTTCTATCTCTCAACCGGCAGGAAGACTTGATCGTTGACTGTGTCCGGTTGAACCCCCAGATGAACAATGGATGTCAATGGGGTGAGAAAGATCTTCTCCGGGTTGACCAAGAAACTGTGGGATTTGCAGGCAGTTGTTGGTTAGCTGGAGATCTTTCTCCCCCTGGGATGGAGACAGTGACCTTACTAACAGGTCGTCTAAATACGGGTACATGTGGACCCCCTGCCCCTGGAGATGAGTCACCAGCATTACCAGGATTTTGGTGAGAACCCATGGCAACAACAAGAGGCTGAAGAGAAGGGCCCAAAATTGGAAGTGCTGATCTACCATGGTGAACTTCAGGAATTTCCAGTGGGAGACCCTGATGGGAATGTGTAAGTATGCTTCTCGGAGGTCTATCAAGGCAAGGAAGTCTCCTGGGCACAGTGCACCCATGACTGATTTCAGCGTCTCCATTAGAAACTTCTGATACCTCACACTCTTGTTTAGTGCCTTTAAATCCAAGATTACATGTACATCCCCATTCTTCTTTGGAATGGTGAAGAAAATGGGACTATATGTTGCACTATCACTGATCCTTCGGTATTCATCTGATGGCTCCTAAGTACAAGAGGTGGAGGACTGCCTGCTTGGACTTGCCTCCTTTCACCAGATCCTTTGGTACTGACAACAGGAGGAAATGACCCCTGGGGGAGAGGAGAACTCAATTGTGTATCATCAAGCTATAATTTCCCTGATCCATGCGTCCGATGAGGTCACTGCCCATTGCTCTGCAAAGAGCTGAAACCTTCCCACTGCTCCCATAAGGCTCTCAGGGACAGGGGGAGGCCGCAGCCCGTCATGCTGGGAACTTGGGCGGCTTCTGATAAATGGGCTGGGACCTCCTGAACTGTGACTGGTCCCTAGTTCGTTGCTGGCACTGTCACTAAGGTCTGCTGGCTCACTGATCTTTTTCCAGTTACCCCTGTGGTTCTGAAAGGAGGTTCTGGGATGAAAGGAACTCTTGTTCACCCCTTTAGAGGGGTTCAGGGGCAGTTCCTTCTGCTCAGGCTTGGTTGTAATAATGTTTTCCGTTATCTCCCTAAATAGTCTTCTTCCCTGGAAATGGGTCCCCATAAGCATGGACTTGAGGGAATATACCTTCCATGGGCAGAGCCAAATCGAGCAGGCTACCACATTGGTTGCCATTGCTCACGCATTAAATTGAACCATGTCTCGAGTGGTGTCTGCTTCATACTCTGAGGAGTCCTTCAGCAGCTTTTGCTCCATCTTCAGAGCCATGGCACTGGCGTATAGATAACCAGGTCGACAGAACTCTTGAGGTATTCTCCGTGGCCCTCAGAACAACAGCTTCAGCCTCCAGCTTCAAAGGGCCACCTCCACCTTCCTATCCAGGGGGTCCTGGGGGAAGCCCTACCCCTCTGCTGGAAGGGCCACTGACTTAACCAGGTCTGTTGCCCCTGCATCCACCTTAGGGAGCATCACGAACCCCTCCTGGGCCTTGGGCAAAAATGGTTTATAAACTTGTGGGGACCTCTGATTCTGGCTGGTTGCTCCCACTCCCCCTTAACAGTATCCACGTAGAGTTGAGCCAGGAGAAGCTCGGGCACAACTATGGTCCCTTCTAGGAAACACTTTTATTCTCCTTAACTGAGTCACAGGAGGCCCCCAAGGGGATGGGGGAAGGTAAAGAGATATCTAGCACTGCACCTACTTTAGAGCCAGAAACCGTCCATACGCATACGTTTCTGCTTCAAACTGTCTCTCTCCTGCGGGCTCTTTCCCCTTGTCTCCCTTATCCGGCTCTAACCCTGAAAGCTTGCCATTCTCCTTATCTGGGGAAGTGGGTGATGGGGAGGGCAACAAGGAAGAAGAGGAATGAGGGAAGGGCAACGAGGAAGAGTAAGGTTTTTTCTTCTTTTGTGGCCAGGTGGCGGGGAGATTTTGCTTCCCTTTCTTAGCACACCTCCCATGTCCCCTAGAATGGGTACGCTTGACCCTCTTTCTGCCCCTTCTGTCCTCATGATGAGAGCGGGACCAGGAGGAGGAGGAGGAGGAAGAAGAGGGAGAGGAAGAACTGGAGGAGCTGAAGGATTCTGAAGAGACAGAGGAAGAGGGGGAATGGTTATGTCTCCTCCTCTTGTGGCCCCTGCCATGAGGGGACAGATTGGGCCTCCTGTAGGAAGATAAGCTGCGCCCCCTAAAGCTATTTTCCCCCTTGCTCCTCACAGACACTGGAAGGACCCCCCCAGCTCTTCCTAGTTCAGTGGGGTCAGCCCGGGGTTGGATTTCTGGGGGCTAATCCATCATCATGGAGGCAAAAAGGTGGGGTGTAGCCACCATCTGCCTACTCAACACAACTAAGACGGCTTCCGCGACGTCCTCTTGGTGTGGGAGCTGGGGACAGTATGAACGGGCCGACTCGCCCCTCTTGGCAGCTCCCCCAATGGGAGTATGGTGGGCAGGCTGCCTGGGAGCTTCCTGGGCTCTGAGGAGGGTCCACAACCGTCTGAATGCTCCTGGGAGCCTCTCCCATCTCCCTGGGCAAGCCCACATCCCAGTGCCAAGGTTGCCCACCTCCGGATGTGATGTCCGAGTGTGTGTGNACACTGGAAGGACCCCCCCAGCTCTTCCTAGTTCAGTGGGGTCAGCCCGGGGTTGGATTTCTGGGGGCTAATCCATCATCATGGAGGCAAAAAGGTTGGGTGTAGCCACCATCTGCCTGGGCAAGCCCACTTGCCAGTGCCAAGGTTTTCCACCTGCGGATGTGATGTCCGAGTGTGTGTGTGGGGGGGGGGGCAAGGAGGAGGAGCAGCAGCAGCAGGAAGGGAGTACTGCACACGTGACAGTCTCTCTGCCATGGCTCAAACCCCTGCTTGCCAGTGGCAGCAACAAAAGAGCAGCTCTGGGTGCAGCAGCTCCCCTCGGGAATGGAAGGGGAGTGGGGGAAGCCCCCCACCCCCACCTCCACATGGAGGAAAACAGAGAGAGGAGCAGGGCCAGATAAATAGAAAGCATCTACCTTGTACAAGAACATTCCCAAAGTGAGAGCCCTACACCCTACCTCCTATCCAGTTGTCAGGCAGGAATAGAACTGGGAATCTAATGTGGTCTATGCCCCTCCCATGGACTGAGGCTGTCAATCATAATTGATCCTGCCTACCCAGCGCAAGGAGGAATATATCCCATCAGTAAGACCGTCTGTCCTGCTAAGGAGGTCTAATCAACAATTTCTCAACTTTACATCCGATCACAGTCACCTCTATATCCTGACCTACTTTTAACGTTACAGCAACTGATTTTCAGAAACATTGAAGGATCAGCCTCTTGAATTTAACATCTCTAGGAATGAGGAGAAAACACCATTTTAAAAACACACAAACCAAAAGGTGTGCCCATATGATATTCCCTTACCATACACTGGTGTTTTCCCCGGCAGGATGACAATGATGAGTTGAAGCCCAGAGTAGGTGTTTTTAAGGTGACGGAACATGGGCTCCACACTGTCCGCACCCTGTGCATATTTACAGAAACATGGCTGGCCCTGAATTGGCATCCCTGCATCCTTGGAGATCTTTCGCAGCTGGTCTGTAAATCCCCTGATGAAACAAAGAATTGAAGTTTACATAACTTCAACACCAGCATCCACACCCACCAAAGTCAAAGCAGGAGGGAGAGAAGAAAAAAATTACAGCATTCTGCTCAGGAAAAACCCTTTAGATCAACTAAGCAGGAGGGGCTGACAGCTAAGGAAGCATTGCCCTCTGTTGCTTAAATTGGTCCCCACAAGACCTCTGGAAGAGGAGCTACAGAAGGAAAACAAAAGCTATCTTTGGAATTGTAAGATACACAAACGAATCCCAGAGAAACAATTATTCCATAGTCTATTTTGGCAACTAATGAAGATGATAAACAGTTTACGAAATACCCATGTACAAGCTCAGCTGCAAAGAAAGTAGAATTTTCCAAGCTCAGGGACTGAAGCAAAGAAAATGTTTTCCAAAGCAAACATCCTAATCCACCCTCAACAGTAGGCATGAATGGGCATTTAAATCAATATATGGATTTTGTCTAATATCAGGATTTCAAAAATGGTTTCATCTCAACAGGAATAGCAGCCCAGTGTCTAAACTATAGCAAGCCTTACTTCAGTATTTCCTCCCTGCATTGTCTTTGTGTTGCAAAACAAGCTATGGCCCACATTTTGATCTCCACACCAGTGTGAAACTGTTTCCCTCGCATGTCCCATACTCCATGGCTTGGGGTTGCCACTGTTCGGTTCTGTGGAAATAGAAGAATTATGCCAGTGTGTTAGAATTATGCCAGATTGAAAGAGGAAGTAAAAAACACAGGGAGACACCCAACTTCCCGATGGAATTCTGCACTTCAGCCTCTGATCCCTGCACAACTGCAAGGAAACAGAGCACAACCATCCCGATATTTACTGAGAAACTAAAAAAAAGAAAAAAATCTCACCCGTCCTCCATACTGCAGCATTGGAGCCGGAAGCACACGTCCTGTCACATGGGCCATCTCATCCCGAACTTTAAACTGAAACTCTTGAACAAATGGGTCTGCATCATAATTTGCACTTCTTACCTAAGAAAAAGAGGTGTTCAAGTTACAAAAAATCAGTTTAATTTTTAGACCACAAAAGAGGCAGCTGCATAAGCATTACTCTGTCACTAATGAAAACGGAGGATCATTCCCAGCCTTCAAACCACATTTACCCAAGTCCCTTAGATCTCCCATCTAAACCATTTATTTCCCAATATGATAGGTTTCCTTACTTGCTCCCCTGTACCTAAATACCAGTTTATTCAATTTCTGACCTTCCCAAATATTTGTGATCAAGCATGCTGTGCTCAATAATGTCTAAAATGTATGACAAGACTATTTCAAATGTGTGTTATTTTCTCTTCACTAAATACAAGACTGCTGACCTTATTTATTTGAACTTCTACGCCATAGTGTTTATGTGAATAAGACAGCATGTTACCAACAATGGAAAGAGCTGTCCACATTAAGTACAAGTAATACAAGTAAATTCAGTTTTGCTTTTAGGTTATTAAGTTGGTGTGAAAGTGGCTACTTGGTAGTGCTTATTTCGGCTAACAACATTGCTGTCACACTGACTCAAGGTGTTCATTGAAAGCAATCCTTTTGCTCTTCTCCAAGTGAAGGACAAACTAGTTTTGAAAATCCAGCTGTCTTCAGGCCCCCATGAATATAAATATTCTGGAAATGATATTGTGTAATTACCCGTTTCTAATCAAAATTTAAAAAACCTTTACCTCGAAACAAAACTGATCTTTTAATTTTTCAGGTGTGAAATTTGAATAAAAGCATTTTCAGCATTTTATTCACTCCCAACTCATGAAAATGTTTCCATGCTTCTGATAGGCCATCTGTTTTGTAAACAGAGAACGAAATCAAGCATTTGAGTGATGCCTTTACCTCCCTACTTTTTACAATGCAAAGAAATGGGGAAATGCACTTGCAATAACCCTGCATGCAATGTTTTGGAAGTAGCATAGAGCACAGAGTAGAGGAAGGTATTCTTGCTCCAGGACACTCTGGCCATACCTCTATGATCATTCAAACAGAGGAAATGGCAAACAGGAATGACATATTGGGGAGTCCAGAATAAGTCGCACACCTTGCAAGCAAAGCCTCAGCATCAGGTAGCAGAAAACAAAGAATCAAGAAGCTAGGAGGTGGTAAGAATTTCACCCAGCACTCAGTTTGAGTTTTGTGAGAAAGCCTTTTCTTGTCGTAGATAAATGTTCCAATGCCTGCTGCTACCCCGGCTCCCATGTCTTTTAAGTCTCTTTCTCCAGGTAAAATCTTCAAGGCAAGCAATAAGGCCAACCTCGCTGTTATGACAGGATTCATACATTTCCTTTTATTTTCTTCCTGCCCCCCCCCAAAAAAAAAAAACCCCACACACAGAGAACTCTCTCAGGGCAGTACCAGATTTTGCATGGTTCCCCTCTCCAACTTTGAGAACAATATTATCTTCCCCAACATCCTCCAAACACAGACTTAGAAATTAGAGGCATTTATAGCCCAAGGGTTATGAACGAACCAGTCTGCTGATTTCCTCTTGTCTGTCTGGGGCAGATCTTGCTGTTGCTTTTATCATAGTTGATGTCTGATTGTCTGTTAGCTTCTTGATACATCGTTGGCCTGCCACAATGTTACATACCTTTCCAAAAAGGAAAAAGGTGATTTTCAGTCTGCAAAGATGCATCATACCCAAAAGCACATAATGTACAGAACTGGTCACCAGAATGATTTGCTACAAACATACAACCGACCACGACCAGAACTCATATTCATACTTAAACTTACAACCTGGGTGCTTTCTTTTTTTGCTTTAAAACCAAGCAAATTCAACACCACTCCAGTCAGCCACAACTTTGATGGAACTGTTTATATGGCACAAGCTATAACATTTGCTCGCACAGACAGTAAATACGGAGGTATTAGTCTAAGTTCATTACTTCTAGAGGCAGGTAGGTGTGTTTCTGCTCCTGTCCCACTTGTAGACAAGGAAGATGAGGATATTTCAACTGGAGGTTGTACTTCTCTCTGAAGTATTGTGCCACTGTTCTCTCCACAGTCTGGCCATTTTCTAACTGCAAAGGGAAGCTGGGGGGGCAAAAACAAACAAACAACCCAGTGTTTTAAACAATGCAGCGCTGAACGTGTAACTACCAACTAGCAGCATTCACAATAGTTTTAAAAACCTCTCAACCTTTCCATATATCCAGTATTACAGCAAACTACTGCAACGTATCTTGTTTCAATAAATATCTGCTTACGTCTGATGACTGGCAGGTCTTCTTGTCACATTGCAAACACGGTACTTACGTCTCATTGTTCCACAATGAGTCACTTCAACCTTCAGACCTGCATGAAAGCAGCGAGAAACACCGACATAAGAACAGCTGCACCCAAGGAGCTTGCACTGGAGGTATGCAAGCGTTCACAGAACATGTATGCTGAAACAAAGCGCTGTACAACGAGAGTACGGCTATCAAACGGGTAATTAAGGGACAGAGCAAAAAGTGTTCTCTGAACCCATCATTTATTGCAATAACAATTTCTGCATTTGCTTGTATGCTTTTTTCATACTTCTAACAGAGAGTCATATGGTATTGTGGGAAGAAGGAATAGTATTGTGGACAGGAAACTAGCACTTGGACTTAGGGAAACTTGGGTTCAAATCCTAGGTCAGCTGGAAAGATTTCTTGTGGGACTATGGGCAAGTCATTTAATCTAAACTGAGGGACAGTTTCTTCTTCTGTAAAATAGGGCACTTCTCTACCTCAAAGGTTATTCAAATCATTTATTAGTGTGACCAGCGGTCACTGCAAGACGATACACAAACACACAAAATAATAAATAAGAATCAGCTAAAAAAGTTAAAAACTAAAACACAAATACATATCAAGACGACCAGAAAACATGTCACAACCCATAGCAAATCCATTTGCACATAAAAAATTACCAGATCTTATATTAGTGTCTTGCAATTAATAAATTTGCTATATACTGCAAAGGCCTGCAATAAAAATAAAGCAACTGCTGTGGACAACTCAGCTGAGGAATCACATAGAAAATTGTGAACCAAATTTAACGGTGTAGAGTCTGGATAATTTATCATAAAATGAGCCAATTATTGAGTTCTTAAATTGTCATACAAGTGACAATAAAACATAATATGCCCTACTGATTCTGTCTCCATCTGGTCAAATGGGCATAGGCGCAGTGGATAAGGAATTTTCTGATAGCGGCCACCCTCAAGAACCATAGATGGTAGTGCATTTAGACAAGCACAACAAAACAAATATCTAATTCTGGACGAGATTGGAAGTTGAAAATAGGCAGCCATAGTCCTCCTAATTGGCGCCAGGGAAACATATCCAGACAAAAAAGGCATTTGTTACCACACTACCCCATAAGAACAGACAGAGACATGCTTTGGGGTAAAAAAGGCCTTGGCCGCAAATTTATTACAATATACATAACTTAAACATACAACACATTAAAGAACCTGTGTGCATCTAGCGGAGAGGAAACCATGTCAAATAAAGCAGGTAGGGGGGCAGAGCTAAACCTCGCCCCCTACCTGGGTGAATTGACCCTTCCAATTCACCCTCCCCTTGGGTCAGGGCAGGTTGCAGCCCCAAGCCAGCTGTTCTGAGCCTGGGCTGGGGCCCCCGGCCTTAAGACCCCCCCCTGCTCCCCAAGTGGTAATGGGGTAAAAGCGCGAACCCTCACGTCTTAGGGAGCCTTACCACAGCATGGTTCCTACCCCGCTAACGGCCCAAGTTGCGACAAGATGGCAGTGGAACAATAAAACATAGAATTCACAACATCATAACGGCTGCGGAGAAGGTGGAAAACCCGGCAGCTCTCCGAACCAATTAAGCCGACAGGAAGATTCCTCCTCAGCCCTGAAAACAGCTACCAGCCTTAGCTCACAGCAGTTGACTTAACATAACAGGTAACAGCACTACAAACATCAGTAAAACACATTGCAAAGGGAAGGGTTGAGAGGGAAAACCTCTGTGTGCGACCCTGGCAATGAGGAGAAAGGAATCGACCCTTCGAATTCACCCTCCCCTTGAGTCAGGGCAGGTTGCAGCCCCAAGCCAGCCGTTCCAAACCTGGACTGGGGCCCCCAGCCTTAAGAGCCCCCCCTGCTCCCCAAGTGGTAACGGGTACAAGTGCGACCCCATAGCTCTTAGGGAGCCTTACCACAGCATAGTTCCTACCCCACTAACCGCCACGAAAAGGGGGGAGGAAAATAGTTACTCCACCCCTTTCCCCCCACACAGATATTCCGAAATGGGTATGAACGACAGCTCTCAAGTCCTCCAACCACCGAGTGTTCCCTTGGACAGATAAATGTCTGTCCTACCATCCTACCATCCCGTAGGAAAAGGCCTGCATCCTGGCTCACTATCCGTTCATGGTGTACAACCCTGCCACCCAAGTGACCAATAAATGCCCACATAGCCCTGTTGATTTTTCGCTTAGCGTTCTCTATCTTGCCCGACATAGTGATATACCGCCAGATCCAACGCGCAAGCAAGTCCGACCACCAAACGGATGCTTGAGGCCACCGAGCTGCCAATTCGGCGATGTTATCCTTCATTTCACCCGTGAGCTCCCATGCCCTGCGTAGGCGGAGATCATTTCCCCCCAACTGAATGATCAGGATGGCAGGTGGCCCAAAATGCTCTGCCCTGCGGAGCAGCAAAGACATCAGGTACGCCCAGCGCAAACCGCTGTGCCCAAACCAGTAGAGGCGGGCATGGAGCCCACAGCCCAGCTGCGTACCAAAGTCAGAATTAGCAGCGTGGCATTTGGCCCACCATACAATGCTGTGCCCACAGATCCAGACGGCTGGCAACTGGTCAGCGCCTGCAGACGACAAAACACGACAGCAGTATTACAGACAGGTCAAACTGATGGAGGTGGGGCAAAGGGCGATAAGCGCCTGATCGCCAACAACTTATACCCCTAATTCAAGAGGCAGTCAGGCCCCCCTCAGTCGCCATGGAAGCCGCCCCGATTCGGAAAAGGTGTGACCCGTAACTAGAAGGCAACATTCCTAATGCCGCCAAACTTTTTTTTTTTTTTTTTTTAAACGGCCTGAAATTGGAATTTTGTCAAAAAGGCCCCAGCACAGTGCATGAATAGAGGGCCCTGTAACAGCGGGTGAACCCCCAGATACTCGCCCATGGCTGCGACTGGGCACACAACCCCGACCGGGGCTCGGTGCAACGTCAATTGTTGACCCGACCCCTACCCTCCTGATCAGGAGTCTTACATTGCCGAATCATGATGTTAATAGCGTCGGGTCCACGGTTATGTCCCCGAATTCTAGGGCACTGCCCCCCAGGTCAACCTGGGATGAAAGCACCAGCTCACTGATCCGCAATGCCCCCAAAAATGCAGTTGAAAAAGCTGCCCGGAAAAGCAACATCTCATAGGGGGACGAGCAAATATGGGACAGTGCAGCCAGCAAACGAGCCAGAGTGTCAACTGATAGTGGTTGGCGGGTATCCCTCTTTGGCCCCCATTCCCTGGTCCAGCCGCCGGCCGCCCTGCAAAGCCAATAGCTCACGCACGGGTCAGCCAACCCTCGCACCTTGCTGAAAAAGGCTATAGCAGCACTGTATGGTGTGTGGTGCTAACCCACGGCCACTCAAGTGCGCCGCAAACCACTCCACGTGACAGGGATGGATGGGCCATGACTCCTGCAACCCATGGGTTGAGAGGAATGTGCAGAATTCCCGGAAAGAAGACACATACGCTCGCCACGTAGAGCTCGAAATGACGGCACTAATGCCTTTGGAACTCCCTTCCGGCGGAAGCTCGCCTGGCCCCCAGCTTGTTGACATTCCGGCTAAGTTGTAAAACCTGGCTGTTCGCCCAGGCCTTTGGGGAGGGTGGGAGGGTAGGGGGAGTTTTTTTTTTAGCTCCCCCACCTGACTTCTTATTTATAATGTTTTAAGCCCTGTTTTAAATATTTTTATTGTTATGGATGATTTTAAATTGTTTTTATTATATTATGTTTTTTATTGTTGGAAGCCGCCCCGGGCTGCTTTGCAGGAGGGGAGGGGTACAAATTCATAAAATAAAATAAATAAATAAATAAAATAAAACATTCTCATCTATCCTTTGCTCCCAAGCTTCCACAAAGCCTCCGGAATCACCTCTGAGTCAATGTTGGCGCCGGGCGCCAGGGAACAAAATCGCTCCATCTGAAAATGAGAGAGGGAATCAGCAATATCATTGTGAACATACTTGGCCGAGAAATACATATCAAGGGAAAGGCACTTCAGCACAAACCAGCGAACCAAGACCGTAACTCTGCTGGATTTACTGGACTGACGGTTCACCACTTGCACCACAGCTTGGTTGTCGGACCAGAAACATACGTGGGAGTCCCGGAATCAATGATCCCAGAGCTCCAAAGCGACCAGGAGTGGGAAGAGCTCAAGAAAAGTTATGTCTCTGATAAGGTCAGCTGCAGCCCACTCAGGTGACCACCGCTGGGCGCACCAGCTACCCTGAAAGAACACTCCAAAGCCTAGCCCCCCCGCAGCATCAGATACCACCTGCATGTCTGCCTCTAGTCGCCGGACTTCACGCCACAGGGAAATCCCATTGTAATTCTGGAGAAACATAAGCCAGACCAAAAGGCCTGCCCAGATACCCTTTGAGATACGGATCCGGGGGGCGGGGGGGCTGTCAGTCCTACAGTTGCTCGGTCGATCCGCACGCAGAAAGCCCTGCCCGGGGATACCACCCTACAGGCAAAATTCAGGTGACCGAGCAAAGTTTGCAAGGCCCTCAGTGGCACCTTTCAGGCATCCAAAGCATCTGCGAGCAGTTCCCGCAAAGAGCCACGCTTGTCAGGAGGGAGGCTAGATGTGCAAGACACTGTCAATGATTATGCCCAAAAAGGAGAGCCAGGTCGCCAGACCCTCTGTTTTTTCCCCAACCAATGGGACGCCCAACTCGCCAGCAACCGTAGCAAACATGGTAATTAAATGAGCACAGTCCTGGGTGCCCGCCCGCCCCAAGAAGAGATAATCATCGAGATAGTGCACTATGGATGGTAAGTCAGCCCAGGCCTTGACTGCCCGCTCAAGCATGGTGCTGAACCACTCAAATGCCGCGCAGGAAATGGCACAGCCCATGGGCATGGCTTTATCGTAGAAAAACCAGCTGTTAAATGAAAAAACCAAGAGGTCATAGTCCCTCGGGGATACTGGCAGGAGGTGGAAAGCTGGCTTGATGTCACTTCCCCATGAGTGCCCCCCTCCGACAGGCCCACACAGCATGCACGGCAGCGTCAAACAATGTGTACTGTACCAAGGACAGCACGGGGTCAATTCCATCATTAACAGAACTGCCTCTGGGGTATGACAGATGATGGATCAAACGGAACTCCCCAGGGATCTTTTTATCCCCAACGGGGAGCAATGCAGGGGATGAAAGGGGGGGGGGGAGTTGTACGGACCAGCCACCCTTCCAGCTTCTGTCTCCTTACTTATCTTATTCCACATCACCTCCTCCATTCCCCGCAATAACTTGAGGTTATTAGCCGTCTGGCTGACCCGCGGACCCATATAAGGGATCTCAAAACCTTCAGAAAAACCCCGCCACAAGTAATCAGCGTCAACCCTGTTCGGGTAACACTGCAAAAGAGGACAGAGGACCTCAACCTTGATTGGCGTAGGGGCCAGGCCCGGCACTCCTGCCAGCTTGGTATGCCCCACCCCCTCCCGTTCCTGTTTCGGACCCCCGTTAGTAAATCTCTGCTTCCCAGGCTCGGAGCACCCCTTAATAAAGCAGAACGAGACAGGGTGACCGCCTCCGCAGTTGGAGCAGGAATGGGCTTATTTGCACTCGGAACAAAAACACCCCTTCCCGTTGTAAGCCCAACATACTGACTTCCCAGAAGCTGCCCTTGAAGGCCCTGGGATCACCACCCCACTACCCGTGTGGAGGCCTGCAACAGGCATAACGGGGCCATAATCTGGGAATGCATATTGTAGTCAATAATGTCCCAGCATGTGTGTGTCCCAGCCCTGAGACAAAACATCTCATCGTACTCGAGCCAGGCTGTCCCCCCCCAAATCCAGATAGGCCTTCTGGATGGCAGCGGCGTACTGAATCAAGTGCCACGCCCTACTCGAGAATTTGTATGCCACCACCCCCATGTAAATATAAAAGCAGGTGGACCATTTCTCCCAAGTCCTGGGCACTAGTGGCTTTTTGCGCTTGCCCTTCCCCCCCTTGTTGGCCTCTTCGCCCTTGTCACCCGGATCCTCCCCGTGTAACAACATCAAGATGTCGAGAAACTCACCTCGCCATATCGTCTCTTTAGTTGGCAGGGATAAGTGATCGCCGGGCAAGGTGATGGGAATGGCGTAGGTGTGCAAACCCGGAGTAATACCAGGCTGCCCATACATAGCTTGTGCCTCAGCACAAACTACAGTTGTATCCCACACTGGAATGGCCAGCGCAGCCGATTTCTTCCAGTACCACTGAGGCATTTGTCCCTCATCTGCAGGACTGAGCCCCACTGCCACGCTCGCGCGGCAGGTGGGGGCGACAACCCCTGGTCCCACGAATCCCGTGGTACTGGCAACTGTGGGCCCAGCTACTACACCCGTGCTATGGCCAGGGGCAACAACCCCATAGCCCATGGAGCCCACAGTACTGGCAACTGCAGGCCCCGCCGCTACACCCGAGCTGGAAACCTGGGCAACGATGCCCGGGCCCGCGGCACCCACAGTACTTGCGACTGTGGGACCCATGGACCCCTCACCTTGGTCCATGTGCACGTCTGATGCTCGTTCCTGGAGCATTCGTCGTGGCTGCCTGCGTCCTTCCTGCTGGCGACCTAGCTCCCAACATTCGGCAGGTATGCCCACCATGCTTCCAGCCTGCTGTGCGTCAGGGACCTGCCCTCTACGACTTCGCCCCTGCTTTGGCGGAAGAGGGGCCCCTGCCGCCGCTCGCAAGCTCTGAGCGTGGACCGTCTGCAGTGCAATGGCTATCATCTGCGTCACGTCCTGCATGGTGTACCTGGGAGCGCTGTCCAGCTGCTCCAGGTCCCTCCTTGCAACCATGGTGGCAGGAGCCCCTGCCCAGGCAGGCCCCCTTCCCGCAGGAGGGGCTGGGGCCCAAGCGACCTGGCGAGCCCGAGAACCCCTGCCACCAGAGAGCAGACCTGGTAGACACCACAATGACCCTGTAACTCGTACTAACACACAAAGAAGAGCTTCAGTTATCACAGGGCAGGTAGGTGAGTATGTTGTAGCTTTTACCGCACATGCGGGGAGTGAAGGCCGGTATGCGAACCCTCCCCTCCCCCGACACTCGGACAAGAGCACAATCGCTCCTGACTCCGCCGTGCTTCACCAGGGCTTAAAGCTGGCCAGGGGAGCTACTTGTCAGCCCCAAGCTGCGCTCTGAGTGGCTCACCCCACAACTCTGAGCGAGTCACCCCCCCGTTCACCCACAGTAGCACCCTGTGCCCCAAGTGACTTTGTACTGGCTCCCGCCCCCCCCCGAGGGTGGGTAAAATTGACCATTTAGGGGCCCACGCCCCCCTCACCACAGGGCTCCATTGTGCTTTTTTGGGTTGGCTCTGCACTCCCCACCTGGGGAGAGAGCTCACTTGACAGACATGTCAAGTGTGCCCTGGCGCCCGCCTGCCTCCCGCCCGAGGAGAAAAGAACCATGCGGAGCCCCATCCCGTCTTGAGCGGGGTTTCCAACTTACCCGAGTACCCTGGAACGGGGCTTCAAGCATACCCGAGCGCTGCCGCGCTGACCCAGGCACCTCGGGCCAACTCCTCCTCCTCCCTTGGAGTAAAATCTTCCAGCTCCCTCCCGGGGAGCCAAAAAGACATGTTTCGCCCTTCCAGCGTGCCTGAGCGCTGCTGCACTGGGCCCGGCGGCGGCACCTCAGGCCATTGCATCCCCCCCTATCCGGGGTGGTGAAAGGGCCCCTGCAGGCCCCACTCGCGCCCCCAACGGGGCTTACAGCTAGTCCAGGCACCACCGCCGAGACCCAGGCAGTGGCTCTTCAGGCCGGTAGTGCGATTCAGGCCGGCTCCTCCCCTCCCAGGGAGGATGAAGCGGATTCATGCGCCTCCCCTCCCCCCCGCGGCATTAAACTAGGCCCAGTACCACCGTAACCCTGGCGGCGGCGCTTTGGGCCGGCTCTTCCCCTCCCACTCGGGAGAGTGAAGTGGATCCATGTGGAGGCTTAACGTGACCAACGGGGCTTAACTTGACTCATGCGCCCCCCGCCCTCCCCGGAGAATGATCCATGTGGGGGCTTAACTTGCCCAACGGGGTTTAACTTGACCCATACGCACACACATCCACCCGGGAGAGTGAAGTGGATCCATGTGGGGGCTTGGACGGGCCTCTGCCAGGGCTCCCTCCCCAAGCCGGCTCCTCCACCCCTGCCCAGGAGGAATTGACCAGGGGCTCCTGGAGAGCAAAATTATCCATGTGGTTCCCCCCCCACCCCAACGGCAGCTCTCCCAGGGCCGCCACATGTGCAAGATTGCTCTTCCTCCCTCCCCCCCCGGGCTTGGAGGATACTCACCAAGCAATCCAAGCCGCACCGATAGGACCCAGTAGACGTAGAAGAAAAAAACCTGTGTGCGGCCCTGGCAATGAGGAGAGAGGAAGAGGCACCTGGCTGATCCAGGTAAATATACCTGGCTATGCCCCCGTCCACCAGGTGCCCTTCCTCTCCCCCCATTGGCCCACTGGTGCTGCCCCTCATGGGCAGGCAGAGGGAAGGGCAAAAGGAGCCCTTTGCCCAACCCCTGCCTGGCACCCTGTTCAAGGGGAGGCGAGCACAAACCCACCCACCCCGCTTAGGGAATGGGGGGTGTCCCTTCTGTTATGCACGACAAATCCCTTTGTCTGTCCAGATCCTCTAAACCTTGTGATATTTCTGCCTTGGCTGCTAACAGATTTTTATTATTAAAATATTCCTCGGAGAAACAAATTGATTTTACATGGCTTATAATAGCTCTAGCCCATGTACTCAGATATGTGTCTTGATAGAGAAACTGTAGTAGCCCTATCAGCCCTGCAAAGATGATTTTCAACCATAAGTGTAGTGCCAATTCTAACGCTTTATTATTCCAGCTTATTTGGCCCAGTTCCAATCAAAGTGCCACTGCAGGAATACATCTAGGCATCCCGATTAGAATGTGCAGGTATTTAGATTGAAAAGAGCTTAGGTTATAGGGTCTTATAACTGTCCAGACTGCTGGACCGCACAGCAGCTGCCCCTGCACCTTGGCATTAAGAACGCTAATTGCCAGGATTAAGGCTATTTGAAGACTATTGCTTTATAAAAAGTAATTTCTATGAAAGAAAAAAAATCTGCTTAAGAGCTAGGTATTATATGATGTGAGCTACATTTTCTTTTTATTATTACTATTACTTTATATAGTGATTTTAGCATTCAAAGTGCTTTTCAAACCTTACCTAGATCACCCTGAGAATGCCTTGTGATGAAGGCAATTATTTTTCCCATTAACCAGTCCAAGAACAAAGGCTGAGAGATTGTGACTTGCCCAAGATCACCCAGTGTATTCATGGCTATGACAGGATTTGAACCCTGGTCTTCCAGGTTCAAGTCCAACAACTTATCCACTAGCTCTCAGTTTTAGGTTTTAATGGTAAAACGTAGCCAACGAAAATGAAATTCAAAATAGTTTGCATTTCCAGTTAGCAATTGTTAATCATCAGATGGACAAGACTAATCTGAATGTATACTTTAATCTAAAATCTTAAATCCAGGTATCCAATAGACAGTAATGCACATTACAAAACTCTCATATTTGTTTTCATTAAAAAAAAAGCTACAGACAATTGAAAAGGGAGAAGAAAATGTTCTGCACTTCAAAAAAGGTAATTCAACAGGTAAAAGCTGATCGTTGGACAGTAGAACAGGTGAAATGAGTTTTCAGATCAAGCGATACATGGGTTTATCAACTTCCTATTTGCACAACAACAACAAAAATGACTGCTACATGAAAAAGATCAGTTCATATATCTAAGGCTACAGCAATTCACCATCCTGAAACAGGACCGCTGATATGTTAAGATGACTAAGGCAATGCTTTCAACCTGGGGATATCTTAAAAACATGTTTTAAGAGCTCAGTCCTACTTCATTTTTTACCCTTCAAATTTAAAGGATCAGGTTTCTAGCCTGATGGCTGACAAGAAAATCTCAAAGATGTGAACTAAATAAAATAGACGCAGGAATGCCTACTTAAATTTGCTGGCAACATAAGAGGAATAAACCATCATCCTATTCATCTATATCAAGCCCTATACACTCTGATTCTATGACCAAGGAATAAGAGATTTGTTTACAATGCTACAGGAGGGGATGGAGGGAAATACCTAGGAGGAGAGAGAGAAAGAATTGGGAATATTAAGCCTCAAAAAAAAAAGGGAGATGGGAGTTGCTGAGGGAGGACAGGATTTCAGTTTTCAAATATGTAGAACGTTGCTATAAACAAAATAGCGCCTAGCTGTTTTCTTTGGTCACCGAAGACCAGACCAGAGGTAATGACTTTAATTTAAAGGAGAAAAGGTTTAGGCTAAACAGTAGGAAGAACTTTCTAACTACCAGAACAGTTAATCAGTGGAAAAAGGGAAGTTGTCGAGGCCCCATCAATGGAGGTTGTTAGGGGTGGGAATTCCGGTTCTCCCGAGATCCGATATTGCCGGTATTTGGGTGTATTGACTTAATCCGATATTTACCTGTATCTGCATACCAGATTTTTAACATTGGCCGCGGTACCGGATTTTTTTTACATTGCAGCCATTGAAGTCAATAGCCACAATGTAAAAATGTAAATCACCGGAGATCCGATACCGGTACATCCGGTATCCGGTATTCTCCCCAGTGTCCCACCCCTAGAGGTTGTTATTAGTCAGGCATCACTCAGGGATGGTGTTGATACTATGGGTCTTAATGGTAGTAGACCGGACTTAGTAACTATTGGGGTTTGTTCCTGCTCTATGATTCTATGGAAATGGGTTCTCAACCTGAAGATAGTGACTCTTGGGGAGAAAGTTGCTAATGGAGTAAAGGAGTCAAACATATAATACTAAACGGAAGAGGAATTCATTCTAGGGGGTTCCTTCCCAACACAGCTTTGGAAGAGGGGAACCCAGTGCGGAAAAGGCTAAAAATGACTTACTGTGACAGGGCAGGGGCCCTAAGCGCTGCTGCCCTTCAGCTAGCACCAGCAGGAAGAATGGACTAGTGGAGCTGCAGGCACTAGACAGAATATAGGATAGAGTCTGATCAGCAGCAGCTGAGAGGGGGAGTGGCCAAGGCATTCAGAGAGCTAATTAGGATCAGCTGCCAAAGGGTATGGGCCTGGCGGAGGCAGTGACAAAGTCCAAAAGCCCTGAGCAGACTTCAGTTGAAGAAGGAACATTGGAGAGAGCAGGGGCTCACAGAGCTCTTCAACAAGGACTTTACAGCAAGTGGGGCTGGAGCTCTGGCTGCTGTAAGAACAAGTTCTGCAGGAGGAGCTCCACCTCAAGGGCTCCAGCAAAGTGCTGCCTGAGCTGTGAGGGGTTCCGCTGGGCTTAGAAAGGAGTGTAGGTAGCCTAGAGATCAAGAAAGCTCACAAGAGACTGCGAATATAAAGGCTATAGACTGATAATACTGTTAAACTCAATAAAAGGACTTTGTTGAATGCAATTTCTTGACTAAGTGACTCTGGGGGGCCTAATACTGCTAGGACTCATGCCAGGCAAGCCCATCCCTGCTACACTTACTAAGGAACCATGTAACACCTGTCCCATGAGATTACTACATAGGACAACTGGAGTTCTCAGTTGCCTGCTTATGTGTTTCCTCCCAGCTGCATTCATTAGCTTTAAACCAACATTTCATCCAACACTTCTTTGCCTATAACTTGCATTAGCTTGATTTCTTGATTTTACAAATAGATGACTGGTGGTAGATCAGTAATTAATGGAATACTAAGTCATGCACCAAAGGTGTAAAAAAAAAAAAATTTATAATCCAAGGGTGTTTCAGTAAGGATCACCTTGAAACTCCCCTTCTGCAAGTTAACCTAAGCAATGGAATAGAGGGAAGGAAGGAAAGCATTGCAGATATTTACTACCAACCAAGGCAGTTCCTTGAGGATCAAGACTGACTTTCAGCCGATAAGGTTACTGAAAGCCAGTGAATAATATAAATCATGTGGTATAACAGCTATTTATTTATTTATTTATTTATAAAATCTTGATACCCTGCCTTTCCTGACACAGCAGCTCGGGGTGGCTATAAAATCATTATAATAGAATCATTGTCAGATCATTGATTCCAGTTTTAAAAATAGACATGCTTACTTTTGCCTCTGCATTTAGAAAGAAAAGAAAGAATCCTGTGCCAATAGTATGGCTCTCCACTAACACTGTCTTTTAAAGATGGCTCAGCCATCCAAGAGCAGTCACTGCTCTAGTAAGGATTTTGGAGTCTCACTGCTTAATTGCACAGCATTTACCCAGCATTGTACGCAGAACGTAAAAAGGTCCAAACAGATCTCTCACATTATTTTGAACTTCGTGATAGTAAATATTTAAAACTGCCAATGCACTTCTAAGGTACAGTTCTTACACTCTGAAAGTTTCAGTAAAAGTGTGCATTACTATCCTGCAAGAGCTAATTATGCACAAATTGTTCCATGTTGATTAGAGCTCATTTTCTACTCACCCTTTATCTCTTTGGTGAATTTTACCCGATGAGAATCAGTCAGAGGTCTTGGTTGTTCATCAATGTTATGAATATCGAGAACTTCACACATGAACTGAATTACAGGTTGTGCTTTGTAGAAGGCAGTGGCAGAAACTAAGGAGAGAGAGAACATATCAAAGAAATATCCACCTATGGAGACCAAAGATTTAACTAAATTAATTAACCTTTTTAAAACACAAAATTACAAGAGCTTGCTTTGAAGTACTCAGGTTTTCAAAACAAATTGCAAAGTTCTGTGGCAGTTCACAGAACACACTGAGTTCACAGAACAGAAAACACTGAGTAAGTATACTAAGAGGTTAAAATCCAGTCTTACAAACTAAGATGGCTCAAAGGTTGCATTTGAAACCAAGTCCCTAAAACACCCTACGTTTTCTATGGCAATATTTTTGTGCTTTTTCTTGTGATTCAGTTCTGAACTAATACCAAAAGGTAGTGCTCTCTTTCAGATGTCATATAGAACCCACAGGTACTAAAGATTCCATAGCGATTTTCATGGAAGCTAGAATACTGGTCAATGTGACCTGATTAAATTTGTATTTGAGTAAGTGGATTTTAACTCCCTCAATTCCCCATATCGATTGCATAATTTCATCTGTGTTTCTCATGCCAACTGCTATATCTTACATCTGAATGGTCCAGACTGACACCTAAAGGCTGTCATGTCAGTCTTGGCCACTACGTAACTATGAACGTTTACTCACCAAGAATGCCCATAAACTGTTTTTAAAACCAAGAGATTATTTAATCTAATCTTAGTTTCTGAGGAAGAAGTACTAGTCAACAACAGTCCAGAAAGGGTCTTCTCCCTATCCTTTTCATTTGCTTTCCTTTACCTTATAAACAGCTCATTATTTATAAGGTAAAGGAAAGCTTACAGCACAAACAACAACAACAATTTAAAACAATCAACACAAAAATTAAATTAAACATCTAAAAATCTCCTAACCCCCCCCCTCCGAAGGCCTGGGAGAACAGCCAAGTCTTACAGGACCGGCGGAAGGCCAACAGACTTGGGGCCAGACAGGCTTCCTCTGGGAGGGAGTTCCATAGCCGCGGCCCAGCCACCGAGAACGCCCCCTCCATTGTGGCCCCCCACTTTACACAGGCGGACCAAAGGGGCCACCCTGGGGCGCGGAAGGCAAGGCGGTCCCTGAGATATCCGGGGCCGGGACTGTGTAGGGCTTTATAGATCAAAACCAACACCTTGAATCTGGCTCGGTACATAGGCAGCCAGTGCAGCGCGCAGAGCACGGGAGTAATATGCTCCCGTCGGCTTGTCCCTGTCAGGAGACAAGCCGCCGCATTCTGCACTAGCCGCATTCTGCACGTAAAGTGTGTTACAGTAGTCCAGCCTCGAGGTGATGAAGGCATGGATGAGGGTGGCCAGGTCGGGTCTGGAAACGTATGGATGCAGCCTCCGCACCAGATACAGCTGGCAGAAGGCAGTCTTCGCCACCATCTCCACCTGCTGATCCAGGCGGAGACCCGAGTCCAACACCACCCCGATTCCGAACCTGCTGGGCTACGGGAGAGCGGCCCCCCTCTACGAGGGGCGCCGATACCTCCCTCGCCCTACCCACTGCCATCACCTCCATCTTATCAGGACTGAGACTCAGACAGAACTATAATTTACTTAAGATGCAACAGCTATCTCCAGTCGCTGGCACAAGCAAGGCAGGTCGGGCTTCTGGATGGAGGCAGATGGGTTGGGAGGAACCACTGGGCAGGGGCTAGGAGAAGGGACATGCTTGTGGCAGAACAGCCAAGCCATGGGCTAGTGGGTTGGAGCTCGGGGCCCTGGGGTGTGTGTGTCTCTCTCTCTCTCTTACTGGGTTGTCTCCTCTTCCCCCTGCCCCACTTTCCAGCCGCATGGTCCTAGCTGCCCAGCCTGGGGAGAGTCTTGAGAGATTGGGGGTTCTGGATCTGAACCTGGGGAGGAGGGGATTGGAGATCGCGGATCTGGTCTATGTCAAACCTGTTGGAAAGGCATACTGGGAAGCAAACTTGCATGCATAAATGTTGCATCATTATATAAATCAAGCTAATTGTGCAAATTTTAATTTTAAAGCTCATGACAAATTTTCATAATTTGGCTTCACTGGTTGAAGAATTTAAGATTTTTTTCCACAGTTAACATGGGTCCCCAAGGCATGTTGCATCTGGGTAGGTTCTACTGAAAGGCTTCCACAACACCTGGGCAAAGCAATGTATTTATTTATTTCAATATTTTTACCCCGCCTCTCCATCAAGTAGCTTGAGGCAGCTTACAAGTATAATTTTTTTTAAATAGCATCATACAAATTATTATAAATCAACCAAATGGGGGCACCACAGAAAGACGAAGAACCCCACCTCCCCCACCCTACCCATCACCCTCGCCAAAGGCCCAGCGGAACACCCAGGTCTTACAGTAACGTCGAAAGGAGGCAAGATCCGGGGCCACCTGGGCCTCCACGGGGAGGGAGTTCCACAGCCTAGGTGTGGCCACCAAGAACACCCTCTCCACCGTCACCCCCCAAGCACATCAAGAAGGGTGCTCCCGGAAGACCGCAGGGGCTGATCCAGAGCACAGAGAGTGAGGTGATCCCACAGGTAGGTGGGGCCCAGGCCGTTTAGTGCTTTGTAGGAAAGAACCAACACCTTGAATTGGGCCCGGAAGACTACAGGCAGCCAGCGCAGAGCACAAAGCACTGGTGTAATGTGCTCACGGCGGCCCCTCCCCGTAAAAAGGTAGGCTACCGCGTTCTGCACCAGCTGCAGTCTCCAAACCGTCACCAGGGGTAGCCCCATGTAGAGCACATTGCAATAGGCTAATCTCGAGGTAACGAAGGCATGGATGCTAGCAGTCAGATCGGAGTCTAAGATACGGCAAAAGCTGTCGCACCACGTGTAATTGGCAAAATGCACCTCTCGCCACAGCCCCCACCTGGACGTCCAGGCGGAGCTGCAGATCGAGGAGCACTCCCAGACTCCAAACCTGGGAAACCTGGTCAATGAGGGGGAGACACCAGACCCACTGCTTTACCCACCAGCATCACCTCTATCTTGTCAGGATTCAGCCTCAGTCGGCTCGCCCTCATCCAGTTCCCCACAGCTGCCAGACACTGGGGTAAGCACCGAGACTGCCGGGTCTGGGTCAGATGGAAAAAAAAAAAAAAAGGAGGCAGAGCTGGGTGTCATCAGCGTACTGATGGCACCGCACCCCATACCATCTCATGACCTCGCCCAGCGGCTGCATGTACATGTTGAACAGGAGAGAGGACAGAATAGAACCATGCGGGATTCCACACGTGAGATTCCAGGGAGCTGACAAATAGTCCACAAGAACCACTTGCTGAGTTCTCCTGGCCAGGAAGGAGCGGAATCATTCACAAATGATCCCATCCACCCCGGCACCGTCCCGCCAGCGGGTCACCAATATCTCATGGTCAACGGTAGATCTAACAAAATCAACAGGGCCGATCAACCCTGGTCCAATTCCCGGCGAAGGTCGTTGACCAAAACCACGACCACAGTCTCGGTGCCATAACCCAGACGGAAACCGGACTGTGAAGGGTCCAGAAAATTGATGCGGTCCAGATGCCCCTGCAGCTGCTGAGCCACCACCTGTTCAATAGCCTTCCCTAAAAAGGGAAGGTTAGAGACTGGCCAATAACTGGCAAGAGAGTCAACGTCAAGTGATGTTTTTTGAGCAGGGGACACACCATTGCCTCCTTGAGGTAGCTCGGCATCCTGCCCTCCCGAAGAGAGGTGTTGACCACACCCGCCAGCAAAAGAGTAGCATTTGTAGCTGACTCATTTCTTTTGTGGATATAAAACTACAATTTCAAAAATGCATGCCGAAAATGTGTACTGTAAATGGGTTTCCTGGAACAGCAATAATCCTGATAAAGATGGTAAAAGCACAAAGTGCACCTCAACTTTCTCTGTACTCCCAGAAAAGCACAGCACGGGCAATGTCAATGAAAGCTTCTCCCATTCTACTCTGTTAAGGTGCCTGAACTTGAATTGTGAGAACAAAACATCTGACAAAATTGCCAACTGTGGTGATTTGTGTGATGACATTTGGGTTAATTGTAAGTATGGTAACTTGAAGTGGCTAATAAATGCAAAACAGAGCTCTGCCTATAAAGGCAGTTTTTCCTGTAAAGCTGGTTTCATATTACAGAGGAAAAGGAGAGTAATAATGTCTTAATAGAATGCCTTGTTCTCTACTGACCCAGAAGAGGCAAAGATGTTTTTTTAAAAACAAAAAATCCTCATGCACATTTTACACCTAGAAATATTTTCCTTTCAGCTACTCAACAGAAAGGAAAATCAACAAACCTTTTACAAGTACTCTATGTATTTTAAGTCCATCACTATTGCCCTACTAGCCAAGCTCTTCAGAAGCAAAAGAAAATTCACAATTTTCCTACTAGTTTGGTGTTAAAGGAACCAACGATTTTGCCAACAAAATTACCATGTGTTTCCATGTGTGCTGTTTTCTGTGGAACAACTTACAAAATTATTTTCCATTTAAGTTTTAAGCAATGCGCTTGTTGTACTCAAATGAACAAGTTTTTATTACAACCCCCCACTTCTTGTACATGTTTATACATGACCAGTACACAAGAAAATATGCATTTATTGTTTAGTTACAAGATTTAAACGCAAAACCTAAGGATGAAACTACTTATGCCTTTTATTAATCATTTGCTTCATTAAACTATGGCTGGACAAAAAAAGCAAAATGATACACTTAATTGGGTTGTTCTAGTACTCACGCAAATTTTGCACAGGTGTTGCACAACTGTAGCGCACCACGTGCACAGCCCTGTGCAGCTTGCGCTCATGCCACATGCACGATGCACAACTGTGTAACACCTGCACAACATTTGCAACCCCACACCTTGCGCAAGTACTGGATTGGTCCCATTGTCTTTATGTATCAAAAAATGCTGGGATTATGGAATAGTTAGCTAGCTATTTGAGGTTCCCAGGCCTCCAATACACCCAAGATAAAGTTCTCATACAAATACAACAGAACATTCTTGAGACATGCGTCACCTCCACCAGCTTCACATGATGCATTCCAGAGGACGCCCATGGATGCCGATTACTGAATGGACACAAATAGCTTTTACTTTCAACGACTTGCAATCTGAAGTCTCCATAGTAACAAAATTTGTAAAAAGGATGGCAAACAGCTATTTTGTAAGTGCCTAGTACATGGTAAAGCAAACTTTAGTAAGCTTTTTGCAGATTCAGCCTTTACAGTCTCAAGACAAATTGGGAAGATATCCTCCAATAACTTAAAGTTAAATGCCCAAAGCAATTTCTACATAGAAATTTCACTTTCAATGGCAGTCTTTTACACATCTTTAAATCTTAACTAGAACTGAATTACGGCTACCAAGAGAATAAAAGCAACAAGTCTTCTGGTTAAAGAGAGCTGGCTGGTTACAAGAAAGCTTAGTTTAGAAAAGGCAGTGAAATGCAAGTCGTAGAAAAATGTCATTTCTGATTAGGATGTTTCCCTTAAAGCAATAAAGGGTGCTTTTAAACAAGACGCATCAACACATGCTTTCCCCCCCCCCCCCCAGTCCAACTAATTGTTTGAAGAGGGTGCATGGGGAGGTGTGCTTCTACGACTCACACACCAGTCACCCATGGAGCACTCCTGAAAAATCCCGAGTACCCCATGCAGGCCAAGGTGGCTGCATCTATGGATGAGGCAGCCACGCTGGGAGCTGCTCAGTTGAAGCCCTCCAAACACACACTTTGCGTGCACGGGGGCTCTGCTGCCACCTCACGCACCGACCATGGACCCCCACTCCCTCCACTCATTTAAAAACATAGCCTCTTCCAAAGAGTATTGCACACGTGTTGTGAACAGTGACTTGTGTTGGCATCAAACTCCAAAATTCTTTCAAAGCAATTGTGTTTGTTGATCTGTAGACACATTAGAAGGAACAGCTTTAAAGTCATGATTTTAGACTAACTTGATTTACAAAGAGCTACTCTTTTTATTAGCAAAATAAACAAACTATCTAAAGAAAACGACCAATTTTTAAATCTACTTCACAAGCCAATATTTATTGTAGTTCTACCATTCAAGATTAGCGCTCTCTGCATTAGTGTAACTATTTACAATAATGAAGGCATCACAATTAGATTGATATAAATATGGTGCTTGGTGTATTACTAATTTAAATGAATATTTTAGCAGCTTATTAAAAACATACTTCAACAAGTACAAGAGAGGAATGTGTAATGCTTTAATTATCCTCAAGCTTTAAACATGGTGGCTACATATTTTTAAAAAAATACATTTTCTTGTAGCATCGGACATTCAAGGACTAGGAATTTAGAAGCAATAAGAACGTAAGAAGTGCCATACTGGGTCAGACCAATAGTCAATCGAGCCCAGCGCTTGTCTCTGACTGTGGCCAATCTCAGCCGCCTGGAGAAGTACCCAACAGGTCACTATGGGACAATCCATTCCCCGTTTACTCCCAACAGTAAGAGGTTACATTCCCCAAACCTACCTGGCTAATAGCTGCTAATGGACCGATCCTCCAGAAACTTGTCCAACCCTTTCTTAAGCCCAGTTATATTACTGGCCTTGACCACATCTTCTGGCAACAAATTCCACAACAAAGCAGTAGCCACTTACATTAACAGTTGGCAGGAATGGATTTTTTTAAAATTTAAAAGTCTCAGTACGGGCAACCCTTGTAAGTACTAAGTTCTACTAGCTTAAAAATGAGTTAAATGAGTATAAGAAATGCAGGATTTGGACCTGTATTTACTTGTTCTGTTGACACTTTTGCCCAAGAGAAAAAGTTCTGCAATGTGGCCAGTTCCTAAAATATGCAAAAAATGAAGTATCTACTGCTGCTACTCTATTCAACTATTCTTATACTACCAATAGAAAGAACACAGCACCTACTGGTCTTTGAAACACTTGCAGTTACAAATAAAATTAATAGTTACAAATTCAATAAAATACTGGACAACATGCTCAGATGAAAGACAGTTTCTATGCTGCCATGTTTAAGAGGGCAAACACCACCACTAAAACTTAAAGCAGGGGTGCCGAGCCTCAAGCCTAGGTGTCGAAAGCAGCCCACAGCTAGTTTTTATTTGGTCTCTTTCCATTTCCTGCATCTTGTGCCAGGATCCAGTTCCCATCATCAGGCACTGAAATACTGAGCTCAGGGTAAGGGAACAGAGATGAGGATATGTACACAAGAATGGAGGGCAGACTAATGGCACAGATTCATGGTCTGGGCCCTCCTCTTCCTGAGCACCGCCTTATGCACCCCTGCACCAACTTCTGTGCGGCCCTAATTTGCATATCACACGCCCTATGCATGTACTAATTTGCAAAGTGGCCACTGCGAGGGTCATTTTGTGAGAGTCAAGGGCCATTTGCCCTTGACAATGAGGAATGTTGAAAGATGCAATAAAGTTCTTCAGCATTTCAGGTACACAAAGTAGGCAAAGTATTTCATAAACAATTAAGCAGTATAAACTACTCTTAGTTGTTTTTACTTTGCGGGTGATATGAGTGGGTTCCTTGAGAATAATTTCAGGCTCCTGTGCCTTCATCTTCTAGTCTATAGAACATTATGTCTGAAAAGTACAGAAACAATTCTAAGAACCTATCAGCTAGGTCTGTAGTCCATGCTACAGAATAGTTCAGATTAACCAGAGCATGCAAATCTTAACTAGTTGTCCAAACCTGATGAAATAGATCAGAAATTAGAGCTAACGATGAGTCCAGTTTGTTGGGTTGTTATTATTATTATAATAAACATTTATATAGCACCGGTCATGTACCTGGCGCTGTACAGAACATAGACAGACGCGGTCCCTGCCTGTGGCTTACAACCTAAAAGATAAGAAGGGGGATAAAGAGAGAGGGGACACTGGGAGAGACAGGGGAGACCAACAAACATTCAAGCGGATGCGGTCTCAAGTGTGTGTGCTTGGCTTGGTTACAATCGGGTTGGTTGCAGCAGTCTGCGGAGAAGGGCGGACAGTAGGTATATGGGGAACAACTAGCAGGCATTGGGAAAGGCGGCGAGGAAAAAATGGGACTTGAGGAGGGATTTGAAGGAGCGGAGGGAGGGGGCAAGGCGGATGTGGGCAGGGAGGGAGTTCCAGGCATGGGGGGCAGCAAGGGAGAAGGGTCGAAGGCGGTTAGGTGAGCAGGAGAAACGAGGGAGAGCGCGGGAGGGGACAGAGGAGGAGGGGAGAGCGCGTGCAGGAGTGTGTAGGGAGATTAGGTCCGAGAGGTAAGGGGGAGCTTAGTCATGGAGTGTTTTGAACGTGAATGCCAGGAGTTTAAACAGGATACGTTCAGGAAGGGGCAGTCAGTGAAGAAAGAAGAGGAGAGGAGAGACTGCACATGGTCGAAGCAATGGGCAGAGTGAATGACCTTGGCAGCGGAATTTTGGATTGCGATAAGGGGGTACAGGTGAGAGCGAGGGAGGCCAGCAAGGAGGAGGTTGCAGTAATCGAGGCAAGAGATAACCATGGCATGAACAAGGGTTTTGGCTGAGGAAGTAGAGAGAAAGGGGGGATCCAAGCAATGTTATGGAGGGCGAATCGGCAGGATTTGGCAACAGAGTCAATGTAAGGTTTAAAAGAGAGGTGCGTGTCAAAGATGAAGCCCAAGCTGCGGGCTTGGAGAACAGGACGGATGGTGACTCCATCGATGCAGATGGGCAGGTTAGAGGGAGAGGAAGGGGAGGGAGAAAAAATTAGGAGTTCGGTCTTGGCCATGTTGAGCTTGAGTTTACGTCGGGACATCCAGGCGGAGATATCAGAGAGGCAGTTGACGAGGCGTGAGCGGATAGAAGAGGAGAGAGAGGGGGTAGAAAGGTAGAGTTGGGTGCCATCAGCGTAGAGATGATATTGGAATCCGTGGGAGGCAATAATTTTGCCAAGGGACAGGGTGTAAATAGAGAAGAGGAGAGGGCCAAGGACAGAGCCTTGGGGGGACGCCAACCGAAAGGGGGAGGGAGGAGGAGCTCGACTCGAGGAGCGAGACTTTACAGGAGCTTTAAAGGACTTTAAAGGGTTGTACAGCAAGTGGTCTTATCTACATACACATTGACAATACTGTACCATAAACATCAGGTTAGAAACCGGACAAAATCTGCAAAGACTCAGGATTCGGTGCAGGTAAATCTCTCAGTCCAGATGCATGCCATCAGCCATTTAGAACAGGATTTTAGGGCGTCATGTGGAAATAGCTGCACCACTCCCCAACTATAATGGAAACTTTGCAGCTAAGTCACAATTATTCAAGTGAATAATGAGTGTGCTGAAATGACCTTACAAAAAAGGGATGTTGAATCTGCAAACTATGCCAACAAAAATATTTATATGTATTTTTAGATGAGAACACCTGGCTATATCCCTTGTAGCAGCACCATATTTAAATAAAGCATCTGAACAGCCAAGATTAATTTTTGAACTTTGCTAGAGCATACAATCAGCTGTATGCTTAAAGTTTCTTAATTTATACAGGAAGAGAAGCTAAATTTAAGAGCTGAAAATTTCCTACAATTTACCCTTTTGCTCTGTGCAGCAATTAAAGATTACTTCTACATGTAAGATACACTATTTCACACCCAAACTCAGGTTTATGAGAATTAACTAGGTGAAGGACAACCACTACTATTCCTAACTGTATCCCCCCCTCTCTCTCAGTACCCCAATACACGCAAACTCTTTACTTACCATCAATATTAAGCATCATTTTCCACATGGCAGGTCGAACAGACTGATGGAATCCAAACCATACTTCCCGACCCCCTCCCAAGGGGTGATCATAGCCTTCTGGAGCTGAAAAAAACGATCGTCCCACGGGGGTATATCTATAAAAACAAAAAAGGACATCTGTCTATATCCTCCTGCCTTCCATACAAATACTTTAAAAATATTCCACAACATGGGTTTATTGTATCACCAATTCATCCAAAGAAATGAAAATTGGGTGTTTACCTGTGAATTTTCCTTCTACAGGGACAACTCCTGGACAGCCAGCTCAGGACACCAGGGTAGATCCCTGCTGCAGTCAGCAGGAGGCAAACTAAGCTTTTTTGGAGCATGCATGAAAGGCTCTACCCCCAGAGCTCCAGTCATTGAATAGCAGTCATAAAAACTAGTCTAAATGTACCCCAACATTTAACACCTTAAACTAGGGCCAACTGTTAACCAAAACTCAACTCCTTCCATCCAATCTGGCCAAGTCAGCTGGGTGGGTAGCTGACCTTCCAGGAGTTGTCACTGTAGAAGGAAAATTCACAGGTAAGCACACAAGTTTCCTTTCTCACAGGGAGCACTTCTGGACGGCCAGCTCAGGACACCAGGGACATTCCCAAGCAGTGTCAGTCCAGAAAAAAGGGGTGGGAAATAGAAGGAGTTAAAAGTGTTCCAGCTCAGGGGTTCAGATCTCTGCCTGCAACACCCTCCTGCCAAACACTGCCTGAGCGGAGTCCTGAATGTGGACTTTGTAGTGCCCGGTAAACACGTAAACAGAGGCCCACATCGCCGTTCTACATATTTCCTCATAAGGAGCCAAATTTCTGAAGGCTTGAGACGTAGCTGCTCCCCTTAGGGAGTATGCAGAGCTAGCCTGAGGTGGTGTCTTATCTTGCGCCCTGTAAGCCTCAGCTACGCAAGCTGCCAGCCACTTAGATATTAAAGACCAAATCTAAGCGCCATATAATGCCAGCGAGAGTGGTGGTACAAGAAGTGTAGCCATTTCCAGTGCGTTGCTCTTATCGGGATGTGGAGATATGCCTCCTTGAGATCCAGGGAGATCAGCCAGTCTCCCTGGGTCACTGTCAGGCGAATAGACTGTAGCGTCTCTATCCTGAATTTCCTCGTTTTCACCATCTTGTTGACCCCATTCGGATCCCGCACTTCCCGCCACTCCTCCAATTTCTTGGGGACAAGTAAGTAGTGAGTAGCAACCAGATCCTTGTTCTTCTGTGGGTACTTGTTCTATGGCCCCTATGGATCCCAATCATGCAATCTCTAGCAGCATGGCCTCATGTTTTTCTTTTTTCTTGGAGCCGGGACCCAAAATAAACATTTGAGAGGGTCCTGCGAAATTCAACTGCGTAGCCCTCTTGGATAATCTCCAGCAGCCACTTGTCTGTGACGTCCTCTTCCCACTGGGCTAAGAACTGGGAGGACCACATGGTGGCAGCATGTGGTGGGGAGGTTTAATAGGGGGCGGGGAGCGAGGGTCTCCCCTAGGGTCTGGACTGGGCAGCCTGCGGCTGGGACTAGGCTAGAGTGGACAGGGGGTGGGGTGGGGGGCGCAGACGGTAAGACAGATCCGGGGACTGAGGTGTTTGGTGCCTGTCCCTAGAGTCAGCTCCCCCTCAGGTAGGGGGATGGAACAAGATCTAGGGCCTCTTAGGCCGGGAGTTCTGTTGTTTAGTTTAGTTTATTTGCGGCCGAGGCCAAAAAGCAAAACACAAAACAACCATCAATCAACATACATATCTTAATAAATAACATTTACACTGGGCAACTTTAGCCCTGACTAAGCACATAACTACAAGTACTCTGACCCTATAGGACAATATATCCAGTTACCAGTCATCAGCCCACAATAGGGATAGAAACATCATAATAGCATAAAATAAATATGTACAAACGCCAACCCTAACTCATACAAATTTGGGACCGTAAGAATAGTGCGCGACGGTCAAGGGCGGCTACCAGAAAAGACGCCACCGCCTTAGTAAATTCAGGATCTGTGTCTGCCAGAGCCAGGCAGAGCAAATGGTGCTCTGTCCTACCAGGAAATTTCTGGAAGGGGGCAAGATAGATCATACGGACTTCATCATAAAGATAACAACCCAAAAGCAAGTGCTGTGTGGTCTCTACGGACTGAGCATCGAAGGGGCACAACTGCTCAGAGAACTCAACAGCCTGGCTGCGTCCTTCCAACAGTGCAGTGGGTAAGGCATTAAACCTAGCACACATGAACAAAAATTTACCTCTTAACGAGATATCTAGTGCTAGGTAAGCAGCCATAGACAACCAGGGCGGCGAGAACAAAAGGTAATCCCGGAGATGATGCGACTCTCTTACTGCTGCGCATTCCTCCTGTAAATCCCTGTCCCTTAATCGGACAGAGATTTCTTTTACCATGTGTCCAATCCCTGCCCTCCCAATACTCCAGGTGAAACCCTAACTTCCGGAGAAAGAGATTCACTGACTTCTGCCACAGGCTCTTATATGTGTCCCGTTTCCAGTGTTGGATTAACCCACGGTCGACCCCTCTTACTGACTTAGCCCAAAACTTCAGCACTGCAACCCAAGCTGTCGAGGACCACCTAAGTTGTCCTACCTCCAGCCTAATTGCGGCAAATGGCGTGCCTCTCGGGACCTTCAGCAGATTTTGGAAAAAAGACGCCTGGAGGCTATCCTCCAGCCTCCTTGATCTTGAAGGCAGAAGTGGCATCCATACCTCAGCCCCATACAACACCTGCATACGGACTTTGGCATTTATTACCCTGGTAGCAGGAACCACCGCCCTCCTGCCAGTCCTACCAAACACTTTTAATAGCGCAAAAATGGCTCCCCGAGTTGTTGCCAAAGCCCCTTCCACATGACAATTCCACCCCCACCCCCCGTGGATTGGAAAAGCAGGCCCAGATACGGAAAGGATTTGACCTGCGTTATACTGTGTTCTCCTATCTGCCACTGTCCTGTTTTCCCGGATCAGGAGAACACCAATATCTGGGATTTCCTATAGTTTATGGCCAGATCACTGACTTCTGTTGTTGAATGTGAGATCTGCAGCCAATAAGGCATCAGTGATCCTGGATTTAATCTTGGATCAGGTCGCGGATCTCGCGTGTTTTACCGAGACCTAGCTGGACGGGGAGGTGGGTCCGATTTTGGCGGACCTCGTTCCAGCAGGGTACTTCATACAACACCAGTCCCAGCTTGGGGGACGGTGTTACTATGGTTTTTAAGGAGTCTTGGACTGCTAGGCGGTATCCAGTGCAGTCAATTCCAGGGATCAAGGCCCTCCATCTTATTTATTTATTTTATATTAATATAGTTTATTTAATATATTTATATCCCACCCGTCCTGCAAACAGCTCGGGGCAGCTAACAAAATTCCATTAAAACAATCATAAAAATCTTACAAAAACAGGGAGGACAGAATTGGAGTGCTCTTGTGTTTGGAGTTGGCCAGAGATAGACTTGGAGTGCTGCTGGTGTACTGTGCTCCTTCTTGCCCAGCAGCATCCCTCTCCGCTCTAGTGGATCTGGTGTCGGGGGTGCTGTTGCACTCCCCAATGGCCTTGGTCCTGGGGGATCTCAGCATTCACGCCAAAGCCGGCCTTGTAGGGGCACAGCGTGAGTTCATGGCCGCCATGGCAACCATGGGCCTGTCTCAGAGGGTATGGGGCCCTATGCACAAGGGGGGGCATATGCTCAACTTGGTGTTCTGCTCTGGCCTTGAGGCGGGTGATCCGGTAATGGGGGGGGTGGGCATGAGTGCTATGCCCTTGTCATGGACGGATCATTACCTCCTGCAGGCCAGACTCCTAGCACATGACAGCCCCCAGAAAGAGGGGGGACCCATTAGGTTGGTCCACCTCCGGAGGCTGATGGAACCACAGCGGATCCAAGAAGCCCTGGGGGAAGTGTCCTTAGACCTTGATGGCTGCTTGGTTGAGGATCTCGTCCTAGCTTGGAATACCTTGCTGGAGGAGACCATCAATCGGGTGGCTCCTAGGCATCTGCTGCCACCACTTCACCACCATAGGGCTCCTTGGTTTACTGAGGGTCTGAGGTGTATGAAGCGGGAAGGGTGGCGTCTAAAGCTATGTTGGTGCCAGTCTTGTGCTGAATCCGATCGGTTACAGCATCGGACCCATTTACGGTCCTATGCCGTGGCTGTGAGGATGGCAAAGGAGGAATTATTTGCCACCTTCATAGCTGCTGCGAAGTCAGGTCCAGCAGAGCTCTTCTGGGTGGTGAGGGGGCTGGTCAGTCCGGCCTCCCTCCACCTGGAGGGGGAGGTTTCCCAAGCCCGCTGTGAGGAATTTGTGAACTACTTCGCAGATAAGATTGCTCGGATCCAGCATGATTTCAGAGTTGGAACTGACGCAGAAGGAGAACCGGGGGTTATGGACACCCCTGGTCCAACTTTGTGGGATCAGTTTCAGGAACTGACGCCGGTCGATGCCAAGGGGGTGCTGGGGTCTGTTAGGGCCACCTTTTGCGAATTAGAGCCTTGCCCATTCTGGTCGGTGAAAGCTGCCAGGGAGATGTTGGGGCCGGTGCTGGCGGGTGTGATCAATGCCTCCCTTCTGGAGGGCAGGGTGCCGGGGTGCCTCAAGGAGACGGTGGTGCGGCCCCTGCTTAAGAAACAATCTTTGGATGTTGACACACTCACTAGCTATCAGCCTGTCTCTAGCCTCCCCTTCTTAGGGAAGGTTACTGAACATTCCAGCGCCATCTGGATGACATCGGTTTCCTGGATCCTTTTCAATCAGGATTTCTACCAGGATATGGCACCGAGACTGCATTGGTGAAGGACCTCTGCCGAGAGATGGATCTGGGGCGTTCAACATTACTTGTCCTGTTGGATCTCTTGGCAGGTTTTGATACAGTTGACCACGGGTTGCTGTTGAGGTGGTTGCGGGCCGTGGGTGGGGTCGGCGGGACTGTCCTAGGATGATTCCACTCCTTCTTGGGGAGAAGTCGGCTGGTGGTGCTGGGGGAAGAAACATCTAGCCCCCAGGATGTTGTTTGTGGCATACCGCAAGGTTCCATTCTGTCTCCATTACTATTTAATATTTATATGCAACCCCTGGGTGAGGTTGTGAGACAGTTTGGTGTGGATTGCCACACCAAATGACACCCAGCTATTTTTCAGCAGACCCAAGTCCTGCAGTCTCGGTGCTTTCCCAGTTCCTGACAGCAGTGAGCCACTGGATGAGGCTGAGCAGACTGAGGCTGAACCCTGATAAGACGGAGATGATGTTGGTAGGTAGGGCAGCTGAGGTGATGGCCCCACTTGTGGAGGGGATCTGCCCTCCACTGGCCCCATAGGTACAGAGTTTGGGGATCTTATTGGACTCCAGCCTCTGGCTGGATTGTCAAGTGGAAGCAGTGGCATAGGGAGCCTTTCGCCAATTACATCTTGTGCACAGGATCCAGCTATGTGTCTCAAACTCCGACCTGGCCACCCTCATCCATGCGTTCACCTCTAGGTTGGATTACTGCAACACGCTCTATGTGGGGCTGCCCTTGGTGACTGTTCGGAGGCTGAATCTGGTGCAAAATGCCACGGCCTGCCTCCTGATGGGGACAGGTCGTAAGGAGCACATTACACCAGTGCTCCAGGCTCTGCACTTGCTGCCTATAGCATTCCGGGCCCGATACAAGGTGCTGGTGTTGACCTTTAAAGCCCTACATGGCCTGGGCCCCTCCTACCTGAGAGACCGTCTCACTCCCTGGGCCCTGGAACGATCTCTGTGATCCGCCGGGGGCACCTTCTTGGAGGTCCCCTGTGTAAACCGGAGGGCCACAACGGAGAGGGCATTCTCGGTGGTCACACCATGGCTGTGGAACTCTCTCCCAGAGAAGACCCGCTTAGCTCCCAGCTTGTTGGCCTTCCGCTGGTCCTGTAAGAGCTGGCTGTTCGTCCAGGCCTTCGGGGGAGGAGGGTAAAGGGATAGGGGGTGGAATTTTTAGCCAGAGGGTTTTATTTCCTTTTATTGTATTTAGTGTCCTTGTAACACCCCCCCACCCCCGTTTTTTGCATATTTTTATCCGTTTTAAACTGCAAGTTGTCCCGAGCTGCCATGAGGCTGGATGGGGCGGGGTAGAAATTATTAAATAAATAAATAAACCTTCCCCCAAGGAGAGTGGGGTCTTCCAGAGGTGGCCCATACGAGTCATGCATCTGTTTTTCCTTTGGGAGGGGCCCCACCTCCTTTCACTTGATTAGGTGCAGCCGTGCCCTTTGGCAATCCCACTTCTGTTTATATTTTGTCTGGCCTCCCCCTCTGACATAATGGGGCTTCTTGTATCCTTCGTATGTGTGTGTCCCTGATCCCGAGTTACGAAAGGACTGTTTTGGTGAATATATACTCTGGAAGGTGGGATTTCAGTTGCTGCTTAATTTTAAGCACATTCTTAAGCATTTTGCTGAACAGGAATGGACTGATTCTTATGTTTAAAGCTAAGCATGTGTTTAAGTGCTTTGCTGAATCGGTGTTGCCCTTTATTTCGGCTTAGCTGCCCTGAAGGCTTGGTGGAGGAAGGGTGTGTGTGTTTGGGGGGAACCAGCCTGCTAGAAGAGCCATCAGCTGAGGCTTCTGTTTGTCTCCTCCCCCATCAAGGTATTTTCCCCTTTATTTGGGCTTAGCTGCCCTGAAGGCAGTGGCCTTCGGGTGGGGGCCAAAGGATGCTGGACAAAGAGGTGGAGTCTTCTGGCAGCCACTGACGGGTGGAAGTGGCGGTGGCGGCCATAAGCTTTGGACTTGATCTTGTTTCAAGACCGCCTTCACTCCTCCGCCTGGTGACCGACGCCCTCCCCACGTTGTTTGCACACAAACTAAGATCATTCAATTTGTGGTTAAGAAGGGCCATTCAGGGTTCATGTTATCCCCTAATGTGGGAATTCCCAATGTTACATCTTTATTGGGGAAACATATCAGCTACCTCTACTCCTACCCCTTGGAATGAAGAAATTGATTTGACTGTTTCAGAAGGCTCATCATTGTTAATGTCAAATCTAGATAATAGTTTCATAACTTTTTTAGATAATTTTGCTTTTGGGTCCCCACAAGGTTTACATGATCGGATTAGTTTGTCTATCTCAGGCATGACCAACCCTCCTGAGGAGGGGTTTTGTGATGTTTTTACAAAGGGAATTTTCCAGCTAAAGTTAAACAAACTGATGGATGAGTTCAAGGATCTTGGAAATTTTGTACATCAAGAATTTAATGCTTTTAACCAGTTCATTTCAGATTCATCTGCTTGTTTTAAGGAATGGGGGACGAAGTTCAATACTTTTTTGATGGATCGGAATTTTGTGAAGTTGTTCAAGGAGCTTAAGAATTTTGTTTCTGAATAGATTTACATTTTAATATTTTAGAGGGCAATGCTAAGGGCTAATTCAGATGATACGGTTTTCACCATCACAAAATCAGGACGTTTTTTACTATGATTTAGTAATGATCGATAGATGCAAAAGCTCCACATCTCCCCTGCTAGGAACTCTATCCAGCGGCATGAGGGAACAAAATTTTATAATATACGATTCTGAAATGACCAAAGGGAATAGGTCCTCCTTAAAAGACAGAATTGCGGCCTATCTTTATGGAAGTTTCCATCTTTCTTTTGAACATCTTAAGCGGAATGTTATATTTGTCTCTAGATTATATCAAAATAAGCAGGCCTTTAGATTCCCCCCAGTGAGGGTTGGCTTCAGGAGTCTACATGTACTGCATGTGATTTTATCCACTGCTGAATTACCACAATTGGGCTTAGAAGCCGGGGAGAACATTTTCCCTTTGCAACAAAAAGCTACAGGAAGTAGTAGGGCCTCTCCCCAACGGGCAGGACATGGTGAGCGGAATAAAGTCACACGGAAGAATCACTGGGAGGAGGTAAACCAGAGATTAAGGCCTGCCAATATTCCTGATACTTCTGTTAACCAGAGATGGTCCTGTCCAGAGTGTTTTAGAAATCTGATGGGGAGGCATGCTTTAATTTGCAGAAAAATGCCCACGGGGATGGGACAAAATTCTATAGGCAAAGATATAAGAATAAGGACTCCTGCTTCTTGCAGAGTAAAGGATATGTGTGCCCAAATATTAGACAAAAAGAAAATTGGCGAGGGAGATCACGTGCTGAGGAGGCGGCTCCAGACTGGGAAATGGAGGAAGCAAGGAGGGCCCTTCACAAAAGGAACACCAGGAAATATGCTGAGCATAAAAGATACCACTGGGATCCTGGTGCTAAATTACTAGCTCCCTGAAGTGGGAGGGCTTACAGTATCATCATAAAATATTGCAGGGCTGAGAGAGAGGGTTGCGGATAGAAATTGGGTGGAGTTTGTGAGGGATTTTCCGGTTCTTCTGTTCCAAGACACATGGATGCCTGGAGAGCTCTGTATGAACAGTTTCCCAGCTTGGAGAGAAAATAACTATGAGAGATGTAGCAGGGGTGGACTCAAAGTACTGATTTCTACTGCAGCGCACTGCAAGTCAGCACCTATACATTTGGATTCTTCCTATCTGCAGACTGTTTTGTTGGAATTTCCATACGGAAATTCCCATAATTATTGTTAATGGTTATTTCCTGCCTAGGAAAAGGGGATTACAGCCAGGATGGTGGGTTCCCCTACTTGCAAGTAAAACTGAATATTTGAATTATTTTTACCCTGATGCGGATTTAGTATTGGGCGGGGATTTTAATGCAAGAGTAGGGAACCTGCATATCAACCCCTTGAGGGAGGAAGATAACCGCCTTGGCATACTTGACCCTAGGATGATGGATCAAAAATCAAAACTTGGATGGTAGGGAGTTGTTGAATTTTATGCAGTCCAATAACCTCAGGATGTTAAATGGAAGATTAAATCCTGATGTCCCAGGACATTATACTTATAACTCTACCAATGGGTCTAGTACAGTTGATTACCTATTGGTAGAGGCCATGAAATGGAAGCATTGTGAGGAATTACATATTTTGGCTAGGCCAGAAAGTTACCATTTCCAGTTCATTTTTCCTACTCAAGAGGATTTAGTTTAAGGACAGACACTAATAAGATCCAAGTGCAGAAACGAGTGGCATGGAGCAAGGAACTGAGTGATAAGGCCAAGGAGACCTGTATAGGACAAGGCTCAAATCAGTCCGTGGAGTCTGGCTGCCAAGAATTGCCAGATGCTGTCTTAGAGAAATACCACCAGTTACAGGCGGTCTTAGTATGATCGAGCCAGTCACCACAAGGCCTGCTTCGATGATGATTGCCTCGAAGCCAAAAAGAGCTGGAGGAATGTAGGGTAGGAGAGGAGAGGAGAGGAAGGAGTGATTATTACAGCTGCTCTTCAGGCCAAGAGTAAATATAAAAACTATTGATGGCCAAGAGATGCGGTAATCAACAAGAAGCCTGGAAGAGTTGAATGCAGGCAGTACAAAGGAAAGATACTTGAGAATTTTGGAAGATTATTTCAGGGAAATCTGAGGCAAGAATTATAGTGGCAGATGATAGACTCGGAGACGTGGGTGGCTCACTTTAAAGAAAAATTTTCATGCAACCAAGGTCCCAGTGCGTCTTCTATTTGCAGCAGTTCTACTTTGAGGCACGGGGAACTCAAGTTGCCAAATGATTACCTGGTGACGGAGGCTCACCTTGAGGTATATATCAGTGAACTGAAGTCAGGGAAGGCGCCCGGTCCTGATTTGCTTCCACCTGAGCTGTTTAAGTCAAATGTGACTTTTTGGACCTCTACCTTGAGGCCCTTAATGAACAAGATAGTATCTTCAAATATTTATCCTCCATCCTGGAAACAAAACATCTTGGTCCCCATATACAAGAAAAGGGACAGTTCTGTGCCAGATTCATAAAGGCCTATAAGTCTGATCGATATCCCTTCAAAATTGTTTGGGCATCGCCTTTTGGGCCATATCTGAGATTGGATAGATACATGTGGTATTGGGGGGGGGGAGAGAACAGGCGGGATTTTGCTCTGCCTACTCTTGCATAGATCAATGCTTTACCCTCCATTATACCATTAAAAAAAAATACACAGAGAAGAAACAACCCATTTTTGTGGCATTTATAGACCTACAGGGTGCGTTCGACAACATCAACAGGGGGATCTTGAGGACAAAGCTCAGCAGGCTGGGAGTGGACCCTACTTTATTGAATTTGATTAATTCATACTACAAGGGTACCATGACCAGGTTTAGATATGGCTTCTGGGGGTATTTGACAGAGCCCTTCCCTTCTGATCATGGAGGGAGACAGGGCTGTGTGTTGGCACCAATTTGGTTTAATTTTTATTTTATGATTTAAATTCAAGGCTGATGATTATTTATCATCTCCTCAACTGGGGGTGAGCTTCCTTACTTCCTTTATGCCGATGATATGGCTCCACTCTTGCTCTCCAAAGTGGGGCTGCAAAGAAGGCCATCTTGGCAGAATATTGCTCCAGAAATGCCTTGGAAATTAGTACTCAGAAATCTAAGATAATGGCATTTGGCACAGAGAAAAAGCATCACTGGTGTGTTGGGAAGGATAAGTTGGAGGTTGTAAAAAAATTCACCTTATTTGGGCCTTACTTTCTCGAGCTCCTTAACATAACCATGTTCATAGAGTGGCACTTAAGGCAGTCCAGGCTGCGGGAGGTGTTCTTACATTCTATAAGAAGTTTGCAAAACACCCTTGGATTGAGGCACTGAAGGTGGCAAACGCTAAAATAGATCCAATCCTTCTCTATGGAGCAGAGCTATGGTGACTGGACCCAAGATAATGGGACACAATTGAAAAGGTCCAGGTATGCTTCCTAAAGAAGCTTCTGGCTATCCAGAAATCCACGCCCTGCGCTCTTGCTCGTGTAGAGATTGGTTCTGTAAATATCGCTGCAAGGACCAAACTTAGACCATTATCGTATTGGGTGACACTTAGGGCTTTCCACCCCCCAACAGATTACCAAAATAGGCCTTGTTGGAAATGTACAATTTAATAGTATCAAAAGAAACTTGGCTTATGGGAGTGAAACGGGCTCTCGATACAGATGGTCTGCGTCTGATTTTCACAGAGGTGCAGATTCTTACCCTATCTAATGAAAGGGAAATAATCATTGGGTATTTCCTGGATATGTCTTTACAAACAGATATAGCTGATGCCTTAGCGCTTAGGAATATCCCGCTTTATAGGTATATCTATCCAGAAAATATCTGTCCTCCTTATCTTTTGACTATCACGCAGCCCCATCTTAGAGAGGCTTTAACAAAGTTGCATCTTGACCAGCTGAAGTCCAAGGGGGAAGGTGGGCTAAAGTCCCATATGGTCAAAGGCAGTTCCCATGCTTGATGGGGGCAGTGGAGGATACGATCAACATTCTCTGGGTATGTCCGTTTTACCAAGCTCTAAGAAAGCGATATTTAGTTCCTGTGACAGCTCTGATCCCCGCATTTGATACCTTTGAAAAAACAGTATGGCTTCTTCAAAGCGACTCATTATTTGTAATAACATCACTGGCTAAATTCACATACGCAGAACAGAAACTTTGCAGCAGTGTAAGGAAGTAAGTCCCCTCCGAGGCCTAAATTGCTTTATTTTGGGAATACCAGACACCTGAAATGGGTACTGCTTAGGGTTCCTTGTAAATGTGTTGCGTGTGTACACGACACGATCTGTTTTATTTGCTTATGCATCTAGTCAATTACTTTTGTATGTTTTCTTACTTGTTATGAGAACTGTATGTCTTTTTGGCCTATGGTCGTAAATATACTATATACTCTGGAGAGTACGCCTTTTTTATTTGTCTGTGGTGTTCACCAAGACTTTGTCCAGGCATACCCCAAACAGTTTCGACCTGTTGAAGGGGCCCGCTATGAGTGTGGTTTTGACCGCATTAACCCCTTTCCATGACCGCAGCCATAGCCACCTGCACGTGGCTATGTTTGAGGCAGCTGCTCTGGAGGCCTAGACTAACATGTCTGTGATGGCGTCCACTATGAAGGAGTAGGCCGGCTGGATTCTGGCTGACAGGACCCTGGTCATCTGGGGTGAGGTGGTGGGATCCCTCCCTCTATGGATCCACTTCATCAAAAGCCCAGGAAAAATAGGAGGGGTTTGTGGCCATGTGGGTTACAGTCACCACTTCCTCGAAATTCCTGTGTAGGCTAACTTTAATCACTTGTCAGTGGGGTCCCTGGAGAAGCAGCCCTCTTCTGTGGGAAAACCTGATTTTTTGGCTAGGGAGGCTGTGGCTGAGTCTACCTTGGGGGTGGTCAAGAGAGTTTCCCTCATCTTGGTAAGAGAGTATAGGATCTCCTGTGTCTCTTATTAAATTTAAAAGCTTTTGTAGGGTGCTGGCATTCCCCTTTTATGATTCTCTCTCGGCTTTATCTGAGACCATACCTCTGTCTTTTGTATGGGCTTTTTTTGTTATAGTCTCTCTCGGAATCTTCCTGAGGAGTCCAAGGACACTTTTTTGGCTTTTTTCTCTCTAAGGGCCAGAGTCTTTTGGACCTGCGCAAGGATCTGATGCCTGTACTTTACCGGGAATTCCGTCGGGGTCTTTTGAGACTTTCGGGGTTTCCTCTGGGATCTGCCCCTCCTCAAGGGAAGACTCCCCTTTGTCATCCACCTCCTCCGATTCGGAGTCTAAATCCCCTGAAACAGAATCCACCTCCCTCAGGGGAGCCTGGTGCTTCTTTTTTGTCAGCCTCTTTTTCTCGTCTGAGTAGCCGGGGGCATGATGGTCCCCCAGAGAGGCCAAGTCTATCGCCTCCTCTGAGAAGTTGTCCTGCTCCACTCCAGCAGGGAGCTGGTTTTGGCACCTTTTGATTTTAGTTTCTTTTTCCCTTCTAGAGCGGGGCCTCCCTTGCGAGGTTTTGCTTTTGCTGGAGGGATGGGGGAAGGGCACTTTTTGCCCTGCTTTTTTGGCAGGGTTTTGAGGTTTTTAACGTCCCTCAGCGATGAGAGTATCTCCTGGAAGGCTGCCAGGTGGGGGTCAGGGAGCCAGTGCCGGTAAGATCTTACATCTGCTGAACCTCCAGCAGATTCCTCCTGTCTCTGTCTCTTCATCACGCCAAGGAGGCGTGCACCGCCTCACGCAGTTTGTCGCCTGTCCCTGCTGTGGCTCAGTCGCCATTAGTTTTGCTCTCAGCTGAAAGCTCAGCTCTCCTGCTGGCTCTGCTGGAGCCCGGAGATCGTGCTCCGCTTGCACGGGGCCTGGGGATGTTCCAAGCGGGTTCCGGCCAAGCAGATACACCTGGTGGTGATCTGAGGCACCTGCTCTTCCCCGGCTGCTGGACCGCTGGAACTGGAGCCCGGGAGGGGAGTAGGGGTGTCTCTGTTCTCTGTGTTCCCTCTGGAGAGGGGTGGAGGAACAGGGGAGGCTTTTCATTCCCCCCTGGCCTCCTAGCAAGGCAATCTGGTTCTAAATTTTGTCCCACAGAACCGGGGACCAGAAGTCCATGTCCTGCTAGTCCGGAGGCAGACAACAGACTGGAGCTCGGGGGTATATCAATTCAAGAATGCTCCAAAAAAGCTTAGTCTGCCTCCTGCTGGTCGCAGCAGGGATCTACCCTGGTGTCCTGAGCTGGCCATCCAGGAGTGCTCGCTGTGAGAAGTGGATATGCCTCCGATACCAAAATAAAACACACTTTACAAAACATAGCAAGACAGAGGCTAGTTTAACATTAACAGTGCCTCCTTAGTAACAGTTTTAATTTTAGTCAAAGTATTACAATTCTTACAAATGACAACTATTCGGAGAAAAATAAAAAGCTAAAAGCAAAATCTTCCCACGAGATCTTGCACGTCAATAAAGCAGTTAAAGCTTTAGTACCAACAATGATTTGCATAACATTTCTATATAACAGAAGCTGATATATTTTGAATCTATTCTTTCACATTAACCCAAACAGATTTCAGAAAGTGGATATGTTTTTCAAAACTGGAATGCTTTTATTGCATCTCACTACCAGTTCAACTTTCTGTTCCAAAATTTCATGTTACCAAAGAACGGGGAAAGTCTGCCTTGTCTAACCAAATTTCACAACAATAGATTTCAACCCAAGTCATTAGTGCAAATTGCCGACACCTCTATACTTATATATTCCATGATGTACAAATGGAAACCAGATTTCTGATGATCAAAATAGCTATTGGCTATTTCAGGCCCCTGGAATGGGGGGGGTGGGGGGGGGAGGGAAGCTACTGACTCACCAGCAAGGGTGAAGAGAGGAACTCTCCTACTTTATTTTTTATTATTATTTATTATGAGCATTTATATCGCACAAGCAATGTACCTGGTGCTTTACAAAGAATAAGGTAGACACGATCCCTGTCCAAGAGCTTACAATCTAAAGACAGGGGGAGGGGAGACAGGGAAGGGGGAACGGAGTGAGAGACAAGGGATGCAACATTCATGAAGATGCTAGAGCTCAGGTACACGTTCTTGGCTTGATTGTAGTAAGTTGAGAGTCTACAGATAGCAGGTGGGGGATAATCCTGGGTGGGAATGGTTAGCAGGAGTTAGGAAGGGCGGAGCAGAAGAGGTGGGTTTTGAGGAGGGACTTGAAGGCGTGGAGGGTGGGGGCAAGGCGGATGAGGACAGGGAAGGAGTTCCAGGCGTGCAGGGCAGTGAGGGAGAAGGGACGAAGGTGGCTGGAGGAGCAGGGGAGGCGTAGGAGAGTGAGGGAGGGGATGGAGGAGGAGCAGAGTGCTCGAGCAGGGGTTCGGAGGGAGATCAGGGCAGAGAGGTAGGGGGGAGCAAGGTTGTGAAGGGCTTTGTAGGTGAATACAAGGAGCTTGTGCAGAATGCACTCAGAAAGAGGGATCCAGTGGAGAGAGGAGAGGAGAGGCTGCACGTGGTCAAAGCGGCGGGCTAGGTGGATGATCTTGGCAGCAGGGTTTTGAACAGAGATAAGGGAAGAAAGGTGAGAGCGGGGAAGGCCAGCAAGGAGGAGCTTACAGTAGTCGAGGCGTGAGATGACTAGGGCGTGGATGAGAGTTTTGGCAGAGGAGACAGACAGAAAAGGGCAGATCTTGGCAATGTTGTGGAGGGAGAAGTGGCAGGATTTGGCAACGGAGTCAATATAGGGTTTGAAGATACGGTGCGAGTCAAAGATGAAGCCCAAGCTGCGGGCTTGGGGGACAGGGAGGATGGAAACCCCATCAATGGTAATTGACAGGGAAGAGGGAGGATACCCTTTGCTGCATGTAGGATTCTCATACTTCCTGATGACCATATGATTGGGGTGCAGGGGGGAAACACGAGAGCCCCCTCTCATATGCAACAATGAATTCCAGCTGTGAGACTCAGACTCTGTCCAGCAGACAGGGTTCAACTTTCCGTCCTTACCCCACCAGATTGCGGAGGGGAGGGAGAATAGTACGAAAGTCCTATTTACAACACAGAGCCTGTGTTCCAGGGCTGGACCATAGTGCTGCAGGGCTCTCCTATTCCCTCCCTCCCCATCAGATGGACAGCAGGAAGTATGCGAACCCTGAATGCACCAAGTCTAAGGGCGGTTTTAGACGAGACGCAAATGGCAGCTGAGCCCTTTATCAGCCGCCATTGTTGCCGCTCGTCTAAAACCCCAGCACGCGCGAACGCCGGATCTCTACCGCGTGAAGCCAGCCCGGCGATCCTGCCCGTCACAGCGGATCGCCGCTGTGCCAGCTTCATGCCACACTTCCAGGTTCTTTGCCCGAGTGCACACGCGCAGAAGGGCGCGCATGCGTCCAACACTCCACGCCGTGTCTGATGCTCTTCTGAACATCAGACACGGCGTTGAGAGGAAGGCGGGTGCCCGATGCCGGCATTGAACGATCCTGCTTGTGAGCGGGATCGTCTAAAACCGCCCTAAGCCTAGGGGCTCAAGTTGAGTACGGCATTCAGGGCTCTCCTAACCCATACCATCTAATGGAGGGAGTAGGAAAGCCCTGCCCTTATAGAATGGAGCCCAAGAAAGGCTGGGATTCACCACTATTAACAAGACTCTCCTATTTTCCACTCTCCCAATCAGAACCCACTCACCAGCTTCCAGAAGTTGATTTACTTCTGGCAATTGGGTTTTTACAGCCCTGGTACTTTTAACTGCATCTAATATCAAAACTTGATCAGTAAACATATATAAAATGTATGCAAAATCCAAATGCTTTCAAGCATGGCCCACATTACAAATTGTGCAGTGCCATGGCACAGCCAAAGAGACAACTAACTTTGCTACTTTCTTTTCTGATATTAAGGATCACAACTTTAAAAAGTTCGTACATTTTTGGGGGAATAACCCCAAAATAACCCACTGTGAAAAGCATTTCAGATTACCTATCGACCTTCCCCGCATGAAGATGCATGTGCTTGGATAACATGCACTCTAAATGATCAAAGCAACCTCCACACCAGTAAGACATTAAAACATTTCTCTGCATGCAACTTAACATTCCCTTGCAATGCATGTGCAGAAATCTTAATGGTACCTACCCTGTAGGGGTAATTTAGTAAGGCTTTCACCTGGAGTCAATTAACCTGATTTTCTATTATCATTAATTACTATATTAATTGCTCCTACTATTTTCTCTGCACTTAAGGGAGCTGGAGATGGAGTCTTAACATGGCATTTTAATTGGTATTTTGCCATTGATGTGATCAAGATACTGGTAGAGTCAATTAACACTTTCAGCTCTACATACAATATATTAAAATACATTTAAATTGATAGACTGCTCTCACCAAAACCACCAAAGACCTTCTCTTAGTTAACTCTACAGCCCTCTACTCCATTCTTGTCCTGCTCAATCTCTACTGAATTTGACACTGTCAACCATGCCCTCCCTCCCCAATTTAATTCACTCCCTGGGTTTCCTTGAAACAGTTCTCAACAGGTTCTCTTCACATCTCTCTAATCCTTCAGTCTCTCTTGCTGGTACCTCCTCTCACTTCCATTTTAGGTGGAGTTCCCCAAGGTTTTGTCCTTGGCCCTCTTCTCCTTTTACACCCTATCACTCATTGAATCTCAGAGCTTCCAGTACAGTCTAAAAACTCTCTCCATCCCTACTCCCGCCCCCACCACATCTAGTCATATCACCCACTACCTCTCCAATATCGCTGTTTGGATGTCTCGTCACTAGGGTTGCCATACCTCTCCTTTAATCCAGGACACTTATGAAAAATACATGGTACAGGGCTGCATTGGTTCTAATGATTGATGTGGACCAAATGGAACCAAAATACATGCTGCAGGGCTGCATTGCTTTCAATGACTGGAACCAATGCAGCCCTGCACCATGTATTTTTCATAAGTGTCCTGGATTAAAGGGGAGGTATGGCAACCCTATTCATCACCAACTCATGTTAATATGTCCAAGACTGAACTCCTCATCTTCCCCTCCTAAAACCTTCCTCTCCTCCTTCCCTCCATTGACAGTAACACCATCCAGCCTGTTCCACAAAGCACATAACCTGGAGTTCATCTTAAGCATATGCACCTGCAATTTCTCAACTTTGTGAATGTACCCCTTTCTCCCCCTATATGTCCCTCTCCTCCCTTGTCTTTTCTAGATTGCAAGCCCTTTGGGGCAGGGACTGCCTTCAGCTAATGATTGTACACTGCCAGGTACATTGCTGGTGTTATGTTAACAATATTAACATTACTGGTACTGTATTCACATTATTCAACAACAACAGGACACAGGCAGAGGGAACCTACTTCATGGAGGGTAGGTGTCGTAGCACCACATCAACAGCATGAACAGGATTAGTGCTGATTGGTTTATCTAGTTCCAGAGGTTCAGGCAAGGTCCGTCCTGTCAGAACTTCATGTAGCAAATGCCAGCTCACCCGTGACACAAGTTTTATTGACACCTTGAAGGGACGATCTTTTCCACCTTCCCCTGGTAACGTTACATCCAAATCCACCTGTTAAACGAAGTCAGGAAAGAAAGAACAAGTAATTAACTCCTAAGTGAGAACCCAGAGTTCTTGACTATAGATGCTGCCCTGTCTCCTTCACACAAACTCGTGACCTTTTCTTTTTTGGCACCAAATGTACAACATAGGAAATCAAAATTGATAACAAGGAACATTTTAGATTTTTGCACCCAGAATGAGGAGGGAAAGGAATATATCAAGTTATTGGAAGGAAATGTATTTAAAGTGACAATAAAACTCTGAAACAGTATTTTAATTCAGCATATGAACAGAACTACCAACCCAGAGAGATCAAAGTCCAGTCAACATTATTTATTATACTTTTACCCCACCCCTCTCGCCTTAGGACGACTCGCCTTGGATCAGGCAAATAGCAACTGTGTTCAAAAGACATGAGTCTGTCTGCCAGAAAAGTTGTCAGCTACCCAGTGCAGCACCACTTCCCTACAAGGGGAAAACAGGAATTTGTTTTAAAAATCCACAATGCTACTATAGCTGTAAACAGGTTTTAAACTACCTCTGGGCCCTTCACTCCAATAACCTAACCCTGAATCTAAACTTGTTGCATGACCATATTCAGTGGGAAACAAATGGTACTTGGAAAGTGAATCAGGAAGCAATATATCCTGCTGAAGTTCAAACTTTATCTAGTTAATTGTATTCCCCAGAATAATCCAAACTTTTGTTTGAAAAAATAATCTACCTTGCTACCAGGGGGTTCTTGCAAGACTCAGATAATGGGCAACTAAACAGCAGATGAAATTCAATGTTGACAAGTGCAAAGTGATGGACATAGGAAAAAATAATCCAAACTATACCTACACAATGTTGGGTTCTAAATTAGGGGTTACAGCTCAGGAAAAGGATCTTGGAATCATTGTGGACAAGTCACTGAAATCCTCAGCTCAGTGTGCAGCGGCAGTCAAAAAGGTAAACAGAACATTAGGAATTATTTGGAAAGCGACAGTGAACAAAAAATATAATGCCGCTATATAAATCTATGGTGCAATGGCCCCATGACTCATGAGTGGAGTGGATCAAGTAGATAGGGAGTTGCTAAATCTGCTAGGAGATGTTCCATGAAATTAACTGGCAGATTTAAAACAAATGAAGTATTTTTTCATGCCCCACACAATTAACTAGCGGAATTTACCACCAGAGAATGTGGTCACAGTCAGCAGCATAGCTGGGTTTTAAAAAAGGATAGGATAAGTTCTTGGAGGATAGGCCCATTAATGGCTATTCCCCAACCTACTTGGCTGATGTAACCTCTGACTGTCTGGAGCAGGGAGTGAAAAAGATGGAATGAATCACTCGATTACAACCTGCTGGGTATTTCCAGGTAGCAATCGAGAATGGTGATTGTCAAAGACAGCATGCTAGACTCGATGGACCATTGGTCTGAGCCAATACAGCACTTCTTATGATCTTATAAAGTTGCTTAGCTGAAAACATAGCCTTAATTATATTGTCAATGTTTTGCCATAATGCTGTCCACAAGACAACAAAACTAGAGTGTGAATGTCCTCAGTGTACTAAAAGACTAGCTGTATATTTGAATACTATTTCTAATAAGCTATATTAACCCTGATAATATGCATATATTCAAAACATACAAATTGGCATTCACACAGATTAAGCTGTTTTGATTAAAAATTAGTAGAAGCTCACAAAACTGGATTCTAGGACCTTGAATTCTAGCACTTTAGAAAGATATCCTTGTTTCTTATCAGCTGTGTATAACTTTCTGGAAAAGTAACAGATTGCCTTACCCCAGTAGTTGCTACAGGGAGTGGGTTTGCTGTATAAAGGCTTCTTTTACCATCATAAACTGGTCTACGGTCCCCAAATATTGTCACCTTAAAATGCTGCACCATTGAATCCACCACCTCCCTGAGAGGGGGAAAAAAGATAGTAACAATAGAATTATTCACAATTAAACAGATTGAAAGAAAATATTAGAATGGGTACAACTGCCTTGAGTCCTTTCACTCATTTTAGTTGAAGCCATTTCAATAATTTAATAGAAGTTAGGTTAAGCTATGAACAACAAATTTCCAAAAGGTACTAGATGGAGCTAAAATGCCAGATTAAGAAGTGCTTGACTGCTACACAATGCAACCAGCAATATAACAACTTGATGTAAATATTGGAGAATTGCTTTTATATTGCTGAAGTGCCCTTAAGCACAAAGACTGAGGATAAACATTTAGGAAGATTATTTTAAAGCATGCAGAACAATACATTATGGAAAACGAGAAAGGGACACTAAAATCGCATGATTTTGATTAAAGTTCATACAATATTTTTCATTCTGCATTTTGGTTTCCAAAAGGGAGTTGGAAGTAGTTCCTACTACAAAAAGCTCCAGTCTGTTTTAAATACCCCAAATTATCACCCTTAACTCCTAAAATTTTCTTTAATTTCCTTTCAAGTCTCTATCTTCAGTCTCAGAAAAAGCAGAGCTAAGAGTATGATTGCTGTCTATTCTTATTTTCTGTAGTACTAATTAAAGTTGAAAAAGAACCAAAATTAATAACCTGCTAAATATATAAAGCATTATGAGAAAACCAGTGCCAAAATATTTTCATATTCCTTAGAAGAGTTGTTAATTTAAAACCAGAGCTTTTCTTTCTTTGCAACTCATCTGACTGGAGCTATCAAATGTTTCACAAACTTGCCGTCTTAGTGACCCTGCACATGTTCTCTCTGCACTACTCCTAAGCAGGGCTCCTTTAGACTATAGGAAACGAAATGTTCTCATTCTTGTGTTCCAGAAGGAAGAAGAAAACTTGCCATCTGCATTTTTGCTCCCCAACAGAATAGTCTATACAAATACGCCTCTCTCTGAATGCATAATACTGATTCAAAGCACTCTAAAACCAAGTGAAAAAACTTAAGACTATCCACGCCCCTTTGAAGAGGAATTACACAGCTGCCATCTCCTGGAACAATACAAAAGAGAGCATTGGAACAACGCAGGAAAGTTAAAATGTATCAAGTTCTCTCTATATTAAGACTTCATAGCACCCGGTCATCTGTGAATATATTGAAAAAGCGTACACTGAATATTGAAAATACTGAAAATGTACATACAAGTTCGTTTTCAGACACTGGTGCGATATAAATAATAATAATAATCTCCTTAGACCATGGTAAAGGTTGCTAGATGAGAACTAGCAGGTCTATAAAGGCAATATGGGGACCTGGGGTTTATATTTTGGAAATACTAGCACTTAAGAGGGTGATTGACAGATTGAGCATGGTGCTTATAATAGAGTTATAACATCTGTTTCCATAAGACTGCATACCATTTGGACGCTAAATGAATCAGGACTTGCATCAGTTGGTTAATATACTATCGGAGCAAGTCAATTTCTGTTATGTTAGGGGAATCTCTTCATTCACTATGACAAATGTATATATCTATAGGGCTGACTAAGCATATATTATAAACGTGTTACAAGTTTGGCTATTCTGACTGAGAAATCAGCCAATACATTGAGGAATGAGGAAAAACTTTTCAGTCTGGGTTGGTATATTCCTTGATTGAGTAATTAATGGAGGTTCCCACAGGTGATTAATACCTAGCTATTTAACGAGTGCCTGTGGCGACAGGGATGATCATTACAGAGGAGACTATCCATGCATGTTGGTTTTTTAAAGATCCTTTAAAAGATCTCAGGTAAAAGAATTTTCTTTGGAAGTTAAATGAGCTTTTTGAAAACCTATATATGAGGGGTTTACTCTCATTATTTATTTATGAAAATAACTGGTTTTCATGCACACAAAGTAAGATACCTGGAGCATTCAGCTGATGAATGGTTGGGATACACCCTTATGAATTGATGAGAACAGCAGTGAGTAATGTTATGTAACAAGAGTTGTAGATCATATGTTATCACTGGCTATATGGATATGTGTACATAGATATCAATGAACTTTTGTATATGGTTCTTCTAGACAACAGGTTTAGGGTGAAGATTCCCTGACATCATACTGGATTGCTGTCTTGAAAAAGGATAACAAAACAAAAATATCACCTGGGAACTCGAAGACTACCTGACTGCTGTTGGACTATCCCAGGATCAGATTTCTGTTGTGTTTATGATCACTGTGTGATTGGCTAATAGTTGGACCAATTTTCTTATTGTCAATTTTGTGATCACCTTGAGTATGGTTAGATGTAGTGTTTGATTCTGGTATGGGCATTTAGGATCTGTATATCTATACATTATTGTATTAATGTTTATATCCTTGTTTGTGATCACAATGCAATACAGATAATTTATACTTTCTATATTAGATTTATTAATAAGTGTGACCAACGATTTTTATTACAACTGATATATAGTCCTGTATTTCAGTCCTTTGTGGGTTCACACTTAACTTTGCACTTTTGGGACTGTTCCTCTTGGTCTTGGTTTTATATACGAGACAAGCAAGACCACAGCGTTGAAAATCTTCTATTACATTCATCCCACAGAGACGTAAGCTTTCTTTATAAGAGATTTTCCTCCATCTCCCCTTCAAGAACTGAAGTATACATCTGATTAAAATGCAACCTAGTGATTGCTTCTTGTTGTTTACAATAATTAATGACAAACAAAGGAGCATTTTATATATTTCAGAAAAGGCAAACTACTATTACAGGCAATCACTCCCAAATCCATCTGTATAGTTTCATTTCTGCAGCTACAAAAAACTTCATCCTTATCTATGGCTAGTGGTACATCACCACCGCAGTCAAGGGAGATAGAATAATCCATGCCTGGAAAGACTATTCCTAAAGTTAAGAGACCTCTGAGCTTCTAAAAGGCATATTTTTAAAACCCTTTAGGATGATAACTTTTAAATTTTGAACCAATAATTTATAACTCTTAATTGAACTAATGTTGCTAGATGTAACAAACCAGTTTCAGCTCTTCATTAAACTGCCAGGAGTAGATGACTGTAAACCAAATAATCTCCTTAAAAACGGATTCGATACCTTTTCAATTGACTTATTCAAAGAAGGGTCTATGCCCCACAATTCTGCTCCATATAGGAGTATGGGCTCAATCTTAGCTCTAAAGGTCTTAAGTACAACAGAAACCACCCTTTTACCTGTTTTCTTCTTTATTTTATATCCCTCCCTGTCCCTTGATGCTCAGGACCACTTACAATAATTACATAAAATACAAATATAAAATAACTAAAACCCCACAAAACTAAACACACACACACACACCCCCGCAATCGCCCTCCTCCCCAATCTATCCCTGCCCACTGAATGCCTGGCCAAATAAAAAGGTCTTACACTGCCTCCAGAAAACACTCAAACTAGGGGTCAGGTGAGCCTCCAAGCGAAGGGAGTTCCAATGCTGTGGGGCAGCCACCGAGAATGCCTTTCTGTGGGCCTGAATCATATGAAACTGGGCCAATAATGGAAACTGCAAGGGAGCAGTCTGGATCTAGTTTAGAGAGTGTTTTCTTTCTTTATTGGACACCTCAGCGAGGACCTTATCCAATGCAGAGTCGAATAGCTTTCCCCCCTTGAAAGTGCTATTGACTAGGAGATGCTTTACGTGAGGGTCCGCCCGCCAAGAGCGAAGCCACAGCCTGCACCTGGCTGCCATGCCCTTGGCAGCCCAAATAACCATGTCCATGGATGAGTCTATTAAGAATGCATGGGCCAGGGTGACGTTGGTGGCTAGCTTACAGGAGAGGGCAGAGGAAATGTTGGGGTCCTTACCCAGCTTAAACCACTTCATAATTGCTCTAGATACATAGGATGTGGTAATGGCCATCCGTAGTACATTAGTCAGTGCCTCATAACTTTTCCTAAGGCCCATCTCTACTCCCTTGTCGGTTGAGTCCTTGGGGAGGAGGTCCCCCTCAGCGGGGAACACAGACTGCCAGGCAAGAGAGGCAGCAGCAGCATCGAACTGGAGTAGTCCGAAAATCAGGCTGCTGTGCTTGGTGAAGGAATAAAGGAACCGTTGGACCCTGGATAACTTGGAAGACTTGGTGGGATGCTTCCATTGCGCCCTTATGATTTTTTCAAATGCCCTGTCTAAGGTGGCGCCTCTAGAACTGTGGTCCAGCTTAGGGATATAATCCCTGTCAGAACCCTCCTCCTCCTCCTCTGAGGAGTCGGAGTCTTTCTTCTTTGGGACTTTGGGGGTGATCTTAAGGACCCTTTCTGCCCTTCTGAGGAGACCTGAACCCTAGTCCGAGGGTAACTCCCTGCCCAATTCCTTAGGACCCTTAGACAGGAGGTCTTCCCATTCCTGGGGCTCGCCCTCTAAGGGTTGATGGGAGGAATTGGAAGATGCAGATGCCGAATCCTCCTCCGAAGTAACCACTTGTACTCGGGGGGGATCTGGCTCTGCAGTGCTTCGGGGGGGGGGGGGGGGGGGGGGGGGGGGGGGGGGGGGGGGGGGGGGGGGGGGGGGAGTCGGGGTTAGACTCATCGGGCAGCAGTTCGCCTTCTTCACTGGGGTGTGTGTGTGTGTCATCTCGTCTTCCTCAGAGGAGGAGCCGAGGGGATCCTTGAGGGATCGCTTCTGTAAGGGCTTGCGCTTGTTTCTTTGCTTGTCCTTCCCAGCAGACTTGGATGCTCCTTTAAATGAAGCTTTTGGGGGGTGGGGGTCGCTTGCGGGAGCACCGTGCCCAGGTTTGGTTCCCCTCTATGCAGGCCAGAACTCCCATCAGTGACTTAAGAGCATCCAGCTGGAGCTGTTGGATGGGATCTATGGAAGGGGCCCCTCTTACTTGTAGGGAGGCAGCCTCGTCTGCCTCCCCCTCCTCCATTCTGGAGAGACTGTGAGGCTCCTCGTGCCGAGTGCACACTGCAGCCTGGATCTGGGCCGGGGGGGGGGGCGCATGGTTTCGCTTTCTCCTGTAGCCACTGCGGGGCCTTCTCTCTGTGCCGCGGCACACAGGGTTTTGTCAGTTTCAGGCATTAGCAGGCAGCCCATGCGGGGGGCGTACCCAGTGGGCTGAACCCCCTTGCCTGCTGTGCCCCGGTCCGTGCTCGAAAGCCAGCACCGGGGGTGTGTGGGAGGGGGGTTGAAGCGGAAACCGCTCGCCGGTGGCACCTCCGGGTGCTTAAACTGACTTGAATTGGGGGCTAAACCCTGCTGAAAGCTAAACTGGAGGAGCCCCCCCCTCAGAGAGAGTCAGGGGCTTGAAAGTCACTCTGGGTGCGGAGAAGCCTGCTGCAGTTCCTCTCGGTCCGGAGGCAGACTTTCAACTGGGGAAGTGAGAGCGTGATCTCCCTACGCATGTCCAGCTGAAAGTTGCTTGCTGCCTCCTAGTGTCCGAGAGGGAGATCACTCCCTGCATCCGAATGACCGGACAAGAGGGCATAGAATGTCAACATGCCACCTGCTGTCTGCATAGTTTTTGCCCCAGTATATTGTATATGCCTATTCCATTTTTTTTTATTTGCAAAAGACCTAAATATTAAAAATGAGGATACCACCTCAAGGTTATTTCTTTGGAAAAACCATTTCCCATCCAACTTACTGCTTCCAAAAACCATAATCTTTGACTTGGAGAAATGTATCATAAAGTGATTAGAATCACAAGAAGCTTGAAATACACATTCTGTAGATCAGAGACTAGTACATGAAATAATCAAAGTGCCATCAGCATACAGTAAGCAAGAAATTCTCGTATTTAAAATTAAGGGAGAATGAAAGCAATCTTAATTCAAATGGGAGTTCAAATAATTTTATAAACAAAACAGCACAGGTGCCAATAAGTAACCCTGACAAACTCCCTTTAGTAATCCTAAACCTATCTGTTAGTTGATCCCGCACACCACAACAAATTCTTGTAAGAGTCTCTAAATATTATTGAATGATCAGTTTTAGTAGGAGAGGATCCATTTATACCTTTTCAGCTTTTCTCAAAAGTTTAGTCCTATCAATAGTGGCAAAGACACCTTTTAAATCCATGAGTGGCATAGAAGCAGCTACCATACTTTGAATATTTTGAGATTAAATTAATGATCCATGCAAGAATAGTCAGCTCTAAATCTTGCCTAATCTTCACCTAATATTTTATTATCCAGGCACACCAGTAACCTGGTGCCATGTAAACAGTAACGATATTGTACAGTCTCGCGTACTGTGCTTGCTTACAACTTAAGCTCCATGCATCCACACTTTGCCTTGGTCTTTCAGCCCCACTCCTCCTCCGCAGGTTGGGGGCAACACGCAAGCTCGGGACAGGAGAGGGTGAGGGGTCAGACAGGAAGTGGTGAGGTATATGGGGGAAAGATGGTTGTTGAATGCGGAACATGTACCCACAGACAAGAGTGAGGGCAACCCTGTTCCTCTGCTGTTTGGGAGAAATACTGAAGCTGGGGATAGTGCTCTATAAATTTAGTAGTAAGAATTTGAAGTTGGGTACATATTGAAATGGAACACCCATTGCACGAAACGGAGGCAACACCAATGCCAATTTCTCATTTGTAGATCCCATTAAGTGTCTTAAAGAACAGAAGAGAGGCAGGAGGACAAGAGGATGTGGGATAATAAGAAATGAACCAGAAAGAGCGATTGCAGTGGGTGGAAGCAGAGGGAATTACAGGGCTAGGGTGCAGCAGCAAGGAATGACAGATGGAATACAGTGACAAACAAGTAGAATGGAAAGGCTCGGAATTAAAAGAGTGATTTGGAAGAGTGATAGCATACAATGGACAGCACTCCAGTCATTCCACCCAGTAGCTGCCTCCATTTTGTTCCACCCCCTCATCCCTCCTCCAAGTGGGTTTTTTATTTCCACTTCCACTCAAGTGGGTTTTTATTTCTTTTCTTTTTTTTGCCATTCCACACACACAGCGTTACTCCTGTTCCTGATGAGAGATACACCGCATTCTATTTTCAAAAAATGTTGGGTTCCCTGTGAGGGTAGTGTGGGTTACACTACTGGGTTACAGGAGGGAGGCTGGGGTTGTCCCCTAATAAACACCACTTCTGAACACATCTCTGCTGTGTTTAGTTAATTAAACTTATACCCCACCCTTTCCAAGAGGCATAGGGTGGCTTACAATAATAAAAACATAATACAATTAAATTACCTTAAAATATATTTTAAAAGACAACCCTACCCTCATCCCAAGACCACCCACTCCAACCTCAAGCTCCCAGAAAAGTCTCCCACCCAATCCCTACCCTTATCTTGTCTATCCCCAATATACACCATCATAGTACTCACCTATCCCATTCTGCCTAACCCAAATGAAAGGCTACTCACCCCCTCCTATCTGCCCCCTCATCCCCTCCTGTCTCTAGCCTGAAAGTTGCACCCAACCTGCAAAGTAGGAGGAGTGGGGCTGAAAGATCAAGGCAAGTGTGGGTGCATGGAGCCTAAGCTGTAAGCGAGCACAATATGTGAGACTGTACGTCTTTACGGGTTACATGGCAAGGAAGTTAAAGCAGGATTTAACTTGCAATTTCCATAATTTTTGCGGCATGATTGAATTTGCAAGAGCCTTAACTCTTTCCCTCCATGCACTCTCACACATGTATAGGTGTCCTCCCACTCCACCCCCAGTCTCAAATACACAGCACAGCTCACATTCTTGCTGAAGCTTTGAATTGTAGACAACTGCTTTCAAGAGTAGAACCCAGAGATGCATACCCTCAGCTTCCAGTCCAGCTTTTGAGGTTCCCCTTCTCCCAGCTCATGCAGTGACTCCTGTATAGATTCTCTCTCTGTCTGGGCAGGGAGTGAGAACATGGAGGACAGTCTCCAGCAGAGAGGCTGGAATGAAATGGAACTACACAGGACATTACCAGGAAGATGCTGAGGAAAAGTTTTCCAAGGACTGAACTCAGCAAGAGTGAGTGGAGCTCAGAGCGACAGTGGGGAAATCCCCCAGGGAAGGGTCAAAATGAGTCCACTCAGCAGAGCAAAGGTTCCCTGGATATGAACAAAAGTGCATTGGGCCCAGAGGTGAAAAAGCAACAATGGCCCGAGTACGGGAAAAGCTTCTGTAGAAAATCAGCCCTTGTTACACACACCAGAGAATCCACACAGAAGATAAACTTTTGGAATGCTCTGACTGCGAGAAATGTTTCTGCCAAAGAGCAGCCATGACTTTGCATTTAAAGTATTAAAAGTACTTGAGTGGGGGAAAATTGTATGGCACGAAAGGCCTAGGTAGACATACGAGAATCCTCAGGGGAGAGACGTTTTATAAGCACCCTGAGGGTGGAATAAGCTTCCATGACAGCCGTCTTAGAAGCCATCAGAGTGTACGCACAGAAGCCCTATGAATGTCTTGAGTGTCAGAAAAGCTTTATGCTCAGAACAGCCCTTACTAGACAGCAGAGTTTCCACACAGGAAACAATCCCTATAGATGCCTTGTGATTTCCATCAGACCTCCTCCCTTAGTAATCATCATAGAATCCACATGGGAGAGAAGCCCTACCAATACTTTGACTGCAGGAAAAGCTTTACAGACAGCTCAGCCCTTAGTAAACATCATAGAATCTGCATAGGAGAGAAGTCCTACGAATGCTGGGGGGAGGCAGACAGAAAAGGTTTACAATGTTCTCAGAACATAGTAAGCCTCAGAGCATTCACACAGAAGAGACTCCCAGGTCCAAGTCCAATACCTTAGCCAGTAGACTACACTGACAAAAATGAATTATCAGTTCTTTCTCCCTTACAGCGTGGGTCAGCTCTGGGCATCGATGCTTTTTCTCCCCTGGGCCCAATGCACTTTTGTTCATATCCAGGGCACCTTCCCTCTGCTGAGGGGACTCCTTCTCTCCTTCCCCTAGCAGATTTCCCCACTGTTACAAATTAGGGGAGAAGGATGGAAAGAGGCACCACAGTCAGTAGCAATGAGATTCAAACTCTCAGACCTTTCTCCCCCAGCTCAGGGAACAGTCCCAACTACCGCAGCCCCACCCTCAGCCCCAGGACAGGGAGCCGTTGAACTGGACAAGCATGGGTCCTCTTCTGTCTCTCTCCAACCAGAGAATGAGGAAAGAAAAGGGGTTGGGCAAGGGGCTGACTGAGCACAACCATTCTTCCCTGGAAAAGAGACAAAGACATCCCCTCATTGCACCCATCTCTCCCTGTCCCTGACTGCAACAAGCAGCATTCCCTTCTCCACTAAATCACCCTTTGCCTAAAAGCTCCAGCAGCCTTTGTACTCAAGCTTCCCAATCAATAAGGCATAGGCAGCACAAAGCTGTTTGGACTTGAAGTCTCAGGCTTCCTGTCAATGAAGAGTTGCTGAAATGGGGAAGGGCCTGAAGACACCCCCTCCCCCCCTCCTACCACCGTGGGCTGACTGAAGGAGGGGAGGAAGCAAGTGCCCCCCCCGTCACCTATCTGGGGAAAGCAAGCAAGCTCCACCTGGTCTGCAATGGAGGGGGGGGGCAGGAAGGACCCTCTGGAATCCCCCCTCCCCCTGGCACAGGCATGGGCCAGCTCCTATAGGGCTGATCTCAGATTCCTCTGGGGCCTAGACACCTCTTCTCCCACAGCCCTTCCTATTGCCTTCCAAGCATCCCAGCCTGGGCTCATCCCCAAAGACCAGACAGGACTCGCTTCCCCTGCAGCAGGAGGGTGACAGGGGGGGAAGGAGAGAAGTAGTCACCTGGGCTGAGAAGTTGGAAAGAGGGTTGCCACCTTTCGCAGTTTGTCCCAGACACTCCTATTTTGGCCTCTGGGAGTCTCAGGGTCAAATTGCAAAAGGTGGCAACCCTAGATGGAGGAAGGAGAAGCATGCCCTCCCTCACCCCCATTTGGCTTTGGAGGAGAATATTTGTGCAGCAGCTCTTCTTCCCCCCCACCAAACCAGCCAAAGAAGGGATGCAGGATGCCAAATCCAGATAAAAGAACAGAAACAGCTCCCCCCTCCCTCTGAACATTTTTTTTTTTTTTTTTTAAAGTAAAGTAAGTTTATTGTACTGGCCTAACGGCCTTGACAACAGAAAACATACAGATTAATAAAACACATGACCAAAACACAATATTTTTTAAAGAAACAGCAATTTGCCCTAGCAGTAGCACCTTCCATATTTAATGGAGGGTTTCTCAAGTCTCAAAGACTCACTCACAAAATTCCTTTAGTGAAGCAGATTACATTACATTAATTAGATTTGATTTGTAACTTACACCTCCGTAGTTTTTTTGCCCTATAGGCGAAAGTGGCTACTGCGTTAGTCGTCTCTAATGCCGTATCACGTAACAAAAAAAATCAATTTCTGTATAGGGGTTTTCCCACTCAAGATTCCCAACTGAAGCCCACAATGCTTTTCTCGCCTCTATACAGTGGACAAAATAAAACATAATGGGCAAGATCTTCAACAACAAGCATTCCACAGATGCATAGGCGTTCCCCATATTTACCCCCCTTATATCGCCCATTAAGGACTTCAGTTTCCATAGTTTGACACCTTAGGGAGGTAAAGGACAGCCTGAGTTTAGGTTGCTGAAGCTGTCAAATAAGCAGGACGATTTAATCCTGCCGTCCAGTATTTATAACAAGGGACAGTCTTTATTTCCCATATCATACTCCTACGCTGCTGGAGATCCACATCTTGCACTCGCTGACGTAGTAATTTTAAGGCTTGCATGGGGGAGAGTGAGGGGGAAAAAAATCTACAGAAAAGCCCAGTTCCTTAATCCTCCTAAGAACTGCCCTCCACCATGGGCACACTGGACTAGTTTTCTCCAAGGATTTCACGTCACTTGAACGTTCATAGCAATCCTCCAGACATAGCCTGACCAAAGACTCAGGGTAGAGGAAATGGGCCTTCAGCCAAAATTTGAGTATTAATTTATCGCAGATCGATTCCCATGAGCCAAAACCTATCTCCAGACTAATCATTGCGGAGGAAGTGGACCTAGGAACTCCCAGCAATCTTTTGATAAATCTATTTTGTATTGGAGATAATAACTTCACAGCAGACCCTCCCTCCCAAACAGCAATGCCATACGTCATCTTACTAACAACTTTTGCCACAAACACTTTCAACGCAGGGAACACCTGCTGGCCCCCGTAGATAATAGAATCTAGTTATTGTAACAACCGCCAGTTCACTGCTTTCCTTGTGGCTACAATATGCGGCCTCCAAGAGTTGTTATAAGAATAAATCAAGCCTAGATATTTGTAATATTTGACTTGCTGGACAGCCACCCCACCCATACTCCAATGATAGACCTTAAATGCTGGAGAAAAAACCATGGTTTTAGATTTTCCGTAGTTGATTATTAATCCATCAGCACGACTGAAAGTCAAAATCCTGTAGCAGTCTTTTGAGCCCCAATCTGGATGAAGAAAGTAGGACCGCATCATCCACATAAAACAGGGAGGATATCCTTTTTCCACCTACCTTAGGGGCCATATATTTCCCTTGATCCCTTAGCTTTAAAATGAGATCATTCACATAAATATTGAACAGTGTAGGGGCCAAGATACACCCTTGTCGAACCCCCCTACAGACTTTAATAGAGTTCGAAAGGACCCCTCTGTTGTTCAACCGCACCTTCATAGAGGAGTCGGTATACAAAGCCTTAATGAGAAAAAGTAACCTGCTTTCTTTTTTAAAATAATATTTTTATTGTTTTTTTAACCAGACATTTCACATCCTCTATTTATCTGCATACATTGTTGTTTGAAGGACTTAGGTTACAGGAACGGTCCTGGATGTATCACATGGGTGTGAAATACTTGCTTTCAACTCACATTTTCCCCGCCCTCCCCCCACGTCCCCCCGATCCCTCCCTTCCCCTCCCCCCTTAACCGAAGTTTGTCTTATTTTTTCAGATTTCAGTTATACATATGGTGGGTTTAAGCTGGTTTGTTTGAAGTTTTTCTTGGAGCAAGTTCCAGATATTAGTCCAGACTGCATAAAAGTCCTCCATCTCATGTCAAAGCTCTGCCTGTGTCCTTTCCATTGTTATGGTATACCATAGTCTTTGTATCCATTTTTCTTCTGAGGGTTTTTGGTGGACTTCCAATTACACGCTATCGTATGTATTGCGGCTAGTCTCAGTTGTTGGCATGCCTGAGTTCTTTCTGGAATTATTTGTAGATCCGGGAAGATGCCCAGCAGTGCTATTTCTGGTAGTCTTGGGATTTCTGTCTGTGCTATTTTATTCATATGAACCCAAACTTTTCCCCAGAATTCTTGTATGTGTGGGCACTCCCACCAGCAGTGGAGCCATGTTCCGATATTTTTGCAACCCTGCCAACAGTCCTTCGGGTAGGTATAGTTCATTTTGTTCAGTCTGTTGGGGGTCAGATACATTCTGTAGGTAGTTTTTATCTGAGGTTCCAACATGGATATAGAAAATGTGAGTGTGAGAGTTTGCGTATGTTAGTCCATATGATGTTTCTCTCTTTTTTGAGAAAAAGTAATCTGCTTTCAATCCCTAAGGTGGTCATTTTAAACCAAAGTTTCTCTCGCTGGATGGTGTCAAAAGCCACTTTAAGATCGATGAAAGCCGCGAACAATTCGTTTTTTCTGTTTAAACCTTTATACTAGATGGTTCAGTACAAAGCAGTAACTAATTGTTGACTGAGAAGCACGGAAGCCAGCCTGCTCAGCTGCTAAAACCTGTTGTTCTCGCAGTCAAGCTTGCAGCCTCCCTAATAAGAATTTTGCATATAGCTTCCCCACTACACTAAGAAGGGAGATCGGCCTATAATTTGAAGGGAGATTGCGATCGCCCTTCTTATGTATCGGAACCACAGTGGCCATCCTCCACACTTCCGGAAAGTTCCCAGTATTGTTGACCATTGTGAAAAGCTTGGCCAAAATAACGGCCCACCAATCGAGGTTGTCCTTAAACAGGTCCGGTGGCAAAAAGTCTAGTCCTGGTGCTTTCCCAACCTTTAATGATCTAATTCCAAAACTTCCTCCGATGACACTGGGGGCCAAAGAGGGAGGTCAGCACTATCACACTGCTCATCAATTTGCCCCTCCGATTTCCCTTTTTGATATAAATGTAAAAAAAGTTTACCAATTCCAGATGTTGGATTTTCGGATCTTTATACACAGTGGACCCACGCGCTCTGTTTAATCCCTGGCAAAATTTCCGATCATCTTTTGATTGAACAGCGGCCGATAGAATTTCCCACTGTTTAAAGTTAAATGCCAATTTCTTCTTTTGAATTAAAACCCTATATCTAACGACTAGGGCCTTGTATGTTGGCAAGGATATCCCACTCCCCATAATCTTAAGATTTCTTGCAGCTTTCCAGAGTTCTTTCTTCATCAACTGACATTCCTCGTCCCACCATTTAGTATCCCTACTAGTTACGACTACAGTCCTAGGAGGGGAACATGTCAAGAAAGGCTGAAACAAACTTGTCAGCCTGTCAAAATTATCTATGGCTTGCACTACATCTGTTGCCTCTAATAGTGCACCACAGGCCTGTAACACTTCATTGGATCCATATAAACGAAGCAATTTTCCCCCTAGTTTTGCTGACCATTTCAGTCTAAGCTGACCTGTCATATTTAAAGTGCCATGAGGCACCCTCATAACCTGATGCCTAAACCCGTCCGCCAAATGTAGGTGGAGCACCAAGGGAAAGTGATCACTACTTACTTGACTAGCAATCACAAACTTGGTCACAAGGGCCCACAGACCATAGGAAACCAGGCAGTAATCCACTATGCTACCTCCCTTTCCTTTTAAGCAGGTTAGGTTCCCCACTTCATCACCTGCAGCCATGCCATTGAAGATCCTACGCGGTAGAGACTGCACTACTTCATACATTTTTTTCCCTGCTACAGTGATCTTATCATCTAGTGAACGTCTCACCCCACTCCAACAGGCCGCAGAGGTCCACTGAAGTGGCTCCAGCTGGTTCAAAGCAGCCAGCATATGGGTGTCATTCCGTCCTATTCTTACGTTGAAATCACCCATTACCAATATTTCATCATCTGGGAAGGTGACAAGCAAAAGCCTCATTAATATCCCCAAATCCTGCCAACCAACTCTATCCCTCTTACCTGGTGATGAGTAGACATTCATTATAATAAAGGATTTTCCAGAAGGCAGCAACTTACAGCCCCAAATCAAACAGTCTTCATCATCGACTGGGATAGGGGAGCAGGACATCTCCAGATCAGTGGAGACCAGCACAGCTAACCCTCCTTTAGGTCTGCCTACCCCTTTTTTCCCTAACCGCAGCCCTTGTCCAAATCTTATAACCATCCACATCAATTTCCTCATCCCCCATTAACCAAGTTTCTTGTAACAAAATGTCATACAGTTGCAAGAAAGTCGCACTTGTCTTTCTTGCCTTTCCAACCTGCAATGTTCCATGACACCACCTTAAGACTAGACTGTACAGTGGAAAACTCAAGGTTTTCCATCTCCAAATGAAGTCATGCTGATTCCTGCGATGTTGTCCCCATTTCCCTTCCCTCGGAGGTCCTCCCATCAAATTCCTCAGGGTTCTTCAAAACAATATCCTTGTTACGCAGGTCTTGCAGATCCCAAGACTAGGGGGACCGTAACTGTTTAGAATCGGATACAAATCTTTCCATATCTATTTCCCCTTCCTTTGCACCAATACACTCCCCCACTCTCTGCGGGAGGACTTTAATATCTGCACACAGATCCCCGCCCTGCCTATCGTCAGTACTACGATCCGAGGTCTGTTGCCTCCTTAACCTTCCTTGGATCATTGCCATATTGAACTCCGTCCCCTCTAAACCCTCTACTGCATCTCCACCAATACCAGCCGGAAGTTATTTATATTCAGAGATCACACCAGCTGAATTACTTACAGCCAAAGGTTCAGTCCCAAGGGACGAGAGAGAATCATTTCCCCATTTCCCCTTTCCATGAGCTCCCAGAGGGAGCAGATGAGGATCCTGCTGCAGGAGATTCCCCCTAGAACCAGCTGCTCCCTCAAAACTATACTTCCCTTCTCTATAAATAGCCCCAGCTCTGTCCTCCCGAGTAAATGCCTCACGGGATGTAAATGACGTCAGATAACCATGGGTATTTTCAAATGTTACGAGATCATGCTCAACCACAGTAAACCACGGTCAATCCCACGGCAGTGCCAAAGCGCCCTGAACATCTGTTTGGCGGCCGCCAGATGTTCACCACGGTCAATACCCACATGGGGTCAAAATCAACCACGCTTCCCGGGCTCCCCGCCGGACAATCTCCGAAAGCGTGGTCAAAGAGATTCCCACCGGGAAACAACAAAAAGTAAGGTCTGGACGGCAATCACTGGCCGGAACCAAAGAACATGATCCCCAGCAGGGGACAAAGCACGCAACGTCACTGCCAGGCAACCAGCAACAACAGTCACCGGAGGGAGATTTAAAGGGCAAACCACAGCAGGGAAGTGTGGCGGGATTCAGCAAGGAGGGAGGCGGAAGAGAGCGGTGGACGAGAGAGCGAGGGTGGAGGAGGCGGCGGCAGTGGCAGCGCAGGGGGAGGAGGGGATCGTGCGGAGGATGGAGGAGGCAGAGGGACAACAACCATAGCAGCCGGGACAGGACGCCCCAGGGGAGAAGGCACCCCGGAAACGGGTAAGGGGAAACAAGGGGAGGGGAACAGGGGGCACAGGGGCACCAAGGGGGGGGCAGGGGGACAGCCCGGGCTCCCGGCAGGGAGGAGGGAAAAGAGGTCAGCCCGCGAGAGGGGCCAGAACCTCACCCAACCATAAACACACACACACACACACACACACACACACACCATGTCCCGCAGACATGAAAACGGGCCCGGGTGGATGAGCCCCCGGAGGACACCGGCCCAGCCCGGGCGGAGGAGGTGGTGGTGGAGGCCCCCCCCCCCAGCCCTGGAGGGTATGTGTGCCCCCCTGTCCGTGGTGTTATTCTCCCTGCCTAGCTGGACCATGGCTGGTTGTGCATCCACCAGGCTCCCGCTTCCCAGCCCCCATGGGGCCCCGCATAGCTGGACCTTCCGCAAGACCATGTCCCTGTGTGACCTGTGGCATACCCCGGCCGTGCAGCTTCTCCTGGGCTACCCAGACAGCCAGTCAGGTGCTTATGCGAGCCTGAGCTCTTGTCTTCACTACTTTGGCTATGAGGCGAGCGCTCGTGATTGTCAGCTGCATGCGGATACTCTGGGGCTGGTTCCCTTCCCCGATGGGTGCATCCCAGAGATGAGGTGCTCTCATGTGGCCTGGTCCCCGGCTGAGACCGTGTCTGCGCTGTCTGTGTGCAGCCAGGCCGCCTACACGATCTGCCTTGCGGAGGGGGGCCCTGCCTTGGCCGTGTCCTACTTTGGCTGTGTTCACGGGGCCCGTGGGTACCAGTGCTCCCGTGGGGCGGTGTATCACTGGCTGTTAGAGCTGGGACAGCTTCCGTGGCCCCCTGCTGCTGACTGCTGCGTGTCTGAGCCTACCACAGCGGAGCTGGCGGGCGTGTGGGCCCGTTCGGATATGCAGTTGGGGCTGTCCATGCATGATCCCTTCGAAGCCTACTACCTGATCACCCACCACATGTCCTTGTTGAGGTACCGCCGGGGCATGATCAATTGGCCCCACCTGGTTCATTGGGCGGGGCACCCAGCCCCTGGGCCCGTCATGGCCCCCAGCAGCTGGCTGAGAGTCCCGGTGTGCCTCCTTGCCCCCTGGTTGCCTGCCCCCATGTGGGCTCCCGCCCCTGCTCAGGGGCCGGTTTCTGCTGGCTGATCCTCCCTGATGTCTCTGCCGTGTTGCTGTGCTGCCTGCTTCCCGGGGTGCTGCTGCCCCTGCCTGTGGCTCCGGGCTCCTCCGGCCCCCACCCGCCGGTCTGCCTCCGCACCCGGTGTTCCCCTCCGTGGTTGCCTTCCCCGGTGCCTGGGTCCGGCTCTCTGCATGGCCTCACTGACCCGCCTGTGTCCAGCGAACTGTCCTCACCCGCCAGCGCTGCCACCTGCGGCCCCTGCCCCCCCCCCGGGTGCCTGTTTGGCCGCGGGGTTCTGGGGGCCCCGGACTGCCCCTCCAAGCTTCCTCCTGGGAGGGGGGGTTCGCGTCCTTGGACCTGCTGCGCTGTACCGGCTCTCCTGCCTGCCCTCCATCAGCCCCTCGCCGGGGTGTGGGGTCTGCGTGTGCCTCCTGGACCGTTCCCGGCCCGCTCGCTGTGCCGTGTGGGCTCCTGTTGTGCCTTGGTCCTGAGCTCCAGGGGCCCCCCATTCCGGGACGGTCTGTGTTGCTGTGGGGGTGCCCGTGCGGACTGTTCTGCTGTGGGGGTTGTGGTTGCGGTTGCCAGTGTCCTGCCCCTGTGCCCTTTCCCCTCCTCTTCCCTGTTCCACGCCCCCCCCCCAAGTCCGGTGTGCCTTGTGTATTGTCTGGGTGCCCGTGTCCCCCCTTCCCTTCCTTTCTCTTCTGTGTGTGTGCGTGCGTGGGGGTGTGCGTGTGCTGAGCGTTCTGCTATGCCCCCATTGTCTGTGTGCCTGTTGTGTGTGGTACCTGGCCGGCTCTTCTCCCTCTCCCCCCTCCCTTCCCGTTTCCCTTGTGTGGACGTTCCCTTTTGTGCCTTCTGGTTTCGTTTGCCCTCAGGTGGCCATGTCTGCGTCCCGCCCCTGCCCGGTGAGTTCTGGGTGTTTTGACCACGGCTGGGAATCGGCGTCACATCTGTTGCGCTACCCCGGCCTGTGATCTGCCGGCCCGATTCCCTGCCGTGGTTCCGGTCCCGTCACATCTGTTTGGGGCTTTTATTCATCCCGGGGGGGGGGGGGTTGTTCGGTTCACCCCCACCGGGACTCCACTGTGGTGAACCAGGCGGCCATAATGTCTGAAAACACCCCATGAAGGTTACTCATCCTCTTTAGAATGTCATTTTGTAGCTCCTGCAGAAGATCATTATACGCCATTACTGCTGCAACTTCTTCTGGTAAGAAATTCCCTTCCTCCATGAGAGACCTTCTCAGCTCTCTTTCCCGAACAGTATCCTGGCAATCTAAAGTATCCATACCAACAGGGGCATCCGAACGGCCCTTTAAACTAATATTTGGTGACCGACTAATAAGTTCCCCAGCATTTGGCTCCTCTAACTGCCCTCTTACACTGGGACTATAAAAACATCTTCCTTTCTTTCTTAATAGATTCATAAACTTGGGTCACATATACTGCCCGCTGCGTCAGTAGATTCTTCTTACTCCATATTGAGTTCACAAAAGTGGGTGAAAAATTGTACACAAACCCCACTTTTTGCCCTAGAAAAATATAAGAGGTCCACTTTACAGATGTTTCTCCGGGTGATGGAAAGAGCAAGAATTACCCAAAGGTGTTCTGCCACATCAAGGGCCGTGCCCCAAAGTGGCATCTTCCCTTGAGGAAGCGGGAAAATATTAAATACCAAGGCATCATTTAGCAAAATATAATTTGTATACCCATTTATAGTTGCTGAGGGAGTCTCCTTTGCAACAGCAGTAAAAAAGGAGTCCTTAACCACTTGGTTCCGACCCCTACAGAATGTTCGAGAGGGTAGACACTGGGGCTCACACGCTTCATCTACTTGAAGGTGGAAAGAATCCTGACCCTCATGGTCTTTTAACAAAATATTAGCAGAGTCCTGAGATACATGGCTACCCTCTAATAAAGGGGCCGCGAGACCCTGCAACTTGCAAGCCCCCTCTGAACTTACAACAACGTTCATAATGCTAGCCATTTTAACTGCCAAAACATTAAGTTGCTTGAAGAGATCTTTTACAGTTTTAGTCGTCTGTGATACATGCTCTGTCAACAACTGGCTCATGTCTTCCCTAGGACTTTTAATCGGTTGGCGTTGTATTAAAGGACCCATATCCTCTATACATCTCTGCGGGGTGACTACTATGCTCTTTTGCTCCTGTTGCAGGTGGCAACTGGTATAATCATCCCTCCCTACCTCAACATTTGTAATGGTGCATATCTATTTTGTGTCTGAGTTAAGACCCCGTTATCACCTCCCACCAGGAAAACATCCATTTTCCTTTGTTTTGGGGAAGGTGAGAGGAGCTGGGCAGTAGGGCAAACACATTTCTGTTTAGACATAGTCCCAAACGAAGGGATGGTGACAGGAACTGCACAACCCCCTGAAAGTTATTAGAAATTAGCACCACCTGCTATAAATAATTAAAGAACAATGACAACAAACATACAAACACCTTACTACTTCCCAAACATAGAGGTCGAGGATATCACAATGTCCTGGCCAGCCCGCAACGCGTGCGTGCGTGAGCTAGGGATCTCTTTAAAGCACACCGCGGAAGTCCTGTTAATCAGCGGTAGCCCAAGGCTTTCATCACGACTCCTGTCCGTGTCTCGCACAGCTGTTGTCACTCCGTGCCTCTTCTCTGTAGCACCCCAGGTCCTGCCTCTGAACATACAGCACCACCCAGGCTACAAGTCCCAGCAGCCTTTGCATTGGCTCTGGCTAGCTGCTGGCATGATGTGGGCACAAGGGCTGCTGGGGCTTGCAGACAGATAGGGGCTTGGATCAGAAGAGGCTGATGCAGCTGATCCTAGAGCATGGAGAGGGGTATGCAATGAAGAGTTATTCCCTCTCATTCCCCCTTTCCCCAAGTCCCTTCTTCATTGCCTGGGAGGAAGGAGAATGCCTGGCTCAGTGCCCCCTTGTCCTGGCTGCTGGACTACGTGCAGGGATAATGGAAATGCTGTTCCCTCCACCCCACCTCTTTCCTCCTGGAATTTGGGGGGGGGGTATTGGTGGGGGCTTTTCCCAGCAGCATCCCCAGCTCAGGTGAGCCCTGCAGGTTTCCTGGTGAGGTGGGGTATGGGGGACCAGTTCCCTAGTCTCCCCCTGCCAGGGATCCCAATATCCACTGGGAAGCCTCCCCCAATCCTCCCAGCTAAGAACACAGACGGGCACAATTCTCCCTTCCTCCCCATGAGCGCAGTTCCCACAAATAGGGATGTGAACCGGCTCAGAATCCACCAGCTGGGCTAGCTGTCCTTACCTATGGCTCACCTTTCACTCCATCTGGGGGCTGCCCACACAAAAAGGGGACAGATCACATTCTTCACCAAATGACAACACTTGATTACTGCTTCACCAGCTCCCTTCCCCCAAACTCTAGAAATTGTCTCCCCCCACAGAGCCCCTGCTCCTAGTAACTCCCTCCCTGGCCACCAGTTGCAAGGAGAAAGAGGACAGCGAGGTTTTCCTGTACCCCTCAGCTCCTTTCACACACCAGCAACTGGGAGCCTGTTATGCCGAGTGAGGCTAGGAGATTTCTACTCTGGGAAGGTGGCCAGGCCACAAGGTGACAATGACCCCATGCCGTGTAGGTAGCTTGGAGGGGTGCAGGTGGGGTGTCTGTCTCTGCCTTACCTATGAAGCTAGGATCTGACCCCAAGATAGACACATGGAGAGTCTCTTAAGTGAAATGTGTTCTGGAATTTAATAATTAATTTTTTTAATATAGCACACGCTCACACACACACACACACACACACACACACACACACACACACCTGCCATAGCACTCGGAGCACTTCACATAGGACTAATTAACACAACTTTTAATCCTCACAATTTGGCTTCTACT
>QEPC01003729.1:177798-199571 GCA_003113815.1 Sphenodon punctatus
TGGGGGGGGGGGGGGGGGGGGAGGAGAAGAGAGGGACAAAGAGGCGGGGACATGTGGGAAAACACAGACTAAGGCTGGGCTGCACACACTAGGGCTGGGCTGACCACAGGGCATGCATGGCCAGCTCTTGTTGAGCAGCGGGGAGAGGGTGGGGGAGCAGCAAGAGCACTCCTCCCCTTGTTTCTGATGTACTGAGGTCTCGAAAGCAGCCAGGAAGGACACTTGTGGAGCACTGGCACAATAAAAGCAAAGGGAGGGGCTAGAGGAGGTGTCTGCAAACAAAGGCATGGGTTGCTATGAAGGAATCGAGCCAATTAGGATGGTTTTAGGGCACTTTTTCCAGGGGTCCTAAAACCAACCAAAGCCCTGAGAAGCTTGCTCTCCCCCCTTCCCTTTTTAGGAAAGGAGAGGTTGGGAGGGAGCAGAAGGGACAGCAGCAGTCTCGAACCGGTCTGGGCCAGTTCTGAGTCTGCTGCAGCAGAGCGCAGACTAGATTTCTCTACATTGGTGAGTAATCTCTTTTTAATTTATTTTTATTCCCACCCCACCCAACTTTTGTTGCTCTTCACAGCCCCTTTTAATTATTCCCCCATCCATGAGTGATGTACTTTTTATTTTGGATTTAATTTTTAGTTTAAATTTGGTTGTCTGGCTATTTTTAATATTTTTTTATTTTTGGTTTAGATATTTTGCGTGTTTACAATATATTTTTGGATTTTTTTGATGTTTTATATTTTTCTTTTTGATTGTTTTTATAATTTGTTTCTATTTAGCTTGGATACTGGATGTTTGACTTTGATATATTGTGCACTGACCGAGTGCAGAAGGGAAAAAATGCAAACAGAATTTGAAAGTTTTTCCAAAAGCTTTACTTGCAGATTTTTTATATTTAATATTTTTGCAGCAGTGAGAACACTTCAAAAATACTTGCTTTTCCTGTGACCTTATATTGTCTTATAGTGCTTCTGCTCTTTTTTGTGATAGCCCCTTTGAATTTTGTCCCTTTTCCTGAATGATCTTAAGCTTGAGAAAAGTTTGGTTGAACTTCAAATGTTTAAATTGGTTGGGATATTTTGGTGGACTCAGTATAAAAGGTTACAGACAGAATATAGAAGCATTTCCAAACAATGTATTTGGTGACTTGTTATATTCAATCTTTCTATTGTAGTGTGCACGCAGTCTTGTGTGGTTTTAGTGTTTTTGAAAGGGGAAAATCCCTTTCAAATGTTAATCCCTCTGAATTTTGTCATCCACTCTACAAGCAATCTGATGCTACTGGGAATTTGGGATCTCAAGGATTTTTCCATGTCTTTCTTTCTGGTTCACCAGACTGGGAGCTTGTAGGAAGGACACTGAAGTGATATATTAGAGATGAGGAACTTTTTTCCTCTTGGGATCAAGTGAAAAGTTAGTACAAACTTCAAGAGTCACATAGAACTTGAAAGTGGAGGTGTCTACAGAGTGCACTCAGGAAAAGGAGGGTCCAAATCACAGACATGCCCTGGATGTGTCCCTTAATTCTTGTGTGCATGCCCCATGTCTGCCCCTTTCCCCGGAGTGCAGCCTTTCTGTGCTTGGAAGTAGGAACTGGATCTATAAGCCAAATGCAGGAACTGCAAAGGGGCAAAATAAAAACTAGTTGTGGGCTGCATTTATTCCGCTGAGTTTGAGATTCTCTGCACTAAACACTTCCTCAGTTGAGCGTACTGTATTTATCAGACAGGAGAAGACACTCCATTCTGACCCATCACTTGATTCACTAGACCATCCGTGCAATGGGTGCTGTATGTATAAGAGGATCTTTTCCCTGGTCTCCCTAGTAATCCTCTTACATCCTGAAGCCCAAAATCTAATTGTCCTTATTTTAACACACCTCTTGCTTGTAAAATGTATATGAACAGTCTACCTGCATGATCGGTGACTTGCTGTACTGGTGAATTCCAGAGTCTGCCTGTATGGTCTGGCAGGGAGAGCTGCCCCTTCTGCTTGATCTAAAGTCATTCGTTTCCCTATAAGGAGTTTGTGGGCTCTGCCTAATCGAAGGACATAAAGAGGGAAAGTCAAACATTGCAACATCAGCCAACTCAGTACTTTTAGGGAAGTGTGTTCACAGACCTTGTGTACATGGTGGCCAATTCCAGAATCATGAGTTGGGCCCCCAAAAATCATGATTAATTTTTTTAAAGTATTAAAAACGTATTTCTATTCCCAGGGCTCTTGGAGCCTAAAGTCACATGAATCTGTCCCCTGTTCTTGTGTGCATGCCCTCATCTCTGATCCCTTACTCTGAACTCAGATTTTATATTATTATTTATTTCTTTATTTTCAATTCTTTAGGGTAGGAACCAGATATAGGGGCCAGATCCAGGAACTGAAAAAGGGTCAAATAGAAACTTGCCATTGACCACATTTAGCCCCCAGGCCTAAGGTTCCCCACCCCTAGTGTAAGAGAAAGAGCACAGAGATGGGAGAGACTGTTCTAGGTGAGGGATAGGGCTGAAATGAGAATCAATCAAAATGATTCTTGTGAGAATCAGGAACCGGCAGTGAGTTCTTGAGAAAATCTCACTAACAGTTCAAGATCTTTCAAGGTTCTTGAAAAATTTTTAAAATGTTCTGCGCATGTGCAGAATGGCCACTACAGCCATTTTGCACATGCACACGCCCTTTTCCAAGATGGTACGGGTTGCACCAGCATTATTTTGGAAAAGGACAGCTGGTCTGCACGTGGCCCATGCCATCTTGCAGAACAGCCATGCATGCGCAGAATGGCCACAAAAGCCATTTTACGCATGCAGAGACAGTTTTTTATTTTATTTTTTCAAGAAACTCACAAGAATGATGTCAAGAACAGCAGATTCTCGGCTTGTTCTCAAAAATCTCGTTAAGAGCCTGGTTCTTCATGAGATTTTTGAGATATGCGAGATTGAGTTTCAGCCTTAGTGAGAGATTAGAAATGCAGCATCATCAGTGTGGCTTAGTAGCTAAGCTTCTGATCTACTATACTATTTGCTGGAAGTATTTTGCACCATGCTGCCTCTTGTAGGCTGTTTTCATGGATATACTGCTTCTTTGCCAATTATTTGCTTATAAAAGTTACTGGGTTAACATAATGGTTTTTTAGGCCTACGAGATCATGGCCAAACTTGACCTGTCTTTTTGGCATCAGTATTTCATCATTAAAATATTAACAGTTTCTACATAGGATATGGTTAGAGTGTAAGAAATTTACCAGGTTTTACCAATGGACATTTTTGTAAGCTTTTAATACTACATTTAGCTGAGGACATTCAAATTTATAAATAATTACAAATTAATTGTAATATAAATCCAAATCTGTACTTCTGTTATCCAACTAGTTTATAAGATCTACAGGTCTGAGATATAGCCTTTGCTTGTGCAAGCCATCAAGACCTCAACTCTGCAGGCTGAGTGTAACCCATACCCAGCCCAGACATTTCTCCAGCAGGGAGAACAAGTTTTGCTCTACCTTAACTTAGAAGGGTAAGAAACCACTCCTTCAGAAGCACTGGCCATGTTTCTGGAGTAGCTCCTTTTCTCCTATTGGGTAGAACTTACCCAATTCAGGATTTAATGATTTTTAGATAAGTTTCTTCTCTCCTCCCCTCTAAATAGCCATAATATTAAGTTAGTTGCTTCATGTCTTTTTGGAGTGTATTTTTAATCTATTTCTTACATCTGTAGTGTGTGTGTTAATCATAGCCTCATACTTCCCGTGAGAGACCTATGTTGCTTTTTCTTTAGAATAAACCTGTTTCGCTAAAAAAATTCTGTGTCTGGTAAATTTCTGTTTGAATGGTATAAAGGAGCTGCCTTAGCCAGACCACTGGTCCATATGAGCCCAGTATTGTTACAACCCAATGGCAGCAGGGTTTCAAATCCTTCTCTCCATGGTCTCCAGCAGAGGCCTAACCCAGGCATGCTACCAGAGATCCTGAATCAGAGATGCCAGGGATTAAGCATGCACTCTATCACCTGAGCCATGGCCCGCCCCTTATTAAAAGGGAATTTTTCCCTTATTATGATGATGATGATGATTTTATTGATGGCACTGGCTTTCGCCATGGCCCAAATAAACAGCACAAACATATATACATACAAGTACATAAATATAAGTAATATAATACAGAATAACTGACTACTGTATCCTAAAGTTACAAAAGGGCAGGGGAACCAGACAGTGAATATCATCAACTTGGGATCACGAGTTAATATCACTCATTTTAGGTTCACCAAGTTCTATGTGAGAATACACCATCAGCCTAGTCACAAGATTAGCATATAAGCTCCATTCCATTCCAGTAGCCTATTCTAAGCTTTCTTCAGTTCTAGTTATTAGTGTTACTGGTTCTCACCATAGCCCTTAACTAGAGAATAAATGAGGAGGGTAAGTATTTTAAACAGTCCATAGATTTTAAATGTTAAATGCCAAGGAAAAGCATTGGGCAACACCACCAGCTTTGCTGTCCTTATAAGTCAGTCAAGTTGCCCTTATTAAGCACCCCCTTCTCCCTAGCCAAAATTACTAAATGGCAGTCCTTCTGTCCCAAAAATTCTTTGCTAGCAACTCAAACTAACAACAGTTCCAATGCAGGCACAGTACTAATATCGCTTCTATTCAGCAAGAATCAGCTTTACACACTGAATCGCTTAAACTGTACCAATTCCAGGCCTATACACAATATTGATAGTTAAGACTTAGTAAGGATGTGTAAATGGTCTAAGACAACTTTTCTCCATTTTAAAGCTCGAGTTATAAAGGTTGCCAATGCTATCAAATTGTCTACTGTTGCCAATTTGGCTAAAAACCCAAATATATCTTGCGCATTTTCCTGCATTTCTGAGTCAAGCAAGGGAGCTAACCAAACGCTCCTCAACTTACGATAATACGGACTGTCAATTACATAGTGCTCAATTGTTTCGATCTCGCACAGAGAAAAGGCACAAAATTGCCGTTCCCTAGGCACACCCACTATTTGTCCCTCCCAGACTTGTTTTAATAAGACGAAAACTAAAATGTTTGAGGTTTCTCCTCAAAGTTACATTAGTAAGCAAATCCAAATACAGTTCTAAGGAATAATTTCCCTTATTAAAAAAGGAAAAAGTTGGATGAACCACCTAGAGATTGTAGTTCTCAACAAACAATAAATCCTATACTCTTCTAGTCATGCCCTCATTTCTCTCAACTGAAACTGCAACCGAGATGAGAGTGGGAATGAGGGAGCTGTTTGGGATCTTTCATGCATACCAAGACTAAAGTTCACAATAAAGATTTCCCCAGAGTTCAACATTTATAGGACTTTTCCCTGGTAGGGTGAATTCTCTGGTGTGTACCGAGGGCTGAGCTCACCTTGTAGCATTTTCCAGTCAGGACACATGTAAGGGTTGTCCCATGTGGATTCTCTGATGTATATTGAATGTTCCAACTTCTCCTGAAGCTTTCCTCACATCCCTGGCATACTCAGGGTTCTCTTCTGAGTGGATTCTTATTCTTAAAATAGCAATTTTTAAAATTGAAACAAGTCACATACACATATAATGTCCCCTTATTTAAAAATTTCCTTGTAAGTCTCTTGGTTTCTGAACGCTTGAGAAGTGGCTGCCTCTCATAAGGAATGGGCCTGAATCTTCTCTACTTTGTATGCTTCTTGCACACAGGCAGCCAACCACTTAGATACAGTGGCCTTCGAAGCCTTTAAGCCCCTCCTGTTCTGATGGTACAATACAAAAAGAGAAAACCAACGGCAAAACACACCGCCCTGTCCAAATACATCTTCATGAGCCGTCTCACACTGAGCATGTGCCAAAGTTTCTCCCTAGGGTGAACCGGATTAGGACAGAAAGCGGGAAAAATCAGCTCTTGACTCCTATGAAAAACTGTATCCGGAAAACTATAGGCAACCAGTGCAGAGAACAGAGCACTGGTGTTATGTGCTCCCGGCGACCCGCCCACGTAAGGAGATGAGTTGCCACATTCTGCACCAGCTGCAGTATGAGCCATCATCATGGGTAGTCCCATGTAGAGCATGTTGCAATAATCCAGTCTTGAGGTGATAAAAGCATAGGTGATGGTAGCCAGATCGGAGTCTGAGCCATAAGTCCGAAGCCACCTCACCAGATGTAGTTAGTGAAATGCACTTCTCATCACAGTCTCCACCTGGACATCCAGGAGCAGCTCGGAATTGAGGAGCACTCCCAAACTGCAAACCGGAGGGATGCACCCCATCAATGATGGGGGCCTCCACCCCCTCGCCCCTACCCACCAGCATCACCTCTGTCTTATCGGGATTCAGCTTCAGATGGCTCACCTTCATTCAGTTCCACATGACTGCCAAACACTGAGTAAGTACCAAGACTGCCGCACCTGCGTTGGATGAAAAAGAAAGGTAGAGCTGGGTGTCATCAGCATATTCAAGGATAATCTTTGTTTTAGCTTTCAGAGGGCGTAGTTTCCGGTGAAAGCACCAGTGAACAGACTCCCCACGTGCACTGATAGATACGTGGCACGGATTGTCTCCTCACCTGCATCAGGGTATCTACCACAGGTGAAGAATACCCAGAGTCCTCAGTGCTCCCTGTTCAAATTCCACACTGTCAGCTTCAGCATGTCCAGATTGTCGTAGAAGACCTGGCCTTGCGAGAGCAGGTCTGGCATAATGTGCAGTCTTACTGACTCTGCTGTTTTTAGTTGTTGAAGTTCTGCAAACCACGGTCTTCTGGACCAGAAAGGGGTCAGCAGTATTAGCCGCACTTGGCCCCAGCACACCTTTGCTATCATTCTTGTGATTAGTGCAAATGGTGGAAACACGTACAGAAGTCCGCTGTGCTACAACTTGCGTCTCTGGAAAGCAGAACAGGAACCATGGCACCTTTGCTTTTTCCCTTGTCACAAACAAGTCCATGACCGTCTTGCCAAAGAGACTCTGTTGGAACGCCGCATCACTCTGGGACCATTCTTCCGGACTCACCATTGTCCTGCTCAGCCAATCTGCATACACGTTCGCCTTTCCCTGGGTGTGAAGTGTCCTTAGTGATGCAAGAGGATTCTCCGCCCATGTGTACATCAGTGAGGCTTGACGGTTCAGGGACTGAGATCGAGATCCCCCTCGGTGATTCATGTATGCTTTCGTGGTCACTTTGTCTGTGAACACTATCACATGAGCTCCCTCTACGTCGGTTTCTGTCAGGGGGAGGCGGCTGCACCAACTTGGGATCCCCTACTCCCGCCCCGCCCCCGGGATCTCAGGCCCTGCCTCCCTCGATGTAGCCACCTGCATCGCCCATTACCCCAGCAACCGGCCCCGGGAATGCCGGGACACCCGCACTTCCGGGTGCGGCAGCGGACGTGGGGTCAGGCCCGGGGCCATTGCAGCGCTCCGCAAGGCTCCAGGCACGTCAGGGGACGGGACCACATGGCGAAAAAGCCGGCACTAAGACCTAGCCAGCGCCGGTAATCAAGAGAGAAGCTGGCCCCCATTTCCTGAAGCTAGGTTCCTTGCATTTGTGTTTCGGAGTGTGTGGGTATGTGCGCTTGAGAATACCTTGTATAGGAGTGTGTGCTTGTGTGACTGCTTCCTGGTGTTGTTCCTTCCCTAGAGTGCGTAAGAGAGAGAGAGGGAAGAGGGATTGGTGAGTGTTCGGAGCCCCCCTTTCCCTGGGGTCTGCTTGTATGTTCCTCCCCACCTCCGGGGGTGTGTGTTGCCTCTCCTTTCCCTCCTGCTTGTTGTTCCCGGGACCTTTCCCTCCTTTCCCCCACCACCACTCGAGAGCACCCGTGCCCCCTTGCACCCCGCCTTGCGTGAACATGGGTGTGTGGGTAATCCTAGTGGAACTACAACGGGTATGCCGTGCAGCATTAGCCCCGCACGGATGGCTGGGGAGGTGGTGTAGCTATTGTTTTTAGAGAGGAGTGGCCTGTTCGGAGGTATCCAGTTCAGGAGATTGTGGGTATTGAGGCCCTTCATGTGGTGTTTGATTTGGCTGGGGGCACGCTAGGGGTGCTGCTGGTATACCGGGCCCCTTCCTGCCCGGCGGCATCCCTTACCGCTCTAGCAGAGCTGGCCTCGGAGGTGGCGTTGGGCTCCTCTAGGACCTTGGTTCTGGGGGACTTCAACATCCACGCTGATGCTGGCCTTGTCGGTGCGGAGCGAGAATTCATGGCCGCCATGGCAACCATGGATTTGCCCCAGGAGGTTAACTGTCCGACCCACGTGGGGGGGCACACCCTCGACCTGATCTTCACCGGCTCCCTTGGTCCGCATGTAGCTGCACCCGCCCATGCACAACTCCCAGTGACGCTGTGCATTACCCCCCATCGCTCTCGGGTAGTGTGGGCCCTCATCGACTCAGGGGCCTCTGGGAACTTCGTCGACCTCCACTGGGCTTGATCATGTCTCGTCCCCCTGGAGGCCAAGAGACATCCATAAATAATATATTCTATCGATGGATCTCCCCTAGTATCTGGGCCAGTCACATCCCAGAATTCCCCTCTGTGTTGTGTCATCGGAACCCACACAGAGACCCTTACCTTAGATGCAGTCTGCACCCTCCTGTTTCCCGTGGTTCTTGGCCTGCCTTGGCTCCGACTTCACAATCCCCGCATCGACTGGGAACACCCTTGAGTTCAGTTTACATCTCCTTACTGCTATTGTAACTGCAAGCAGCCGCCCCCAACTTTGGCGCAGCCGGTAGGAACCCTTTCGAGGAGCACGACGGATGAAACCCTCCCTGCAGACTACTGAGACTATGCCAAAGTCTTCTGCCCCGTACATGCCGTGGAGTTGCCCCCACAACGCCCATGTGACTGTCCAATTGACCTCCTTCCTGGGGCGGAACCACCTTTCGGGCGTATCTATGCCTTATCTGCTCCCAAACTCGAAACCTTGAGGCACTATATAGATGAAGAACTCCGGAAGGGCTTTATTCGTCCTTCCTCCTCCCCCGTGGGGGCCCCCATCTTTTTCGTTCCAAAGAAGGAGGGGGGGGGGGGTCTTTGCCCTTGTATCGACTATTGTGGTCTTAACCTGGTGACCATAAAAAGCCAATACTCCTTGCCCCTGATCCCTGAACTACTAGATCGCCTCCAAGGGGCACGAATATTCACCAAATTGGACCTCCAAGGAGTGTACAACCTGGTGCGATTGCGGGAGAGCGATGCGTGGAAGACAGCATTCCGTACCCGTTATGGACATTTTGAATATCTTGTGATGCCATTTGGCCTGGCTAACGCTCCGGCAACTTTTCAACATTTTATTAATTACATCTTCCAGGACATCCTCGATGTGTTTGTCATCGCCTATTTGGATGACATCTTGATATACTCCGTGTCCTTAGAGCAGCATATTCCGCATGTGCGCCAGGTCTTGCAACATCTGCGAAGCCATCAACTATATTGCAAATGGGGGAAATGTGCGTTTCACCTCACAACCGTGAGCTTCTTGGGGTTTGGTTTTAAGCCCCCAAGGAAATCGCCATGGACCCCCAGAAGGTGGATGCCATTCGGCAATGACCGGCCCTGCAGGCCGTGAAACCCCTGCAGCGCTTCCTTGGAAGCATCAACTATTATCGGCAGTACATCCAAATTATGTCGAGATTACCAGGCCACTTATGGGTCTGCTGAAAAAGAACCACCCCTACATCTGGGGACCAGAACAGAAGCACAGCTTCATGTACTTACAGCACGTCTTTTGCTCGGCCCCCATACATCAACATCTAGACTGTAGTCAGCCCTTCTACGTAGAAGCGGACGCTTCAAGTGGGGCGATCGGGGCCGTTCTCCTGAAAGCCTCCCCCAACCGCCAAGTACACCTTCCCTGTGCCTATTATTCCCGGCAGCTGACGGCAGCAGAACGAAGCTACGCAGTCTTTGATCGTGAGTTACTGGCGATCAAGGCCGCATTCGAGACATGGTGCCACTATCTCAAGGATCCCGCTACTTGGTAACGTTCATCACCCACCACAAAAGCCTGACATATCTCCAAACAGCGCATATTAACAATGCCTGACATGCACGCTGGGCCCTCTTTTTTGCGCGCTTTTCCTTTACTCTGCAGTATTGCCCTGGAAAGCTTAATGTACTGTCGGATGCCTTGTCTCGATACCATGAAGATCGGGACAACCACATTCACCCTCAGGGGCCGATCTTGGAGCAGCGAGTGTTTGCCAGTACGATACACACAAAGAAACAGTTACGAGAAGCTTCTGAAGCCGAACTTAGCCCTGGAACTGATCCTTCGTATACGCCGGACCAAGGACTGCTGAGAAAGCACAGGCGTATCCTAGTGCCCCCGTCTTGCAGGACCAAAGTTGTATGGTCCCACCATGACACGCCCCTGGCAGAACATCCTGGGATAAACCGCACTGTCCAACTAATCACAAGAACCTTCTGGTGGCCTGCATGGGAAGAATCAGAGCCTGAGAGCATTAGGAGTGCCTGAGCGCGCGTGGGTGGGTGCTTCAGGTTGAACCCCCCCCCCCGTTTCCTCACACGGCTCCTGATCCACCACCCCTCCCCATCACAGTTTTGAAGGTCTTGAGAGCCAGAAAAATCACTCAGAGCTCCAGCCAGTCGATGCTGCGCTTCTGCTCCTGCAGAGACCAAGTCCCCTGGATTCGCGAAGCTTGTGCACTCCCCAAACTAACAAGCTTGTGTCAGTTGGAATCACGATTCCAAGCAGATCCACCATGGGATATTCTAGGTCTAGGCACTCGCCCTCCAACCACCAGGCCAGGGAGGATTTCACTTGTCTGGGCTCCGTCACCTATGGGTTGAGACCGCCAGTTAGCGGATTTTGAAAGGGCTGGAGGAGCTGCTGCAGGGGCTTCGTGTGGAACCATGACAAATCTAGGTGTCTCGTGCAGGAGATCACGAGACCATGGAGACTTGCCAGTGTCTTCAGTTGAAGATCCTGACCCTCCGGGACCTGCTTTATCAGCTTACGTAGTTTTTCCTGTCACTGCTGTGTGATGAAGGGTGTGTGTGTACAGGTGTCTAACAGCACTCCCAGATGTTCCAACCACTGCATGGGGACAAGAGGGCTCTTTTTTCAATTCACAATGAAGCCATGTGCCCCCAGCTACTGTATAATCCTGGTCACATCCTTGAGTGTCTGATCCTTGGATGTCGATTGAATGAGAAGATTATTCAAGTAGGGGCGAATCTGAATGCCCTCCTTGCGAAGATTGGCCACCGTTTCAGGTCGAGCACCACTCTCCACTCTAACTTTTTTGGGACTAAGAAGAGAAGAGAGTAAAGTCCCAACCCTTTTTTGCTTTCTCGTACAGGTTTGATTGCCCCAATCCCCTGCAGTCTCTGTATCTCCCCAATTGTTGCCTCGTGCTTTCCCGGTTTCTTCGACACCAAAGACACAAAGAGGAAAGGTTGAGGAAAATGATGAAACTATCACGTAGCCTGCAGAAACAGTGTCTCTCACCCAGGAGTCTTCTGTCGCTGTCTTTCATGCATCTGCAAATTGGTACAGCCTCTCCCCCCCCCCCCCACAAACATGTGGGTTCCTCTGGAGGGAGAGATAAATAGTCATGTGTCAGCCTTTGCACTGGACGCCCCTCCCCAGTCTTTGGGGCGTGACCTGTTCCCTTGGGCTTGTTCCAGGGGTCTTGTACTTGTGTTGCCACTGTTTAATAACGCCGTAGTTATGCTTGGGTAACTACCAACTCCAATCGGGGCAACTGGAGTTTTCCGAGCAGAAGTCTTGAAAGAAACGTTTCGGAACACAAATACACTGTAGTTCTTATTTTTATCTGACGCATCCTCCGGGACTTTGTCCAGATAGGAGGGCCCCCTCCAGGGAGGTCTATCAGGGTGTTGTTTGCAGCATTATTCCCCTTCCAGGACGTATGTCACAGACGTCTATGCGCCGCCACATTCAAGGCAGCCACATTAAATGCCCATGCTAGAATATCAATGGTAGAGTCCGCGATAAATAGGCTAACTTTATTCTCATGACCCAACTCCCTGGTCCTCTCCGGGGAATTCTTGGGGGGCTTTCCCCCTTTCCGTCTACATATTCATAGTTCGTGAAATATGAGGATATGGTGGCCATCTTAATAACTGCCATTATCGCGTCAAAATTCCTGCGCAGGTTGACCTCTATCCCTTTATCCACAGGGTCCTTGGATACGCACTCCCCTTCAGTTGGGAATACAGACTTCCTAGCAAAGGAAGCCCCTGCGGAGTTCACTTTGGGGGCTGAGCTAGCATAGGTTCTTTATTTTTAGAGAGTGAGCGTACAAGGACTCCTGCTTCTTGTTGAGCTTAAACACCCTAGAGGGTTGTTGCCACTCAGCTCTAATAATTCTTTCAAAGGTTTTGTCTAGTAGCACCCCCTTATCTTTGGGATGGGTTTTAGGGATGTAGTCCCTGTCAGATTCTTCCTCCGAAGATTCAGAGAAGCCCTTTTTTGCTTTTGCTTTTACTTCAGGGATTTGTAAACAAGGTCAAACATTTCATCTCGATATTTAATGGAGAATTCTCTGTTGGGGTCCTTGGAAGACTCCACGGGGAAGTCTGGGAGTTACCCCTCCTCTAGGGGGGAATCCTTGCTCATACTCAGATGAGGCCATCTCGTTCCTGCTGTCTTCCTCTAGGGAGGAATCCACCCTTGGCCTCCTAGGTCTATGTTTGTGCTTCAGGCGCTTCCTGGGGGAAGAGACCCTCCTGGCCTGAATTCAGATCCAGGTCCTGCTGACGAACCCCTTTTTTAAGGGGGAAGTCTAGTGGTTCTTCCCCCCACCCCTCCTCCATATTGGGCACTTGCCCTTCCCCTTGGCCTGGGATGTCCCCTTAAAAGTTTTTTGTTTTTTTTCATTTTGAGGCCTTTTTCAGGCAGGGAGGGGGGAGGTTGCGCTTATCGCACTTCAGGTCCTGCAAGGAGCACAATATCGCCTTTAAAACCAGAATGTATGGGTCCGCTGCTGGCCTCGAGGACCTACGGAGTCTTACGGGTTATTGAACCTCTCCTGACTCTTCAGAACTGGATTCGCTCACGCAGCCATGTTGGGCGCGAGATGGGAGCTGCCGCGGCTCCTTTCAGTTTAGTTTTCCCTGCAGCTGCTTGAGCAGGCCTCGGCCCATCTAGTCCCCGCTGCGGTGTTCTCTCTCAGCTGGAGGGGGCTGCTACCGCCTCCGCTTGTACTCACAGCCCTGGCTTTCTGGAGGACAACAGGTGCGTAGCTCTGCCGCGGCACATCCTTCAGTAGTGGAGGGGGGCTGCTGTCGCCCGTCTTCCACCGTTGTCTTCATGGTCGATGGGAATCTCCAGCAGGTTTTGACGACAGCCGGAGGCGACACAGGGAGCTCGACCTCGAGTGAATGGAGGAGAGCTTCCGCGTGCCCTGGCACCCCTAGGGCCCTCAGAGGCCGTATCCAAATTTTAAAGAATTTCCTCCTGGATGGAAGATGAAGTCTGTGCCCTGCTGCTTTAGAGGCAGACAATCAACTGGAGCACAGGGGGTCAGATCTTCACTGAACATGCACTAGAAAGTCAAAGTCTGTCTCCTGGTGGTTGAGGTGGGGATCTAACCCCATAGTCATAGTTGACCGTCCAACAGGAGATCCCTGTGAGAATGTTTTTCCTTTTTGATTTTTTTTCCACACAGAGCTTTGTACCTTTCTCGCTATTGTATTTCGCTACCATTGTGTAGTTTTTCATTTTACGTACACTGCGGGTTTTTTCATTCATTGTGTGTTCCATTCTACTGATCATCTAAGTTTGGAATTTGAATGCTGGCCCTGCCTGCCCTCTTGCCAGCCCACGAATCACCACTGCTGTACACTGAATTAGCCCAAGAGCCTAGTGAAATCGTCATGTGATAACACCAGGGAGCAGAATTAAAAATGCATAACTTGTTGTGAATTTGCACTGCAGCATAGTGCAAACAGCATCTTCAGAAAATGAGATGCAAACCTCTTAAAAAGTCACTAAGAGCAAGTAACAGATATTGTAGAACCCTATAAGTACAACCAAACTTGAGCAACATCCCTCACCTAAGCCTGACATTTCATGACCATGGGATAAAGGCATTAGAGCTGCTCAGTGAAAAATGGAACATTTTTCAACATTCAAGTTAGCTGAATAAATGTCACTCAAAAATGGCAGAACCTGTTTAGCTCCATTTAGGTCATCCTGAGGCATGTATCTTAACAGAAAATTTGAGCTCCCAAAGTTAAAAGTTGGTAAGGCTGTGAACAACTAAAATCGATCTTTGCAATAAGTAAAGCTAGGTCACCTTACCAAAAGGTGCTACTGCTTGTAATGCACGTAGTGCTCATGAAGATTTTAAAGAGAATGCACAGTAAAATGTACACTTAACTCTCACAGATTACATGAAAATTAACTACTTTTTCTTCTTTTTTCTCAGTCCTTCAGGCTTGTAGAAAGTCAGAACTATAAAAGTATTGGACAACGGAAGCCGGTCCAATACAAGATATTGTCTAAACTATTTTATTTCCCATCTCAAGAATGAAATCTAACTTGCTACACTTTCCATATTTAAGACAAGCTTCTGCCCACAATAAAATTGTTTAGTTCATGTAGTTTATGAGCTATGGCTGAATTCAGACTAGAACGGAGTGCCAATTACAACTTTGATTATAACGTCTCTTGTTTTTGTAAAACAATTTCTGGACTGAATTGAAGACAACAGCACAGTTGAGATCAGCTGAATTCTTGTTCTATAAATGAAATTAATAAAAAAAATTCCCACTGAAACACAATGCTCAAAAACTAAGCAGCTCAACTGATTTAATTGAAACACTCATGCAATAAATATTATGGAAACAAAAAGGGATTCGGGGGGGGGGGGGGGGGGGGGGGACACGGACCTCCCTGCAGCCCCCCTCCCATTTCATGGTGAGTCCAACCTCAGGGGGGAGTGGAAGGATCAAGAACTAATAATAATAGTATTTATTTATTAAGGCTCAGCCTTCGCTATAGCCCAAACAGAAAAAGACAAACAAACCAACAGTAAACATACATAACATACTCAACAGAAATAAGACCCTTATCTCATAAGCATACATACCATGAGATAAACAATAAAATCTGCTACAACTTTGATTCTTTCATATATCGATCAGTTCGGAAGAATCAACCAGTATTTTTAAAAAACCCGCTTACAATAACCATAGTACCTGGGAGTGCCACATGCATACTCCCATTCAATATAGTGTCCCGTTTGGGTAATACAAATATACTTCTAATAACCACAAATAAGTTGAGAACAGAGACGCAAGCCTCCTTGGGCCCTCGTAGCCAATCTAAACTGTGCCAAGGGAATAGTACTTCTAAATTGGCTGGCGCAGCAATTGTAATTTTTCTTTTATGCAGGTCCTTCTCCTAGACGCCAGCCAAACAATGGATACAATATCAACCAATTCCTCCCTACGACAAAGACAGGAGGTATAAATAGCATGCCTCTGACTCGAAGAACACACACTCCCTAAGAAGTGGGGTCAGCCACGTAGCCCTGAGCGCTGAATAATAGGGACATTTCAAGAACTAAGGGGGCTTGCACACGTTATCTGGGAGGGGGTGGAAGCTTCCATGAGGGCAATCACAGCTCTATCACAGGAATTAGCACATGTAGGAATGCACTATTCCGCTTTTCTCCCATGAAAATACTTGCACTTTTCCACTTGCACTTCATGTGCATTCCTAGGTGTGCTAATTCCCATGACAATAGAGCCGTGTCTACTTGGGAGAGGAAAGGAAACTTCCAGGACAGCAAGATGTGCAAGTGCCCAAGAGTTCTGCACAGATTCAGCTATGTAAAGTTGGCTGAATGACAACCACTTTTGAGAGAGTGAAAAAATAAATGACATTTGCATCACTACTCATATCAGCAAAGGAAATGGCAATATAGCATATGAATTTAACATCTTAAATTTGGTTTATTTTGACTCCCAAATGGGATTAGATCTTTCATCATACACTCCTACTCACAGGCACCCCAGGAAACAATGCAATGAAACCACTAATTTATAAAAGAAGTTACTATCACCTTCCCTATTGTTAGCAAGTGCATATATTCAAACTACTGGCTTTATTGTGAAATCACAGCTGTGCATGTATTCAAACTACTTGTTTTATTGTGAATTCACAGCTATTGGCCAACCCCAATAAAAGAACAACCAAACAATAGATAGGAACACATTAAAGATATTATAAAATACATCAATGGACATGCTTAAGGGCAAATTCATTTTTACTAAAATTTAAATATACTCCCATACAAACAACATACCGGCTTACCTGTTCACCCTCCGAGGACACTTATCTGGTTTAATATCCACCTCATAGAGGTAGACATCAATCTTTGGGATTTCAACTTGGAAGCAGTTGGCCAGCAATTTAATGTGATTGCCCATGGTGCCATATCCAGGACGTCTGGGCACCATGAGAAGGGGCTGTGCCCCGACGGGTCCTGCCAAGAAAAAATAGCAGCTTAGAGACTGAATTTGATCTAGTACGAACACAATGGTGAAACGACTAACTGTACGCAGCAAAGTTAATAACTGGTACCACTTCAGATTAGCTCAAATGCATCAACACAAACTACAGTAGCATGGACAAATGAAAAAACATACAATGATGCAATTTAATGTACAAGTAAAAAGGTGAGAGCAAGAAGCTTGTTTAAACTCTTAAGTATTACAATTACAAGTATGTAATTAGTGAGATGTGGAGTTTGATTAAAATCACGTTAGAGACAATTCAAGAAAGGGCCACAGTTAAAAACAAAAGTTGAGACATCACCACAAGCTGTTAGGACGCAAATTGGCAACTCTGAGTTTCTGAGGCAGTGGCTTGCCCTGTGGTACCACGACATACTCTAGTTGAGACCTACAAAATGGCTGTAAAGTCCTTTTGGGCAGTGTGGTCACAACCCCTGGAGCATGTGATCTGGCCCAGCTCCATGCCCCCCAACTTCCTGGTTGGCTGCCTGTCTAGATATAAGGCAAGCCAGTTCCTAAGGAAACTGAGTGGATCATCTGTTGCTGTGGTTCCTATTCCTCCTTGGTTCCTGTGTTCTCCTGCCTCCTGAACTGGCTCTCCTGCTCCAGGTACTGGATCTATTTCCTATCCCCAACTCTGCTCTGCATTATGCACCTGACTTCTCGTCTGCCTGATCTGGACTCTGTGCCTGAATTCCTGTCTGCCTGATCTGGATGCCATTCCTGAATCCCCATTGCTTTGATCAGCACCTTGTGCCTGAACACGTTTGTCTGATCCCTGAACTGCAGATTCAGTTTCCCCACCAGGGAGTGTGTGGTTTTCCTGCCCTTGGACTTTGCCTTTTTGTTTCCCATGTCTGTGTGTTGGTCCTTGGTGATAGTCCCTGTGCCCCTTGCCCCTGCACGAGTTTCTTATGGACCTGATCCTGCACAAACATACCCACACCAAGATCCTGATCCTGTGCAACTCTCCATGGCCGGGCCCAGGCACCCGACAAGTTTTATCAGGTTGTTTACAGGCCACTCTAATTGTAACGGGCATGGCAATCAGAGGGCGATATACAGGCCAGGACTTGAACACTTTGGGAACAGTCCTGGAAATCAGATTATTCACTTTCAGTCAGCTGAGCAAAATGAGCAAACAGTAAAAGCACCAGCTGCAAGGTAGATGCGTCATCCAAATCTCACTGACCCAGAAGAGGGAACGTATAGCAGAAGAGTTTTAAGGAATGGCAAAGCTCATTCACACATGCTTTCCCCTCACAAACACATTATTTGTTCCTCACTTTGTTTGCCTTGTCCACCGAAATGTGTACACATATTTCACTGGCCCTCCCAACTTCCCTGTATTTCCCACAATGGAAATGGTATGTAGGAATGCTCCTGCAATATCCCTGCATACAACAAATAGGAGGTAGCTTGGATTGGGGGGAAATGAGTCCTCAGGGTTGCGTTACTTAATAACCATACCTTAAAATGAGTTAAGCATTATAAGCTGTAATTATTTTACAAAAGCTCACACAAAATAGGTACGTTCTAAAAATGCGCAAATGTTATATATACTTTGTGTCCTAATTTACTTGACTCCTCCATTTCTTGCAGTATTTCACTGTCTCTCTTTTCAGATAAAGTCCTCTGTGCAGAAACTGGCGTACATTGCTTTACATAGCACCAAGAGCTTATTGTCAATGCTTATTAGCTAAATTTGTTTGTAAACTCCTCTCTCAAAAACACAGATTAAAGTTATTTATCCTGAGTTATTCTGGAATTTTTAAAATTAGTAATTATATGATCATGATTTGTAGCACAGATGACGTCAGTTAAATATCCCCCTTTTCTACTCCTACTCAGTGACACACGTACAGTTCCTGCCTACTGGCTTTATGTAGAAGAGTTAAAATGTCACTAAATATCCACCAAGAATTGTTGTTTCAATTTCGCTACACTGAGATGTGTTGGGTCAGGGAGTTTCAGAGCTACAGAACTAAGCTTGTATATTATACATGGCTATTCCTCACAGACATAGCCCAAAACAAACAAAATTCTCAAGACAAAGTGAAAACATAAGACATGAAGTACACATCAAGTGTTCACACAAAAGGCTTTCATAACACAGATGTTCCCAATAATTAAATTCTCTCTTCAGCAGAGAATGGTTAATGTATATAGGTGGACAGTAATACCATGAGAAAAGAAAGCTTTGAATTTCAGATGCATCTTATTAGTGCTGCTAAAATGGCCAAGTCGTATTTTTCCCACGTGTTGTAGAGTGTATTATGAACTGCTATAAATGATTTATCTTATGACACTATAATTACAAGGAACACACATTCCATATCGGGCGTTACCAGACAAAACACATGCTAACTGTTTTGATTTTAAACATACATTTGGGTGTTATGGCTATTTGTGCAAATGCATATGCCACAGGAATTACCAGGCGTAACAAGCTACTGATTTTAGTTTTAAACGCCTATTTGGATATTATGACTATTTGTGCAAAGGCATATGGTAACAGCTTCAGATCTGAAAAGTTGTAACCACCACACATTTGCAGCTAGCATGTAGCTGCTGTTACATTCACTGATATGCAACGCCCAGTCACTGGGTGAAAACAAACATGACGCCAACTCCACTTTAACACCGTTTTAACATTTCTTATGCGTGTTGCAGGCTGTATTGGTGCCCTATGCTGCCCTGCAACATGCATAGGAAATGTTAAAACAGTGTTAAGTGGAGTCAGCATCATGTCATGTTCGTTTTCACTCTCTGGTGCAGGGACCAAAAGAATTTTCATGAAGGGCCAGTCTAGTTCCTGCACGTCTCCAAGAGATGGCAGGGTGGAAGAACAAAGGTAGGGGAAGGGACTGGCTGGGGGGTGGGTGTTTTAATAGGGAATGAAGGGAAGAAAATGGTGGATGCTTTCACAGTTGGATTTTCTTTGGAATGAAAAGCTCTGCTCACGTTCCCAGCAGTTTTTGTTCTGGGACTGACAACCCTTTGCCACCCTGGAGTTGGCTTCTCTCTCCCACAACCAGGTTTGTCATACCAAGAGAAATCATCTAGAAAACAGTTGGTGGGACCAGACTATTGGGCAGCTGCAAACATGCAGGGACATAAACAGCTGTTCATACAGCGACAGGGCCAGGATGAGGTCATCGAATTCAGCTCACATCAGATATGCACATGTTCATTGTTATGTCTAGTAACACTCAGTATAAAAAGATTCCTACATGCAGAGAGTAAACTGCTGCAGCTGGTGGAATTAAGAGCACAGCACCTTCATGATGTTTCACCTAGGAAAGTGACGACAAATTAATCAGGCAGCTATACACAACAAAATTGGTGGAAGACATCATTCCTTAAATAGATTCTTGCAATGGATGAAAGAGAAGGGGACATGTGGGCACGACAAAATAAATGCAACATGACCAGCTCTTGTGCAACCATTCTGTCTGCTTGAAACTGGTTTGCTAAATATTTGTGCCAAAACATTCCCCTCTTCTCCTGCTATTCAACACTCTGCTGCCAAGGTTATCTTCCTCACCTGCTGCTTTGATCACATCCAGCCCCTCCTCTGCATCCCACACAAACTTTCTACTTACCATCAAGGCTCTTCATGGCCTTGCTCCTCTCAATCTTTCTGCCCTCATCTTTCATGGTTTCTACCCAGGAACTTCACTCTTCCTCTACCACCACCCTCATCCACACCCAAGTCTCCTGCTTCCTAAACAAACTTTGCCTCTTCTCCCTATGTCTGGAAGGCATATATATCCCTTAAGCATACACACTCTGCTCACTCTCCTCCCGATTTGCAAATCCTTCCTAAAAAGCTACATCCTACACAATAGTTTCCTTAGTTTCTCACACACACACCCAAACTACTTGTTCACACTTCTCTTTTTATTGTTTTTCATCAAGATAACCCTCCTTCCCTTGTAACTAAGCTAAGCTTGTGCACCTGCAACCTCTCAGCTTCACGAATGTATCCCTGTCTCCACCTGTGTTCCCCTTTCCCGTGTCCCTTCTAGACTGTTAACCCCTTGGGGCAGGGACATAGATCTAATCACGACTGTAAAGTGCCAGGAACATTGCTGGTGCCATACAGTTAAATCTATGTATTTATGAGGACTTCTTTGTTCAGATTAGTGAAATTCCAAAGCTCAGCAACACAGGACAATCAAAAGCTACGAAGTGCTATAACGGATATGCCCAAGCCAGAACTGAAAATAAAGTGGCCTTCCAGTCTCTGTTTCATGGTAAACTGCACCAAAAAATAGAAATATTACTTTCTGGACTGAGAAATTCCATCTGTCTGCTCAGTAGTACCTCACACTGAGCATGACTAACAGTTTTGTATGTCACTAAGTACTCTCTCAGAAACATAGTGCTGTGATCAATGGACTTTCTGGCACTGGCAAAAAAAAAGTTTAGAGTGATCAGCCACTGACAGTATCCTATAGTTCCCATCCATCACTATTCTAATGAGCTTGCAGACTGTTAGGAATACTTTTAAAATACATTTGGTCACTTGTTCACATATTATGAAAATCAGTGTCATTAGCTTACAACTTGTGACTCAAAACCCAGCCACACACAAGTAACAAGTCAATCGAGGGCTTGAAGAACAGCTAGGATTCTCTTATCAGTGAGTCACTAAGCCTTGTGCTTTGGGAATTCACAAGGCTGATGAAAATAACTAGCAAGAACAACAACAAAAGAGTACAAAATTACTAGGGATGGGCGAACACGGTTCAGAAGTTCGATGTTCGGCCCGAACTCCACCTGTTCAGACGACCGAACCCAAACATACCGAACCGAACAGCGAAATGGCCAAACACTGGGGTCAGTTCGGATCGCGTTCGGTTGAGTTCGGGTAGCTAAAACGAACGTGGTCTACTGTCACTGTCAGGTCACTGGAAGGCCAAATGTAGCAGGGAGGGGGAAGTCATCTGACTCAGCTAGGAGCAGACTTCCAGGCACCAGGGGTGGAGGGTGGAGAGTGGCTTGGAGTAGCAGCCAGCCTGCCGAATCACCATCCCTTTTTGCCTCAGACCGCTGGCTTGGCAGTCTGCGATTGGCCACGGGCTAGGCTGCTCCAAGCCAATGGGGCTTGCGGTGAGGGGGCGCAGTAAGAAACAAAACTGTCTGCCTCCCCCCTTCCCAACACCTTCTGAGCTAGTCACTGTTCCTGAGCAGCAGGTGTTTCAGAAGGCTCCTTCACCCAGCATTTTCCAGCTCCCCAATCCATTGTCATCCTCCTCCTATTTCACCCATC
>QEPC01003729.1:207197-243358 GCA_003113815.1 Sphenodon punctatus
ACGTGCAAATCCTGCTGCCCTCCTTGGGGTGCTAGGGATGGCAACATGAGATGTGACCCTGGCTGGAGGAATGAGACTGCCCTTATTTGGGGGTGCATAGGGAATGGGATGGCAACTGGAGAGTGGAGACCCTTGATAGCCTGGCACATGTTTGGGTGGGGATGCTCATGCCTGACTGCTGGACGAGTCCCCCACACTCCAGTATCCTCTCTCTCTGTGGCAGACATCCGCTGCCACCCGCTGTTGGCCACTGTTTGTGCCTGACTGATGCCCACCACCCACGTACCCACCCGCACGCCAGTGAGCTGAGCTCGCTCTAACTGATACAGCCTTTCTTGTCTTAAAAGTAAAAAAAGGTTTACAAACCTGGCAGGAATGGCAGTAGAGCCCACCGCTTCCTCCTTGTCCGAAGAGGAAGCCAGTGCCACGGGAGGTGTAGCAGGGGCAGCGGCCTCCACCTGTTCCTCCTCCTCCTCCTCCACCGGCAAATGTGCCCCCAGCCGGAGGATGCGAACAGCCTTCTTCATTTTTTATTTTTCAAAAAACACACCACCAGTCACCCACAACACACACCAACCACCCAAACACACAGCACAGCCAAACCCAACACAATCACAGCCAAAACACACGAACCAAGCAGTCACCGAATCAAACACACCCACTCGCCTCACAGCTCCACACGCACACAAATTTCCGGTTTCCGGCGTGATTTCCGGGTTCCCACGCGCTCGCGTTATTTTTAGGCCGAACGCAATCTCGGCAATCCACCCGAACGGCCGACACGCGAACGGCCGAACCCGAACACATGAACCGAACTCAGCTGAACCGAACGACCGAACCGCGATCTGTTTGCCCATCCCTAAAAATTACTCCCAATGTAAAATGTGTATGACTTGGCAGAAACTTGTTTCAATTAATGTTACTGATCCTCAAAAAAAGTCAACCAGGTGGCAGAATTTTAATCTAATTTCAGAATTGTTGAACAAGAGAAAATCAAAAGTAGCATGCAAGCTGAAATGAAGCAGTTATGCTAAAAAAATTGTAAAAGGAAGGAAAAACAGATCTGCTTGTCCCAACAACGAAAAATGCCTTGTACAATGTGTATAACATTATACATATTTTCCCAAATATTTGCAAGTAGTTCAAATTAAGTTAAACATTAAGACCGCGATCCGACTTACCGCCCCAGCCGGTGCAAAGGATCCTGCACTGGCGGAAGGGCCGAGATAGAGCAGGCGGTCAGGAGCAGGGGGGTGCTGGCGTAAGCGGAGTTCTGCCGGTCCATGGCCACACACCCTCATTAACAGCAGGAGCCACAGCACTTGCACCAGTGCTAGAGCAGGGAACACTGCCCTTTCAAGGGGTTGAGAACACCAGGGCAGGCTCCCTAGGGCCGATGGACACCCCAAAGGAGTTTACTCCCATGGGGAAGCCCAAGGCAGGCGCTGCCATAGCGAGTCAGACACCGGCTGCCCTGACCCGAAGGAACTGCTGCACACGCAGGCCCTGGCAGAACCGCAAACTGGCCCGCAGCACTCACTGTCACTCGTGGGAGCCCTGGATGGTCCTCCGTGTGACCCAGCTCCCATCCCAGCACCGCAGCACATTGAGAGGTAAGGGAGGGGCAGGGGACTGTCCAGGGCTCCTGCAAGCGACAGTGGGTGCTGTGGGTTGGGTTTGGCGGCTGCCACGGCCAGCGCATGCAGCAGCTTCTTGGGGTTAGGACACCGGCACCAGCCCCCCTTCCTGCTGCTGCTTCTTCTGTAGCCCTGTCTCCTCAAGCTCCCCCTGCATGATGCAGGGACCATAGCTGGTTCTGGCACTGTGGCTGTCGGTGCCCCGGGGCTTTCCTCCAGAGTAGGTTCCGCCTACGGGGGAATTGCCAGATCGTGATCTAAACCTGGAGAAAGTATTGCCACCCTTCAAAAACACCCTGACGGACAGAAGTCAGAGGATCAGATACTGGAAGAATTAATCCAAGCACATTACAAGCTTTGATTGAGCTAAAGCTGAGACAGTGAATGAATACAAGGATTTTTCCCTTCAACTCACTAAGATATAGCTTTATGTACTACTTTTGGTGGGCCTGTTCTATAAGCCCCAAGAAACTGAAGATCAGAAGCAGGTGTTTTATTATTTTCAGTTTACATCCCACCCTACCACTGGAAGCTCAGGGTGGCTAACAACATTAAAACAAAATACTATACAAATGAATCATTTGTAATGTGAAACATTAAAAAACCCCGAAAACCACCCACATTCCTTTCTCTTACCCAGGAGGTCCACTCTACATCCATCCATACCCAAACCCATCTCTCTCGCTCTTATGGAGGAGTAGTGGTTATCCAACACCCTCTCTTTTTTCTGCCCCATAATAATTAAACTCCAAATAAAAACAATTTTATATCAACTCCCATATAATCTAAAACAACAATTCAAGGTTATAGCTTCTGTTACAACTAATGCTAGACCCTGTAGCTTTTGAACACTTCTGTATTAATAAAAGACAAACTGTTAGGATAAAGCTGATGAATACTATTTTTAATTTCCTCAAACCATTTTTAAACAGCCACCACATTCCAGTAACATTTTGCCTTTGTACAGCCTTCCTCTGGGAATTTCGAAGCATCCTACAAATATTAAGATCAGCAATGCCCCAATAAAAGTGAATGTTTACTGGAAAAAATAGCTAAGAGTTTTAGGAAGATATATAGCACTATCCTGAACCCACTGAAGTCAATGGAAAAACTTCTTCACTTCAGTGGATGAGGATTGCACACAATGTCTCTAAACAGGTGGGTTCAGCAGTCATGTCAAGCAACAATAATATTGGGTTATTACACGTGAGAAATGAATATCAAGTCAAACCAGCCATGTCTAAACTTAGAAATAAATATGTAGACAACTTTTGAGTTGACAGGGGATTTACACTAGTAACTCACACTAGCATGGATATTACTTGCCTACACAAGTCCTACACAGTTATGGGAAAATATGCAAATTCTTGTAGGTCCATATTTTGACTCACTCTACGGCTTTCTAAAGTAGAAAAGTAACATATCGGATGTATTGGTTATTGGATATGAAGAGATTTAGTACTTCTGAGAAAGTCAGTGATGAGTAAGTCATCTGTTTCAAAAGATGCAGATAATTCCCTTTCCACAGGCTCTTTCCCCTCTGCCTTCAAACATGCCACTGTCTCCCCCATCCTCAAAAAGCCTACCCTGGACCCTTCCGATCCCTCTAGTTACCGGCCGGTCTCCCTCCTTCCCTTTGCTTCGAAGCTCCTGGAACGTGTCGTCTACTCCCGCTGCCTGAACCTCCTCTCTGCCAACTCCTCCCTCGACCCTCTCCAGTCCGGCTTCCGCCCCCTCCACTCTACTGAAACTGCCCTGGCCAAGATCACCAATGATCTGCTTGTCGCTAAATCGAAGCGCCACTACTCCGTTCTTGTCCTCCTTGACCTCTCTGCTGCCTTTGACACTGTCGACCACTCGCTCCTCTTGGACTCGCTTTACTCTTTGGGCTTCCGTGGCTCTGTCTTTGACTGGTTCTCCTCCTACCTCTCTGACCGCTCCTTTAATGTCTCCCTCCCCGAGTCGACCTCCCCCTCCCTTCCCCTCTCGGTTGGGGTTCCCCAAGGTTCTGTCCTTGGCCCTCTCCTCTTCTCTATCTACACCCGGTCCCTTGGTGAAATTATTGCCTCCCACGGGTTCCAATACCATCTCTATGCTGATGACACCCAACTCTATCTCTCTACCCCCTCTCTCTCCTCCTCTGTCCGCTCACGCCTCGTCGACTGCCTCTCTGATATCTCCGCCTGGATGTCCCGACGCCAACTCAAACTGAACATGGCCAAGACTGAACTCCTCATTTTTCCTCCATCCCCCTCCTCTCCCTCTGACCTGACCATCTGCATTGATGGGGTCACCATCCGTCCTGTTCTCCGTGCCCGCAGCTTGGGCTTCATTTTTGACACGCACCTCTCCTTTAAACCTTACATTGACTCTGTGGCCAAATCCTGCCGATTCGCTCTCCTCAACATTGCCCGCATACGCCCCTTTCTATCTGTCTCCTCGGCCAAAATCCTTGTTCATGCCATGGTTATCTCTCGCCTCGACTACTGCAACCTCCTCCTTGCTGGCCTCCCTCGCTCCCACCTGTCCCCCCTTGTGGCGATCCAAAACTCTGCCGCCAAGGTCATTCACTCTGCCCGTCGCTTCGACCATGTGACGCCTCTCCTCCTCTCCCTTCACTGGCTCCCCCTTCCTGAACGTATCCTGTTCAAACTCCTGGTTTTCACGTTCAAATCGCTCCATGACCAAGCTCCCCCTTACCTCTCGGACCTAATCGCCCTACGCGCTCCTGCGCGCGCTCTCCGCTCTTCCGCTGTCCCCTCCCTCGCTCTCCCTCGCTTCTCCTGCTCGCCCAACCGCCTTCGTCCCTTCTCCCTCGCTGCCCCGCATGCCTGGAACTCCCTCCCTGCCGACGTCCGCCTCGCCTCCTCCCTCCGCTCCTTCAAATCCCTCCTCAAGACCCACCTTTTCCATGCTGCCTTTCCCAATGCCCTCTAGTCTTTCCCCTTGCTCTTACTGTCAGCCCTCCTCTGCTGACTGCTGCTACCGACCACCTTGTAACCAAGCCAAGTACACGCACCTGAGACTTCGCATCCGCCTGAATGTTTGTTTGTCTTCTCCCATGTCTCTCCCGCTGTCCCCTCTCCTTGTCTCCCCCTCCTTGTCTTTTAGATTGTAAGCCACAGGTAGGGACCGCAGCTGATTATATGTTCTGTACAGCGCCAGGTTGTTACTGGCGCTTTATAAATGTTTATTAATAATAATAATAATTAAAATAAACTATAATAAATTTCAAAGGGAATTAAAACATTTGATAAGCAAACTGCTAATCAATATGTATCAATTCTAGAACAATATTATGCCTTGCTTGCTGGTCTGATTAAAAAGTGTAATTCCTGCCAAATACTGACATTTAGGAATGTGGAAATATTTCTCTAATCAAACTTGGAAACTAATGAAACTTTGTATTCAGGTTAGGAATGCCTCAGTCCCAAGAAATAAAAGCCCACTGTTTGCGTGGAATATATACAGGACTGAAGTAACAGAGCAAATCTTTCTGATTAAAATTTGCACACTTCTAACAAGCGATGTGCTGGTTCCTACTAGAACTTTGATCACATGAGCACATTCAGCAAGCAGGAGAGCACAGTAGTCAATTTACAGCAAACGATTTTCAATATATTTATTTATTTATTTCTATCCCACTCATTCCCTTATGCAGGGCAGGTTACAATACACAAAAATAAACCCAGATATTAATGTACTCCCATTAATACTCCAATTAAAAACAAAAAACAGGTAAAATACTCTGACCCATAGTACCACAACCCTACCCATCAAATGCCTGGACAAACAAAAAGGTCTTGCAGGCTTGGACTATGACAAACCTGCAAAGGGAGGGAGTTCTATATCTGTGGATCAGGCACTGAGAATGCCTCTCCGTGTGCCCTCATCTTAGAAACTGGATTGGCAGGCGGTACCTGTAAGAAGTCGCTCCCTGGCTGACCTCAGAGGGCACAATGGAAGAGGAGGAAGAAAACGGTCTTTCAGAAACCTGGTGTCCAAGCTTTTTAGGGCTTTATATATCAAAACCAGCAACATGAATTGTGTCTGGAAAACTACTGGCAGCCAGTGCAGACTTCAGAGCACCTGTGTAATGTGCTTCCAGTGACCCACCCCTGAGAAAAAAGCCACTGTGTTCTGTACCAATTGCAGTTTCCAAACAAGTAATTCAGCATTATATAAGACAAGAAAAAAGGTAAAAGCAAAACACAAAAATAATTCTTATTAATCTGCCTGTCAAATACAACAGCTTTAAATCCCTAAATAGATATTCAACCAGCTTCAAGACAGGGTTGAACAGGTAAAATATTATTTAACTGCAGCTCAACAACATGAGGCAGATGTTGAGGTTTGTTCCATGTAAGCTGGAGCGAGCTCTCCAAGGGCCCCAAGCTTTCACAGGGCCCCCAAGCCTCTGCCTGGAACTGGAGGCCCAGACTGTGGAACTCAAAGAAAATCCTATCCCTCCCAAAAAGTAAGTTAATTCTAGGTTAGACAAAATTTAAAATAAGATGTGAAAGGTGAAATTGGGAATACATTTTTGAAACTACTTTAAGCATTCTACTTCCTTACTAACAGTGGAAGCTTTTAAGCTTTAAGAGAAAAACTTGCTTTAATCCCTTCAACAGCAGCCCTTTTGTATCATATCATTTCTAAATAGTACAACCCATGTTTTCTAAACATCCCTGCTCTTACACATTTAAATGTACGGTCTTGTCCAGTTTGTGACAAACCAAACTAGCATTTTCATGCCACTCTTATTAGTGTGTAATAGCATTTTGAACAAGATACAGTTGTGCATCCATTTGTTTTATTATAGACCCTTTTTCAAAATTCTCAGAGGCATTGGCCAAATCAAATTTTAAACTAAATATAACCAACCATAAGAAATAGCCAGCAAAATGCAGTTTCTCTTCCAGGATGAAGTTTCATCTGCCCAGATTAGAGGAAGAAACAGTATTGCATGACAGCCTCATACATAAACTCTGCTAATTTGCTCTTGGGGGTGTTCCCACCTAACAACTTCAAGAAAATATAATGAAATACGCCTCTAATCCTGTTTTGCATACTTCACCACATGTGTTGCATCAACACTATATTTGCATATGCTTTTAACTATTCACTAGTTTCAGAATGCATTTATCATTTAACAAGTTTCAAATGCACCATTTTTAAAAAACTGCTATGGTACAACAACTAAAGAAAACTAGCATATATCAAAGCAAATAATGCTTTTTCCTACAAAGAACATGAAAATGTAAAATATGTTTCTCCCTCTTTCGTAGTTCACATGGAACGCTGTTCAAATGGGGTACTTTACCCCAGGATAAGGCTACCCTTTGCCAGGGAACAGTGTGCCTATTTCTAACTGAAATCTAACTACTTTCAACTGAATGATTCATGGCAGTAATCACATGAGCATTTTTTTACTGTAGCAACTGTGGGGTAGCCCTATTGTGGGATAAAATACTTTTAGGTAAGCCATGTTTCATGCAAGCATTACATCTTTGAACATTACATGTTTTGCTTTAATGAAAAAAGTCATCAGAAACTTAAGATATATACTTTTACCATATTACTAGGAGGTTAAATGTCAAGAATTCAGAAAAAAAAATTTTTAAAAAAAGAAGCTACGTTCAACTAATTATATCAGGATTCATCTGAAAAACTCAAAACCTAGATGTCAGCCATGTATTTTTTTTTTAAAGAATACAAAACTTCTGAAATTAAGCAAACTGCAACAAATTTTGCACATAAGGATTAATGAAGCAGTAAATCTTAACTTCTTCCTCCAAGTTACAGACAGTATAAAGATCACTCAAGTACTTCTCAAAAATGTAACTGAAAAAGTTAGTATATTTACAAGCTTTCCCTTCCCATTTGTGAAGCAAGGACGTGATCCAGTCCTACCAAGTCTGGAGTGGGGAGGAGCTAAGATTCCCAGCAGGTCACCACTGATATTTTGCCTTTGGTGGAACTAAAAATTTATCTTCAATCTCAATCTGAATTCTTTACCATGAATGGCACACTCCAGTACACTCAGCTGTCTAGTGCACTAGACATAAAACTGGTCAATACACTGACATGACAAGAAGAATTCACTAATGAGCATGAAGCACATTTTTTTAAAAACACAAATTATCCTGGCAGTTTTTGAAATCCACTAAACCTCTTTCAATGGTAATCCTGACAAAATACCCATCTCCAATTTAACATTTATAAAGTTGGCATGAATATATGGAGTTCTACTGGTCACTGCCTTGCTGGTGAAGCGGTAAGTTCCCACACATTGGTAGGAATTCAGATTACAATGCTATTTCTTAAATAGTGAAAAAAACCTAACTTCTCTTCCCTACGATGTCTAATAAATCATGTATTCATTATTATTAATAATTATTATTATCATTATTTATATAGAACTAGCATCGTGCCTGCTGCACAGTCCAAATAAGAGACCAGTCGCCTTGAAGGACTTGCAATAGAAAACAGACTGGGGGAAGAATTTATTTAGCATTTATATTCTGCCCTTTCCAGAGGGCTTAGGACAGCTTACATTTTTTTAAAAAAATACATACAAACGTTTAAAATACAATCCCCCCACCCCACCCAAAACTCCAAACACCTCTCACCTAATCCCCCAGCCCATCCTCCCCCTTAGATTTACGCCCTCCCCATCAAAATTCAGTCCCTACTGCCAAAAGCTTGATGGAACAAAATCGTCTTGCACTGCTTCTGGAAGGCCACCAGGCTTCAACATAGGTGGACCGCATGGAGGAGGGAGTTCCATAAGAAAGGTGCGATAGCAGAGAACGCCCTCCTCATAGCATAGACCCAAGGAAAAAACAGAGTCTCCAGGAAGGCACCCCTAGCCGATCACAGAGGCCATGGGGAGCCAGGAGATCCCTCAAATAGATGGGGCCTAGGCCATTTAGGGCTTTAAAGGTCATCACCAGCACCTTGAATTGGGCCTGAAAGACTATCAACAGACAGTGCAGTAAATGGAGCACCAGTGTTATGTGCAATCCAGGGATCCAGAAGCACTCCAAGACTGCAAACCCGATCAACCAGAGGGGACCAGACACCATCAATAAGAGGAGTCCAAATCCCCTCCAGGGTACAAGAGCAGCCAACCTCATCACCTCAGTCTTGTCAGGATTCAGTTTCAGTCGACTTGCCCTCATTCAGTCCCCGACCGCAGTCAGACAACGGGTAAACACCGAGACTCCTGGACTTGGGTCAGATGAAAAGGAGAGGTAGAGCTGGGTGTCATCAGCATACTGATGGCACCGCACCCCAAACCTCCGAATGACACAAGAGCAGTCCTGCCCACTCCAGCCAGGTGCAACAGGTGAATCAACACCACCTCATGACCAATGGTATCAAAAGCAGCTGAAAGATCTAATAAAATCAACAGGGTAGAATTTTTCCAATCTAACTCCAAGCAAAGGTCATCAACCAAGGCCACTAGTGCAGTCTCCGTGCCATGCCCAGGACGAAAAGCAAACTGCGAAGGGTCCAGGATTCCGATAGCATCCAGATGTGCCTGAAGCTGACGAGCCAGCACCTGTCCCTCAAAAGGAAAGGTTAGAGACAGGCCGATAGCTGGCAGGGGAATCAACATTCAATGTTGGCTTTTTAAGCAGAGGCCAAACAACCGCCACATTAATGCAGCTCAGCACTCTGTCCTCGCAAAGGGAGGCATTGATCACCGCAGCCAACAATAGCTCCAGCAGCCAGGACGGGTATGGATCTAGTTCACAACTTGTGGCTCGCACAGCCCCCAGCACATGCTCTGCATCCATGGGTGATAACGACTGAAGCTGATTCCCCCCACCCCCAAAAAGGACAAGGCTGAGCTTCCATAACCCCCAGCTCTGACTCTGCATCAGAAACCGTCATGCCACGGTCAAGGTGAATACAAGCTATTTTATCTGCGAAGTAATCAATACAAATGTCAAAGTAGGCACTGGACCCCTCTAGTTCCTTGCGGAGACAGACTGAACTGACCAAACCCCTCATCACCTGGAAAAGCTCAGTTAGACGTGACTTCGCAGACGCTATGATGGCAGCGAAGAAAACCTTCTTCACTGTCATCACAGCCACGGCATAGATCATAAAATGATCGTCGGATTCAGCTCGAGTCCGGCGCCACCTGCGCTCTAACCGCCTACCCTCCCGCTTCAGCCACCTCAGGCCTTCTGTATACCATGAGGACTTGTGTTGGCACAGCGGTGGGAGCAGACGACTGGGAGCCACAGTGTCGATGGCCTCAGTCAAGTTATTATTCCATAATGCAACAGTCATCAACAGAGCGGCCGTCGAGGTCTGTGGGTAACTCCCCCAGAGTTCTGGAAATCAGTTGGATCCATGAGTCTCCAGGGGCAGACCAATCTAATAAGTCCAGAATCGCAGCAGGGGCATTAGTGTGCCATGACCCATGTCCGGTACCTCCGGAGACAATACCATCAGGATGGTAGGAGGGTCTATTCCACTCTCCCCTCACCCCCCCCATCCCGTCTTCCCCCATGCCTGAACACCCCCTCACAGGGGGGCTATGCCCCCCCCGGGAGGCCATGGCACTCCCTCCCACCCTCCCCTATGCCTAAACCCCCCTCTCACTGGGGGGCCATGGCACCACAGGCCCATATCCCCCGACAGGGGGGTTGCAGGCCTCCCTTGCTCACCCAATTCACCATTTACCCCCTCACACCCCAACCCCATCCCATTCCAAACCCAGCACCCAAATATCTAAAATCACTTAAAATCAATATGAGATCAAACAAACGTATAGAGAAATCTAGAATCAGTTGGGGTATAAAGTCTGGCAGGCTCAGGTGAACAATTTCTCCATCCCCTCATACCCCATAACACACCTCCTGTCCTTCTGCAGGCAGCTGAGGCTTCTAGCACTGGAGAGTGGGGGTGGGGCAGACCCAGGTGTAGCAGTCTCTCCACTCCCCCCCCAGTAACACACTTTCTGTGGGGCAACAAATGGGAGGGACTTATCGGGAGAGAAAGGGTATGTTCTGGCAGGGTTCCATCCTGTCTCCCCTCTTATTCAATGTGTATCTAAGGCCTCTGAGCAAGTGAAGTGCCATCAGTACGCTGACAACACCCAGCAAGCACTTCATGGGTTAGGGGAGCGCTCTCTTGCAGGTACCACCTTTTTCATCTGATCCAGGTCCTGCAGTCCTGGTGCTTACTCAATGCCTGGCTGCTGTTGGGGACTGGATATGGGGGACTGAAGTTGAATCCAGACAAGACTTAAGTGATGATGGCTGGACAACCCTGGAGGGTATTGGGACTCCTGTAACTGAGAGGATCCGGCCCCCTCTAGTTACGTAGGTTCAGTTTTTGAGTACTTCCGGACCCCTTGTTGCGCCCGGATTGTCAGGTTATGGCGTTGGCCAGGAGCACTTTTCAACAACTACATCTGGTGAGGAAGCTGCAGCCCTTTCTGCGCTTTCATTACCTCAAGGCTAGATTAACGCAATGTGCTCTATGTGGGGTTGCCCTTGACTGGAAGCTACACGTGGTGCAGAACGTGACAACCTGGCTCATTTCGGGGGTGGGTCATTGTGAGCACACTACATCTGTGCTTTATAGCTTGCCCTGGCTTCCTATTGCCTTCCAGACACAATTCAAGGTGCTGGTTTTGACCTTTAAAGCACAAATCAGCCCACTCCTGCATATCACCTTTCCTTCCCATGCTCCACTGCAACTTCTATGGTTGGCTGGGAGCGCTCTCTTGCAGGTACCACCTGCCAACCTTGTTTGTATGACAAGGGCCTGCAGAGAGGTGTTCTCAGTTGCTGCCCCAGTATTAAGGAACTCCCTTCCCGCAGAGGTCCGTCAGAGCCTGAGTGTATTCCAGAGGTNGCCCACTCCTGCATATCACCTTTCCTTCCCATGCTCCACTGCAACTTCTATGGTTGGCTGGGAGCGCTCTCTTGCAGGTACCACCTGCCAACCTTGTCTGTATGACAAGGGCCTGCAGAGAGGTGTTCTCAGTTGCTGCCCCAGTATTAAGGAACTCCCTTCCCGCAGAGGTCCGTCAGAGCCTGAGCATATTCCAGAGGTGGTGTAAAACCTCCCTTTGGCAAAGCTTTTGGAAGATGGGGATAGGGGTTGGGCGGGGATTTTTTGAGGGACTTTACTGTATTTTTACTGTACTTTGTGGTGTTTTGTTACTGTAAGCTGCCCTGAGCAACCAAGACCCTTCAGGGAAGGGTGGGTTATAAATTTTAATCAAATAAAATAGAGAAGCTGCAGGTGCACACACCTTGCTTTGGTACAGACGGACAATATAAGAAGTATAAACAAGTAATATATAGGAGTGAGGAGAAAGAGAAAGCCTGACAGAAGAGGTAGGATTTTAGAAGGGATTTAAAGGTTGGGAGGGAGCAGGGTAGAGATAAAATTAGAATTAAAACATCATCCTGCTGAAAATCTCACAAGAATTGAAAATCAGGGTTGAGATCTCTGCAAGATCTCAACTCCGATTCAGATCTCCAAGAGATTTCTTGTCCTGCCCCCCACCACAGCTGGCTCCACTCTGCAACTCACAGCCCAGGACGGTCTCCTAGCCTAGGGAAATTAAAGGGGGGAGGGAGAGAGGAGAAAGCCACACTGCTCCCTCTCCAGCTCTCTTACCTGGTCTGTATCTGGCAGCTGGGGGAACAGAACCCAGGCCTATGAGGAGTCTCTGTGGGGATCTGCCCAGAAAACCGATAGAGAATTATCAGGAATTATAGTGGAGAGAGCAAGATGGAGGTGAAGACTTAGCAGATAACTTCAGCATTATATTGGCTAGCAGGAGTCAGCAGCCAGTAGAATGCTGAAGAACTGTGCTGAGCTCACCTCTTCCCTTCACCTTTCCTTTTCAGTTGGGAGGGAGAAGTCCTTTCCAGATGGTTGGGGGGGGAGAGCTGAAGGGAAGAGGTGAGTTCCAGACAAAGTAAGAGAGCTGGGGAGTAGACAGTGTGGCTTCTCCACCCCCCCAATCAGCACTCAGTATTATTATTTTTTTGAGATCCTCATGTTTCCCAGCAAGAATCCAGCTGATTCTCATTTGGTTCTCATTTGCAAGAATGAGATAAGAATTGTGATTCTCGTCGACAAACACAAGAAACCAAGAACAGAGTTTCAACCCTAGAGCAGAGTGCGTGTTCAGGGAGGAAGTTCCAGGCATAAAGATGGCTTAGGGAGTAAGAGATTCTGGGGTGGGCAAAGTGGTGACCAATGAGAAATGAAGTTCCTGCCTGGGAACACAGCAAGAGAGAAGAGCAGAAAGACAGGCCAACAGCAAGACATGTACAGCCCTGAAGGTGAAAACAAGGAGTTTGGTCTGGAAACACAGGGGAAGAGAATGCCAGTGGAGGGACGAGAGGTGAGGCTGAACATGATCAGAGCAAAAGGCAAGATGGAGGACATTGGCAGTGCAGTGCTGAACAGAAGCAAGATGGTCAAGGTGAGAGCAGAGGAAGACAAGTAAGAAGCATTGCATTTCAGTTTCTTTGAAACAAAAAAGTTACTGATTGTTTTAAGTTTAATTTTTTTTAAAATTACGTCCAACACATATTATAAAAACCTGTTGAATTCAACACAATGATTAAGTCAAGTGGACCAAGCCCCCTGCTGGTAACCAATCAGGAGATCCTTCCTGGTAGAGGTCATATTCAGTAGCCTAGCCCTAGATAAGATTATCTATGGAACATTTTCTTAGTGCTAGTCAGTTCAAAAAGTGATCAACAGATGTAGTAGTTGTCCAAAAGGAACATTCTCTACATGATATAATCAAATTATTGGTGTAGCTAGATGGCTACTTGAATTGAAGTTGTCACACTAAGTGTGCAAACATCTCATGTGTGCACACTAGTACTGCGATTCATGACTTACTTAGAGACTGGGCTACTGCCATGCACGACTTAAGGTTACATCATAAGTTCCCAAACTGTAGCTCGGGACCCTGAATGGGCTCTCACCTTTGACAAATGGAGTCCCCATCACAATTAGGGTGGCCAGATATGCACATTTTAGATGACACGTATGAAAAATACATGTTGATGGGTTGCACTGGAGCAGCCCTACAACCTGTATTTCTCATACGTGTCCTCTAAAATTTGCATATCTGGCCACCCTAACCCCAATCAGTATGTGATATACTTTGCATGGCTTTGTCATCATCTAGGTTCATAGTATTTAAGATTTAATTATATAAATGTGAGATTTAAATGGTTCTTCAACATTTTCTTTTGTGACTACACTGAGATTTAAAATCAAAGTGGAGTCACCAAAGAAAATTTTTAAGAACCACCCATTACATGTTAAATCCATACTGGAACAGATGCTGGTGCAGAATTTATTTGCCCATTGGTTAAGATTAAAATCACAGCAAATAAGATTAGCACCAACACTAACTTACTTCTTTACTAACACTAATTAATTGCAGTTGTTTTAAGCTCATCTTTTGCTGAGGTTTTTGGATATTAATGTTGTCTAAAACTGTGGCATGGGAAGGGAAAGATTTATTTAACATTCTGCTCTCTACCTGATTTCTCTTTATGATTTGTGGTTTTTAAATAAATGTCAAGAGTGCCCAGAGACTAGAATAGGTTCCTTTTAGGTCTCTGTTCTTAAATCAAAATAAATGAAAATAACCAGCAGGAGCTCCAGAACAGCTTACAAGCAACAACCTTAAAGTTAAGAGCTTTAACTCTGATTAAATCTGGGTTTTTGCAACTTTCAGCAGCTAACTTTCTCGGTAGTAGCACCAAGCTGTGGAATTCTCTCCCAGCAGAGATTTGCTTGTCCCCATACCTGCCTTCCTTTCACCATCAGTGCAAAACCTGGCTGTTGGTTGTTCTTAATTTGAAGACTTCCTTTTGTTGGATTTTGATAGGTATGATATTTTATGTGATTTCAATGTATGCATTTTATGATGTGTTATTTTTAAATTGTAAGCCGCCGAGCTGCCTATGGTAGGACGGGGTAGGATATGAAAAAATGATAAATAAAACTTACATGATACTAGACAATTTGATTTATATATTCTATTGAAGGGACCATTTGAGATATATAGCTACTTTCATGGTCCTCATAAGTTTTTGGAGGCATGTGGAAGACAATCCAGCCTTGTATAGTCAATCATCTGTAATAATGTAAAATTAAACTTCTGTGAAGGTGTAGTAAGATGATAAAAAAAAAATAATCTCATTTCATTAACATACCCGTAAGTCCTGATAATAGTCTTTGCCAGAGTAGGTCCAAATAATTTCTCTGACCTTTAAGAGCAACAAAGTTCACAACTTCTTAAAATACTGAAATTCTACTGTATTTCACATAATGAACCCCCACAGGATGAGAAAAACACTTCATTGCATCATGGTGTTTCTCTGTAACAGGGTTTGGACATATGCATTTGATAGGAGTGGTTCATGAAGATTTATTTTTTTATAAACAGGGGTTCATTATAAGCAGGACTTGTTATAGTGAGACTACTATTTTTGAAAACATAGCTGAGCAATTACAGTTGACAGACATTTTCATGAAGGGGCCTTTAAAAGGCTAAAATGCAGCAGCTTTTAAAAAACACTGGGGGTTTTTTTGGAAAATCCTTGTACATCATAGCAGCAGCTAAAAGTGTGTTAATTTTCACATTAAATCTGTTATCTTACTGAGAAATGCCTAGTGCCAGGGCATGAAATTTGAGATCAAACTCTGGGAGCAAAAAAAAAAATTAAGTCGCCAAAATTAAAATCTGGCAATTTAAAACATTCTTGTCCCACTACACCCCTGAACCAGTCACCAGCCTGTTTTCTGGGTGCCAATGACTCTCAGGTGCCTGCACATTTCACACCCTGCCTAGTGCCACATGCGTTTTGGCTTCCCTGGCCTCGTTCCCTTGGTTCAGTATCTTTTACACTTTACCAAATATGGGTTCAATGCCCTCTTCTGTTTTATTGTCAGTTTTTTCTAAAATATGGAATTCCAATAGATTATGAGCACCATTTAGAATAAAAGTGCATACTACTACTGTGAAATCTTGCAATAGATAGAATAGCACAGGTAACATACTGTACTGAAAACTAAGGATTTAAATTCTAACCAAAAATTTTAGTCAATTTTTACTTTAAAGAAATAAGTGAATAAAACAGCTTCCAATAATATTTCTATCAAATAAAACCAATTTTGAAAACAGCCTGAGCCTAAATGATTCATTTAGATTATTTGGACAGTGGTACAATTTAGCCAGTTGAAATTCAATGTCTTCAGGAAAGTGGTAATTTCAGATTTCCTTATCAACCAAAACCACAACTCATTACAAGGGAATCAGAACTACATCAACTAATTTATGTAGGGATGAGTGTATGGCAATTCTACCAACTTTGTTTTCTTTTTCATTTAATATCAAGATTAATTAGCTCCAAGAAGATCTCCTATAAAAGCTTTAGCTCCGTCCCTTACCAAAGAGGAACAAAATTTAAGTAATGTAGACTAATATTTTTCCCTGGTTGAATTTACCATTAATTCCACTCTAAGATCTTAAATACAACTGTATGCAGAGCAAAGAGATTAAAATGTGTACACACTTTAAAGCATGAAAGCCGGACTGAAGATTCCAGGTCAGACAGACATCACACAGAGGACAAGAACTACACAATATTCCAACCCACCTTCAAGAACCCAATAACAAAGCTCAGAAGTTCCATCCAGCTACCCAATAGTTCAGTCGACCGAACCCCAAATAGTTCACTAAGTTTCAGACTTTTTTTTAAATTTCTGCTACGTACTCATTTTGTAACAGTTAACAACTTCATGGGAAAAAGCTTTAAAGTTCAAGTCAACGACTTAAAAGCTCACTTTACGAAGTGCTATATTTTGCTTCCAATGGGAAATTTTAGATATAAGAAGCTTCTTTTAACTATTTTCTGAGGAGGCAGGATCCAATATTTGACTATGATGGAATCCACTCAAGTAGGACTTGCATAACTGGAATTTCTGGATAGGTTGAATTAATTTGTTTTCCCCAGACACAGGCCTATAAGAATGTATTGCTTCTTGATCTGAATAAGTAGCATTCTGAACCCTGACAACTTTAATTGTTAAGGTGTATAGAGTATACCCACCCAGCTAAAAAAATATTAAGACCTTTGAGTGTATTAATAATTTCTTGGCAGCATGTGGTTAAAATACTATAATACAGACCAAAGGTAGGCAGAGTTTCCTAATCCCAAAAGCCACATGGTTTTTCCACGCTAGAACCAAAGAACCGCATGTGGCTCTAACACCACGGTTTGCCTGCTTCTGGAATATACTCTGTCAGGGCAAGTCTGCATGTTGGGCAGGCTGGAGATGGGCCTTTGGAGATCAGTTCTCTCCATCTCCAGACATGCAGGCTCTCACCAACAGCCATGTAGTCCTGTGTACGTGTGTGAAATCCTGTCAGTTCTGACTATAGGAGTCTCAAGAGGTTGTAAGGGAAGTGAGCACCAGATTTCCCTGTCTGCTCCGATTCTCTGCTTCCGAGTAGAAGGAAGGGGTCTGGAGACAGAGGATGAACACAAACAAGGCAATAGCTCACATTAGTACACACCAGGTGGATGTCCACCTGCCCAATTATTAGGTATTCCTGAAATCTTCACCCCCACTGGCCACATGATCGCCACCCACTGGCCCTGCATCCCCCCCTCATGGCAGGTTCTCGGAGAACATGGAGATTTGGGCTAACATGCACCCACGTCTCTCTGTCCCATCAGCTAAGTTGCACACAGCCTAGCACGCATACAGCATCATAGAATTGTGGGTAAAAGCTTAGAGCATCCAAAGAGCAACCGCTTCTTGGTGTGGGGAGGTGTCAGTGCTGCATCTTTTATCAGCTATGGAAGGGGAAACTGCCATCCCACTCAAGACTGTGCATGGGGGCTGCATAGACCGAACACAGACTGCAGCAGGCTATCATCTCGTTTGAAAATACCCAGAGAAACCTGGTGCTAACTTAATCAATTTTCTCCATTTCCAGGTCCATTTCCTTAAGGTCTGCTAAAGTAGAATTTCTGATAATTTGAACTTTGTAACATGGCCGGAGACTTGATTTAACAGACTCCACTGTATGTTCCCTATGAATTCCTATCAGCTACATAGTGAAAAATGACTAATAAGGGAAAAACAAGAGTCAAAAAGTTAGTTCTTCCTATGTGATGACAAAATTATCAAGGAAATAAACCACAAATTACACATACTGTATTCAAAACAGATCTCGCACACTAATCTAGCATCAAATTTTTGTGAACTTTCTTTAAATAGCTAGTAAAGTGTTACGTTTTCTCCATCCTAAAACATCACCACAACTAAAGGGATGAGCAGTAAATTTTGAGGTTGGACAGGTGAGTGATATAACAAGTTTTGCAAATTTACTGTATGAACAAGCTTTATCAGGAAGTATTAGTTAAAAAACAAAGCTACAAACATCTCCCACGCAAGAGCTTGTTTTCAGCTAGGAGTTTATTGATACCGATGTCATCTTCAATTTCAACAGTGTCTGTTTCTAAGAAACTGTGCTTTCTTGGTGGATGGCTGCTGTTCTGAACTGGATGAGGGCGAGTCGATTGAGGCTGAATCCAGACAAGATTGAAGTGATGATGAACTTGTAACTTGGAGGGGATTGGGATCCCTATTATTGAGGGGGTCTGGCGCATTCTAGTTACTCAGATTCACAGCCTTGGTGTGCTTCTGGACCCTCTCCTGCATCTGGATTGTCAGGTTTCAGTTTAGTTTATTTCACGTAGCCTCAGCCATAGCGTATAATTAAAACAAATGCATAAGCCAATAAGGCATAAACAAAAAGGAAACAGATAAGCAAATCTGAAATATACAATGAAACCATGTACTGAGCATACAGTACAATTCTTATAAATTAAGCATTGTTTACAGGTTTAAAAGTGAGAAACTTCTCTCTGACTATAAAAACATCTATTAAAAATGACATAACTGCCTGGATCGTCTGCATAGATTTATCTAACAAGAGAAATCTCACTATTTCAGAAGTTGATCTGCCAGGGAGATGTTCTAAAAACTTTGCCAAACAAAGAGTTCTGATAGTGTCATATAAATGGCAATGGCATATAATGTGTCCCACAGATTCCATTTCAAGATTATCAAAAGGGCAGAGTCTCTGATAATAAGGCAGAACTCCAAATCTCCCTTCCAAAACCTGTGAGGGCAAAGCATTTAACCTAGCACACATGAATAAGTATATCTTTCTGAATGAGCAGGCAGATAATAAATAATTTGCCTGAGCTGCTACATTCGGAATCAGATCTATATAGTGAGCTAAGGACCCACACAAGGCAATAGAGGCCAGGTCCTCCTGTCTGCTAAGATCCTCTAAACGAACAGAGACCTCTTCTTTAGCTGCTGCCAAATCTTTGGACAACACTGCAGGTATAGACAGGCCCGTGGAGTGAATTTTGGTGTCACTTTCTTGCTACAAGAACTTACGAACTGATCTCCGTGCAAATAAGGAAATAAGCCTCTACCCAAAGTATAGGAGTGGTTTATCCGGAGCCATAAGGTGATCGCCTGCTTCCAGATCTCCACACTCCAGGCAGTTTGACCCGTTTCCAAGCGAATAGCTGCTGAGGGGACACTATTAGGAACCCTTAGTATCTCACGCAAACCTTTAGTCTGGAGTTTGTTTAGATCACACAGGTGTGATATTGCCCAAACTGCCACGCCATACATGAGCTGAGCTCTAGGTTTAGCGTCCAAAACCCTAAGCGCTGGTGACAAAATACTTCCTCTTGTGGAAGTATTGTAGGATGGCTAAAACACTACCACTGGCGGGGATTCCATTTCAGAGAGGCTTGAAAGCATAACCCTAGATATTTACCTGGTCTAAACTGGACCCTTTTATCATCCACCTATGGGTTTTTCTCCCTTTTCCAAACATCAGAACTTTGGTCTTAGCAAAATTAATATAAAGATTATTGGTTTGGCAGTAAGTAGCAAGGACAGTGAGCTGCCTCTGCAAGCCAACCCTTATCTGGGAGAGAATAACCGCATCGTCTGCATATAACAGACATCTCACCAAGTGGGAGCCCAACCTAGGTGGAAAATAGGTCGGTCTTGACAGATAGGTTATCATGTCATTGATAAAAAAATTAAATAATGCCGGGGCCAATACACAGCCCTGGCGGACCCTTGTCATGATGTCAATACGTTTAGACAGGGAACCTGGCTGGTCTGATTGGACTGCCATGGTTGTTTGCGAATGAATAGTTTTGAGAAGCCCAAGTAGGCATCTGTCTACAGAGGTATCCCCTAACTTGGCCCAAAGCAAATTCCTGTTGATCATATCAAAAGCGACCATAAGACTGACACAAACACAAAGTTTTTGGTTGCGGTTTACATATTTATTGGCCAAAAACTAGAGTGTTAAACAATGATCAATGGTAGAGCGGCCATGTTGGAACCCTGCTTGCTCTGGAAAGAGCATATTATTGTCCCTCAACCAATCGATCAAAAGAATAAGCAAATGTTTGGAATATAATTTGCTGATAACCCTCAGCAGGCCGATAGGCCGATAATTGTTAGGCAAGGCTCTTGAGCCACTTTTATAAATAGGAATCACCATGGCATCCCCCCAGCCTTTGGGCACAATACCAGATCTATCAATGTGCGTAAAAAGTGCAGCCAGGAGGGGCGACCACCATTCCATCTGTTGTTTGAGCAGCTCGGCTGGAACAAAATAGCTCCTGACGCCTTATTGACTTTTGAGAAATTAACGACTGGATGAGGGCGAGTTGATTGAGGCTGAATCCAGACAAGATTGAAGTGATGATGGTTGGCTGAACTTGTAACTTGAAAAGGACTGGGACCCTTGTTATGGAGGGGGTCTGGCGCACTCTAGTTACTCAGATTCACAGTCTTGGTGCGCTTCTGGACCCTCTCCTGCACCTGGACTGTCAAGTTGCAGCGGTGGTCAGGAGCACGTTTAATCAACTGGTGAAAAGGCCGTGGCCTTTTCTTCCTGACTCTGATCTGGCCAATATCACACGTGCTTTTCATTACCTTGAGGCTAGACTACTGCAATGCACTATGTGGGGCTGCCCTTAGTGACTGTTCAGAAGCTGCAGCTGGTGCAGAATTCAGCAGTCTGGCTCCTTTCTGGAGCGGGTTACTGTGAGCACATTACACCTATGCTCTATAACCTGCTTCATATAAGCTTTCTGGGCACAATTCAAGGTGCTGGTTTTGATCTTTAAAGCCCTAAATGGCTTGGGTCCCAAATATCTGAAAGCTGGCCTTCCCTTCCATGCTCCACAGTAGCCCCTCTTGCAGGTATCACCAGCCAAATTTGTCCACACAGTAAGGGCCTGCAGAGAGGTGTTCTCAGTTCCTGACCCCATACTTTGGAACTCCCTTCCGAGGTCCACCAGCACCCAAGCTTGAGCATATTCCAGAGGCGATGTGAAACCTTTTTAGTTTGGCAGAGCCTTTGGCAGGTGAGAATAGAGGTTGGATGGGTGGGTTTTCTGGGATGAGGATTGGGATATTTAGGAGTTTTTTATTTTATATTTTTACTACTTTGTGCTTTTGCTGTTCTAACTGCCCTGAGCCTTTCAGGGAAGGGCACAATATCATTTTTTAATTAATAAAAAAAACAACCCAGTGCTTGTAACCAAGGTAAAACCACTGGCTGGAAAAGGGAGGAGGAGGGGAATTTGATGAAGATTTATATGAGAGAGAAATAATAAATTAGATTCAGGTTGGATCTTAAGTAACACTTCCCAGAAGCCAGGGATTCCCATAGGTGCCCATCTCAGCCAGGCAAGTTCCCAAACTTGAAGACAACTCTGACATCACTTTTCTTCCCAATCACATAGATAAATGCAAGAGTGCACCCTTCCCTTCCTCAAATCTACCCTAACCTCTATAAATGCTTAGCAGTCAGCCACCCTGCCCAGCCCCCTAGATCTAGGGTGTTTTTAAATTAGATGCTACAATGCATGGCAACCCAGGAGCCACTCATCCGACTGCCCATCTGAAAGTGGTGCAGTCCCGTGAGCCACTCAGCACCCACTCATGGCCACTGACTACACACTCCTGAGAAGCTGGAGTACACCATGTGAGGCAAGTCGAAAAAGGGCATGGCAACAGACGCCCATGCATTCCCTGCCCACATGAACGAAGGCATCCACCCATGATAGCAGAGAGGTCCCCCGCTCAGAAGCACTGTGGGCAGGGGACACAGCATTTGCAAGTCACAGGAACTACCACAAGCACTGGGAAGCCCAGTTCCTCAGCACTCATGACTGGGACATGTCACTTTCAAAGGCCAGCCGAACACACTTGCCCCCTCCCCCATGGTCCCTGGTAGGGGGAAAGCAAGGCAGGTGCTGCGGTAGCCACACTGGGAGCCACCCATGAGAATCCCTCCCCACACGCTCTACCCGAATAGCTGCTCCACAGCTGTCTCACTAAGGGTGTTTTTAAACAAGCAAGGCAAAGATGAGTCTGTGGCTACTGAGCAGCACGGCTGCAGGGCACCCATGGACGTGATGTGTGTGGGGAGCACTTTACACTGGCGGCTCCTGGCATGGCTACCTGGCCACAGAAGCAGCCTCGACACAAACGGCTGGCCCTGTACAGAGCACTCCCAATTTTTCAGAGGTGGCTGCTGCATGGTTCACGGGAGTGGGCTCCCTTATGCACCACCTTCACACAAGCAGCTGGACACATGGTGGGTGAGGAGCCATGTGTGGATACATTTTGTTTACGCACACCCTACTTGGCCACGGACGCCCCCCCCTGCCCCCAGCCTTGCTTGTTTAAGATGACCCTTACTTCCAGTGGCACAGATTCACCTCAGCCTCCAATGACTTTTTAACCACCAGCACTTGAAGTGATCCCACATGCATACAACAGTTTCTTTCACAGACCTAACCATCGCAGAATCCCTTAGATCCACATCAGAACAATAACCATCACGAACTACCTCATAAGTCAGCCAACTCTCTAGATTGGCTGCTTCTACCTCCAAGTTACCACAGCCACTAAAAAGCTTCTGAACTTGTTCCCAGAAGTCCTCCAATACCCTAAAACAGCCCTTCCACAGTGGTTCAGACCAGGGCACGTCTACACAAGGAAGGAAGCGTGTGTAAAAACATTTGGGTTAATAGAGAGAAATCCTACACCTGCTACAGATTTAGCTAGTACTTTTGCAGGGCTACACAATGATTTTAACATGTACATGCTAGGGGGATAACACTCTTTTTTTCCTCAAAGGAATCCTCCCAGAGTAGCATCAGCTCTACAGCTTTCCACACCCCAATAGCACCAGGAAATCTTAGTATTCCTCTACACCACCCAGAGCTATCACGTACACAGCCTATCATACAACCTATCTTAGTTTTATTCCACTCTCACAGCCCTAGTGTTGTATCTCCAAACACCATAACCTCCAAAATTTCACACCCTTCCGCCCCATGGCAACAAAATTTCCCTCACTGCCCAAACATACAACCAACTCAGCCCACCAATACATCTCCAGACTCCATATCACCAGAGACAACACTGCACCCTACCCACTCCAGTACCCCCTCAGGCTTATGATACCCTGCAGATATTAATGGTTCCCATTACCCTGATCTACAACCCCCAACACCAAGAACAATGGAACATGCAGACCCTAAAACCTCAAAATGAAGCCCCTCGCAGCCTCCACCCCAAAGACCAAGAAGTGTTTCACACCCATCCCAACGTCCCCCATGCCCCTAAAGAGCATCCAGACTCCCCAGGGATCAGTTATCCCATTAGCCCTGTAACACAGCTCAGAGCCCACCCACCCACCGCCGCACGGCACTGCCAGACCCCACAGGGCAAAGCTGCCCTATACCCACTGCAGCGCCCTCCCCTTCACTGTCCAGCTTCCCACCCCTCACATCGAGCCAGCCCTGCTGTCCACCCCCGTCTCCCAACCACCCGAGCTGCCCGCACTGTCCAGCCCATAGTCTCTAGCACCCACAATGCCAAAAGCTGCCTCGGAGCCTCCCCCTGCCCTAAGAACCGACGGCCTCTGCCGACAGCCACGTTACCCCCGATTCCACTATATGCGAGTCCCCCCTCACTGCACCCCCCACACCCCACCTCGGGCCCGCCTTTCACCTGCGCTGCCGATTTCCATTCATGGAGCTAGGGGCGGCCGCTCTCAAGCTGCTGAGTCCGGGTCCTGCCGGTCGCTCTCTTTCCTCCCGGAGACACCCCAAGACGGCGAAGCAGTCGGACAGCCTGGCCTCCCCTCCCCCAACACCACCGCCGCCGGGTGAATCTCGCGCTCTCCCAGAGTCGGCTCCAGATGGTGCCCGAGAATGAGGGGAAGGAGGAGGAAGAGAGAGAGAGATGACACAGGCGGAGAACGGGAGTCTCCCGGAGGAGCAGCGGAAGTTGCGTGGCCGCCAGCAGCCCCAGCTCACACTCAACGTCTAGCTCGCACTGACTGAGCAAGAAGCTCTTCTACCCTTCCACCTCCGCCCGCGCGCGCATCCTGCCGCCTAATCAACCAACCGCCGGAAGCTCCGCCCGCGCGTTACCGGCTCACGCTCACTTCCGGCGGCCGCGGCGAGAGCGCGATCGCTTCCGTTCCCGCCCAGCTCGGTGCCTTGGTCACCTATTACGCGACGAAAAGAGACCGGCTCTGAGGTAACGGCGAGAATGGGCGTGGCCTGGCTTGTGAAGGGAGATGGGCGGGGAGGCAGCAGGGGAGGGGAAGTCTAGCGAGGCGGCGGAATCGGGGATGCTGAGTTCTAACCCCACGGTGGACGAGCTAGGGCAGAGGTTCCCAACCTTTCCCCACTCATGAGCACGGGTGTGACATAAGTGATTACGTTGGAGCACTGCATAATTTGCATGAGTGATTTACATAAATATACATAGATTAAATCTCCCCCGTTCAATTGAATGAAAATAGAGATAAGTAATTCGAGTTTACGTTAACTAATGGATAAAGGACTATTTCAAAGTGCTCCCATGCACTATTGACAGCTGGCGGGAGCAGCAATTGCAAACGTTGAAAATCCCTGTATTGGTGCCTCGCCTAAAGCAGCCACTGCAGCATCAATCAACCACCCTCAAACTGACAGAAACAAGCAAAACTTGAAAGCGGAGCATTTGAGATGCGATATTTTTATTTATTTTAGGAAAATGCTTTGTAGTTACTTTCAACAGCCCACTTCGCAGAGGGTTGTTTTTAAACAAGGTGATTTGGTTTTTTTAAACAAGGTGATTTAGAAATCTTTTCTCTCTGATCAAAATGAAGCCTCATTTCAGTGGGGAGTGGTTTTAGGTTTTACAAAATCCTTAAGTCTACACCCACTTTAGGATGGTGGTAGTTGTCAATGCTAGTAACATGAAAGTGTTTTTACAAAGAGGAATTTTATTTATTTATTTATTTTATTTTATAAATTTGTGCCCCACCCCTCCTGCAAGCAGCCTGGGGCAGCTTCCAACACTGAAACAATCCAATAAAATATAATTTAAAATCATCAATACAATATAAATTATTAAAACAGGGCTCAAGGCCTTCATGATACATAATAAATAATGGATCAGGTAGGGGAGCTAAAAAAATCCCCCTTTACCCCACCCTCCCCAAAGGCCTGGGCGAACAGCCAGGTTTTACAACTTCGCCGGAATGTCAACAGGCTGGGGGACAGGTGAGCTTCCTCCGGCAGGGAGTTCCAAAGGCGTGGCCCAGTCACCGAGAATGCCCTCTCCATTGTGGCCCCCCGCTTAACACGGGGAACCTCCAAGAAGGCACCCCCGGCGGACCAAAGGGACCGTTCTGGGGCGCGGAGGGCAAGGCGGTCCCTGAGGTACAAGGGGCCCAGACCATGAAGGGGTTTATAGATCAACACCAAAACCTTGAACCTGGCTCGGCACGCTATCGGCAACCAGTGCAGAGCTCGGAACACAGGTGTAATATGCTCCTGACGGCCCGTCCCCGTAAGGAGACGAGCCGCCGCATTCTGCACTAGCTGCAGCCTCCTAACCAGGAACAAGGGAAGCCCCACGTAGGGCGTGTTACAGTAGTCCAGCCTCAAGGTGACGAAAGCATGGATGAAGGAGGCCAGGTCCAGGCCAGAGAAGAACGGACGCAGCCTCCCCACCAGATACACCTGGCAGAAGGCAGCCTTAGCGACTGCCTCCACCTGCCACTCCAGGCGAAGGTCTGCGTCCAATATCACCCCCAGACTCCGGACCTGCTGAGCTATAGTAGTGCGAACCCCCCCAATGAGGGGGGCCACTACCTCCCTCGCTCTCCCCACCAACATCACCTCCATCTTATCGGGGTTGAGCTTCAGTCTGCTCTGCCGCATCCATTCCGCCACGGCCTCCAAACATTGGGATAGCAACGAGACAGCAGGGTCTGGGTCAGTTGAAAAGGAGAGGTACAGCTGAGTATCATCCGCATACTGGTGACACCGCACCCCGAACCCTCTCACGACCTCCCCCAAGGGCTGCATATATACATTAAATAATAACCGAGACAGAATAGAGCCCTGCGGAACGCCGCATGATAAGGCGCGGGGGCGATGTTTCATCCCCCACCACCCCCCGCTGGCTTCTCCCCGAGAGGAATGAACGGAACCATTCAAGAACAGTCCCGTCCAGACCCCCCAGGTCACGCAGCCGTCTCTATAGCAGCCCATGGTCCACGGTATCAAAGGCGGCCGAGAGATCTAGCAGCATGAGAAATGTTGAACATCCTCCCGGCGGAGGTCGTCTACCAAGGCCACCAACGCCATCTCAGTGCCATAGCCGGGACGGAACCCCGATTTAAAAGGGTCTAGGAAACCAATGCTGTCCAGATGCAACTGGAGCTGGAGTGCCACCGCCCGCTCAATAACCTTCCCTAAAAAGAGAAGGTTAGAGACAGGCCGGTAGCTGGCGAGCGCATCCACGTCCAAAGATGGTTTCTTCAGCAGGGGGCGTACCACAGCCTCCTTGAGGCAAGGCGACAACCTCCCCCGCTGCAGGAACACGTTCACTACCCTCGCAGCACTGTCCCCAACGTCTCCCTGGACGTTTTCACCAGCCAGGATGGGCATGGATCAAGTTTGCAACAGGTGGCCCTCACAGACCCCAAGACATCCACCGCATCAGCCAGCGTCACTTCCTGAAACTCCCCCCACAAAGCCGTCCCCTCGCGCTCTCCACCTACTGCCCCTAATCCGATGTCAAAGTCGATCTGAATCCGAGCGATCTTGTCTGCGAAGTAGTTGACAAACTCCTCACAGAGGGCCTGGAACAGGAAGCTAGAAAGAAGACAGGAAAATGTGTAGCTAAACTTAAAGCAAATTGGGATTAGTAAAGTTCTACATGTAATTTCATTGTACCTCTCACGACTGGTTCCCAATCGCATTTTCCTTTTTAAAAATCTTTCTACCTCTGCTAACCCATGAAAGAGCCACACAGAAGAGAGGAAAGGAAATTGACTATTTGTCTAGACAAGGCAAACGCAAACTGCCTTGGCAAGTGTTGTCAGTTGTGCTCATGCACATAATGGAGAGAAATAATTATGTTTTCTACTCTCTTCAGTCTCAAAAATATCACTTTAAATCTCTAGCAGAATGATGGAAGGCTCTTAAAGAACAGAATTTAAAGAAGCTACAGCTTTTTTAAAAAACTAAAGCAGGAACAAATATCCTTGACAATTCAAACGCTGACTCCTTCATAATCAAAAATGCAAATTTAAGTTTTTGCATTTCACGTTGACAATTTAATTATTCAAATTGTCAAGTTTTCATTATTATACAAAATAAAAAATTTTGTTGTGCATTGTTCTAAACCAATCCTAAAACAACAAAAACATCTTACTCAGTTCAAAGGGTAAATAACCAAAAGTGAAATTGAAATAAATATGAACCAAGGTCAGTTCTAAAGCTGAAAAAGGAGTACCCACAAAAATGGGTAACCTGTCAAATTTCCACTATCCGAATCAACCCAGTAACGATTGGGTACCATGCAGTACCCACTTGCGCATTCGGGACCCAATATCCCAAAATGTCAACTTCCAGTTCCAGAATGTCAACTTCAGGTACCAATTTTTCATCATTTTTGTTGAAATACTGACTCCCAAGATTGGTTTATTGAATTTCCATCAAGTTATGACCATTTTTCAGCAGCTTCTGGTTCCAGTTTACTTTTTTTTTCCTTCTACTTAAACATTTATTTATGGGCTCTGTCTCAGAAAATCAACTTTCCAATCCTGGAAAGTCAGCTTCCGGTCCCAAGAAACTACTTAATGGTAACTTTTTCTTTTTTTTTTTAATTGTGCTGATTTTTCTGTTTTCCAAATCCGTATACTGATTTGTATATCAGTATAGGGAATTGGTAAAACAAAAAATCAGTACTGGAAGTACCCAATTTTTTTGAATACCCAATTGGTGCCTGATGTGGTACCCGAAAAAGCAGGTATTACCTGCGTTTCAGCATCTCACAGCATTCTTTAATGGAAACAAATACTCAGATTTATTTGCATATTCTGAATTTGCATGTGCTGAAAGCTCTATGTAATGCAACTCTAAAAACATTTGTTTTTCTCCTAGGCTGGCCCTGCAGGGGCTGAGACTGAAGCTACCTGCCTTGTATGGCCAACATCAGACTACACTGAGCAAGATAAGAAACAGTTCCCTTTATGGTGGTTTGCAATACTGGTTTCTTTCCAAAGACTGGAGTAAATGATTTTATAAATAAATAAATTACCTCCACAGGTTATGAAGTGATTGAATATTTTAAACTCCATATGGACATATTTTGTTCTTGGATTACTGTACAACATTTGTCCCATAGAAGTTCCAGCTAGCGAATGGGCACAGTAAAAGTTACCCTCCAGCCCAACATGGCCATGGCACCTGCAGGGACTGAAGCTACCTGCCTGCCTTGTACGGCCAAGATCAGACTACAGTGAGCAAATTTCAGGTCACAGACACGTTTGGCAGGTACATAGTGGTCTGTTGGTCCAAAAGGTATAGGAATGACTGCCTTAACATTTCACACAGAGATAAGAAACCGTTCCATTTATGGTGGTTTGCAATCCTGTACAGAACAGTAGGTAGGGAAGTTCCAATCCATAGTGTGTTTTTATGGCCACAGTTTGCAGTAAAGTCCTCAATGGCCACAGCTGTTTGCCCTTCTCTCTCAGGCTCTGCCAACTGCCCATTTAATGTTCTGCCAGCTTCACATGGTACTGCCCCAACCACTCATCCCATCTTTCTTGACAGTCATGGAGGGTGGCCTGGTTTCCTACCAAAGACTGAAGAAAGCAATGGGGAAAGTTCCTAAGAATTACTTCATAAAAAAATCCAAGTGCTGTTCTTGGAATCATTAAAGTTAGCACTGAGGATGGCAGAAACACTCTTGACATCATAAAAGCCAAGCCCCTGACAGACAGGGTAATATATGCCATCATTTTTCCATCAATAGATACTTGAAATGTACACAGAAGGTGTCAGGATAAGACAGATAGCATTAATTCAGCTTGTGTGGCTTGCAATGGGGGGAGGAAGGAAAGCATCAAATACCCACAGTTACTATGAAGTGTTATGTTCTTAACCAATAGAAAGGAAAGCCGTCTGGACCAACCCCCCTCCCCTGAAACAACAAGGAATGTTTCTCTGACAGAGGCACCACAGTATCAGAGCGGGACATAATGTTCCTGCAGGGCAAACCACAGCTGGCTGTGGTTTATGAGAAATGTCCAACCCAAGGCAGATTCAAGTGGGAGTTCATGTCTCAGAAGTTGGATTTGAAGCCAAATGCCGTTACAGAGCCTGATGTATTTTCAGGATACTCACTAGCCTCACAGTCAAGGTTTTTACCTGGACCCAAAAGACAGTGAAGCAAGACAGTAATTGTTGACACTGGACTTTCCTTTAACCCAAATACAAGTGTTGCTGGCCAATTGTTTAGCTGTTTTTGGTACACTGCCTCTTCATTACATTAGGCCAAATTCTCTGACACACCATTTCTGATCTAGAGTAACTCCCCAAATAATCCAACAGACTAAGGCTAGGATTAGGGTCATTTAGCAGCTCTGCCACAGATTCCTTATGCATCCTTGGAAAAGCTACCCAGTTCATCTGAAAAGTGATTATTGCTCTTTCCTGCCTCACAAGGTGCGTTGGGAAGATAAACATCTTATTAGTGAATAAGTAAGGTGTTGGACTTGGACCTGGGAGACGGTAGTTCAAATCCGATTTTAGCCATGAATTCAGTGAGTGGCTATGGGCGAGTCTCAGTTGCTCAACTGCAGAATGGGAAAAATCATCACAGGTTATGATGAGGGTCAGCTAGATAAGGATTATAAAGCACTCAGAACACCAAAAATGCTATGTAAAATAATAAAATTATGGCTAAAGTCTCTAAAGAATGGTAGCATTGCACTTGTAATAGCTACTGGCTTGCATTATGTCGCAGTGTGGGTGTCATGTACATCCCAAGTAGAATGGCCGGTAAGAAGTCATCCTACTCCTACCAGTTCTGTTGCAGGGATCCAGTTCCTTAGCCGAAGCAAACATGCGGGATGACTGCAACAATAATATGTTTTGCTTGTGAATGGAAGATCTCCTGAGCTAAAGATAAGAGTCTCTACAACAGGGGCAGGGAATCTTTTCCCTCTAGGTGACACTTTGAAAATTAGTACATGCTCCAAGGGCCACACAGAAGTTGGGGGCAGGGGAGCTTAAGGGATGCATTCAGGAAGAGTAGGGTCCAGATTATGGATCTGTCCCCATCCTTGTGTACATGCCCTTATCTCTGCTTCCTTACCTTGAGCTTAGTCTTTCAGTGCTTGGGGGTAGGAACTTTATCAAAAGGTCAGATCCAGGAACTAGGCCAAATAAAAACGTACCCGGACTCAAGGCTCCCCCACCTCTGCTCTACAGACTCACAGATGCTCTGGAAATCTGGCAGAACATGGGACACATAATCCACACTTCACATGGACAACACACATCCTTCAATGCTTACAACACGCATGCATGTGAAAAAGGGTGCACAAAGGTAGCCTGCAAGAGGGTGAATCTCATTCAATCCCAGACGATGAAGCACCCTCCGCCTCCACCATACCTTGAATTTCCTGATGGAATGGTTCATCCTGAGCACACACACACACACAGACAGGTTATTTCCCTTTTGAAAGATATACACACACGTTCCAGAAACATAAACAATTAAATTCTGGAATTTTAGTAATAGTAATGAAAGAGTAGACAGAAATTGGGTAGGGAATTGCACTGGAAATAGTCAGCCAAGTACCAATGGCATGTAAGTATTGTAATGATGCAGTGTGGCTGCCAAGTATATCCCAAATAGAATGATTGGCAAGGACTCATCCCTCCTCTTGCCACTGGCACCAGTTCCATTGCAGGGGTCCAATCCTTTAGCCAAAGCACACATGCAGAATGACTGCCAACACATGTTTTGCTACCGGACACAAGACAAATGGTATATATATAGCTACAGGCCTTTAAACAAGCTTGGCAAGGCACCCAAGTTGTAATGAAAGGTGTGGTGGTTGTTGCATCAGCTGAGAGAAACACAGCAGATCCAGAGTTAGGAAGGGTTCTGTGGAGGCAGAGAAAGAATAAGTTGGCTGCCTGGTTTTACTCTGCCTCCTGCTGACCAGAGTAGGGAAAATCTAGAAGGACCGCTGTCCAGGAAGACAAGGATAGAACCTCCCCTTTCCTCCCCCCCCAACACACACACACACACACACACACTCTCTCTGGTTAGGAAAGGTACAACCAAGGTGTAATGCTAACAGAGGCTCTCCAAGCTGAGTAAGGACTATCCATGCACTCAGGGCCAGGCTCTATGCAAGACACCTCCAAACAGCATTCACCAATTTCGACAGGGTGTGCCTGCAAGAGAGCTGGTAAAACTGGCAGTTGCTGTGCATGTGGGGATTTGCCAGCTCCTGGACAAATCGGACTGCTCTGGAAATGGTGCACACAAAGCATCCAGGTCAGCAGCTGTCTCAACAGCTGCACAGAATAACAGGTGAGTTTGTCTGTAAAGCACAGTATGAGACTTATTGAAAGACTCCCCTCCCTGGAAATTTAGGTGTATTCACACTGAAGGGGAAAAATTACCATTTACGCAATTCTTTGTCTAAATAAAAGTCTATATATTTTGCATGGGGAAAGGAATGTAAAACTCCATAGGTCTTGAACCTGGGGCCCCAAAGCTTTAGAAAGCAAGCTGCGATCCTGCCATACCACAGGAGAGCGAACTGTGGATGGCAGCACAACTCTAAAATGAACTGTTCTTCACTAGCAGTTCTGAATCTGATTGGCTGACCATGCCTGTGCCTCATTAGCTACCCAGGACTATATAAAAAAGTAAAAACAGGACACATTCAGGCAACTTAGTGACTACCTGCCTTGTACACCTGGATCCCATGCATGCTTGCTTCTAGCTTACCCTACATCACTCCATTTGTACTGTTCAGCTCCTACCTTGCCCCGATTGTTCAGGTCTATGGCTGCTGACTCTCAATATTCAATCTGACATGGTTCCCAATTCTGGCATCTCCTGTGGACCCCAGCACAGCACTGATTTCCCTTCCCTCCCAAAGCTTCATCCAAGGTTTTTGACAGAGGTCAGATGTACAGTTCTGACTGTGGAGTAGATTTTTAAAAGGGAAGATATTAGGTCACCTCTCATTGACTTTAAATAGAAGCCAGATACTTGGGGCCAGTTTTGCTTTTGAAAAATCCGCCCGTGAGACTTCCAGGAGCTACTAGGGGAATGGTGGCTGCAGAGCTCCTGCTCCCACCTCCCAAAATCCATAATCCGCAGCAATTAAATCAACATTTTTTCAGGGAAATACTCACTAGGTGAACTCTAAAGCCTTCCTTACCAGATGAAGCTATTGTGGAGGTTTCTCCATCACAAAATTCTAAGCAAAGGCCTAAGAAACAGGCTTTCATTTCAGACAGCGCTCCTGAAAAGAAAATGGCTGATCAAGAAGCAGCTTCTGCCCCTAAACTGGGGGACATCACATGGCCTATTTTTAAAAACAAGCAAACAAACTATTTTAAAGATATCAGAAAATGCACTGAAATCAAAAACATCAACAGCACACACCAAGCAGCCCTGCAAAGCCTAACTATAAGACACGGAAAGCAGAAAGGAGAATCTCTTTGCATTATAAACAAAAACTCAGATTATGAAAAACATGTGCAGGCACTCTGGGTGAAGGTAAATGATCTTGAAGGGAGGATGAAGAAGACATAACCTGAGAATTGTGGGCATCTCAGAAAGTTTGAAAAAATCCCTCAATAAAAAAAGCAAAAGATACATGAATTCAATGGGGCGGGGGGGGGAGAGAATCTCACAAGTGAGACATCTCTGTCAATAAAGAAATTATTATGATGGACACTATTCATACAAAATTTAAAGAAAAAGTAGATTTTTGTCTCTAAGAAATTAGAATTATTTTCTGCATCCTCAAAATAAACTGCATTTCATCAGAGAGCCTCCCCTATTAGAACTGAAACTATTTAACAAAAGCCCAAACAAGAAAATTATATCCAGGATATACCAAATTATTAGAAATATTTTTCACTTCCAAGTAGCTGGGTACTTATCCTCCTGGGGAGATGATCTTGCAGTTAATGATGACTGACACACAAATGGCACAAATTTGGTTACATGGGAAAAAATGTAGACGTTCCCTAATGGTCAGAGAACCGCAGATCAAATTAACTTTGAGATTTTATTTAACCCCTGACAGGCTACATCACGCAAACAGAGGATATAGTAATCTTTGCTGGAGGGAGTGTGGCCCAAAAGGCACATATATACATCACTGGTGGGAATTCCAAAAAATAAAAAGTTTCTGGCAGAAAGTATGGGGAAAAATAGAACAGAATACTAAATTGACAATACCCTTCACACCACAACTTGCTCTGCTGGGTGTATAAATCCAAAGGGGGGGGAGGGGGGGAATCAAATGTCCCTCTGTGTAAAGCCATGATTCTGACAGCCATACACTCGATAGTTCAAAAGTGAACGACTTTGGATGGACACACATTAATGGACTGGCTCTGGTATGTCCTGACAATGGATAGAAGTGTGGCCAAACGCCACAATAACCTAGAAGAATTTTATCTAACCTGGAATCCAAGTTAAACTCTGATTATGGAGAATGTGGATGTTGAAAAGCAGGAACTCTCCATAAATCTACATTCAATATGACTTCATAAAAGGACTGAACTGCCCCAAACAAGACAGAAATGAAGAGGAAGGAAAAAGCGGGGAGGGGAACAGAACGCTCAACACCAATGTTACTTTTTTATTTTTTCTTGAACAGTTTTGGTTTGATTATGTGGGGGGTTTGGGGGAGGGGGGTTGTCTACTTTTAGACTGTTCATTTATATAAAGTTTAGTGTTTGTAATAATACAAATTTCAATGACATTTCTGTACATTGTAAATGGAAACTGATGCTTGAAATTCGAATTAAAAAATTACCAAAAAAAAAAGTTTGGAAGAAGGGCCCTGTAGAATGTCTATTCTACAGGATATGCCAGAATTGCTGCCCCGCCGGACCTCTAGTTAAAAACTGAAAGAGTCCATTGCTTTCTTGCACCAAAACCCTCCCCCAAACGCAAAGCTGGCATCTCAAAGTGCAATTTTTAAATTTCACTCCTAAGGTGCTCATTCTCAGAAAGGCTCATGAAGCTAAAAGCCATGGGGAAGGGGGCACAGGATAAATTATTCTCCCAGATTTCACAAAGGATGTAGAAGAAAGAAGAGCAAAGTTTTAACAGATAAGGAGCTCTTGATAAAGGTTTGGAGTATTTCATTTCTTTCCCTGCCACTTTTAAAGTAAAAGAGGGCAAAATATCCAGCTTTACATTAGCAGAGGAAGCAGAAGCGTATGTCTTCACTACGACAGGAGACTCTTGTACCACAGACCAGCAGAAAGTTTTAATGCAGCTCTCTGAAGATTAGTCAGTCTTCACAACAGCCAGAAGCTCCTAACCTGACTGGCAAGATAAACTCATGCTTCTACCTCCCACTTCCATTTTAGCGTTTCTACTTTTGTTCTTTTCCAGCTTTAACACTGAAGCAAAGGGATGGGGAGTGAAGATACAGAGCAAAAGTTTCAATGCTGGACTCCACAAATTTATATTTTTTTTCCTGACTGAAAAACGTATGGATAACAACAGGGTTGGCTGAATTCCAAGCTGTTGAATCGGTCAACTATCTAGCTACTCAACTGTTCCTCCATTTACTGACTTTTTTATGTTGCAGTTTAAGTAGTTAATTTTTGGTGTTGACTTGAGCTTAGTGAATTTGTTGGATCCTGATTGCAGATGTAAGTTTAGGGCACTGATCTGTGCACCATCCCCTACCTGCTTTGAGTGTAGTGGTGGTGCCAATTGCAGACCCTCCCATAATACAAATTTTTAATTTCTTATATTTTATGAGATTTCAATACAGTATTCAAGGGGAGGCTTAGAGGTGGGGGAAAATTAGTTGTGAGGTTGATGGGCTTAGGTTCCATCAACAAGTGTATCATGTGTTTTCAGATTTTCTTTTGACCTCTTGTGGTCTACTTCTCCCTTTCGTCCCCTTGAACTCGCTCACTGCCCTCCCTTTTCCCCTTCCCATACACCTTTGAGGTGGTATAGGGAAGCTGAGGCCTACACCCACGAAGATGGGTAATAACAGCAAACAATGTATGGAGGCCACTTGGGCCTGAAGGGGATCTTGTTTAATCTCAACTCTCCTAATGGCTAAAGCTGTAAACTGTGTTTCTTGGAATATTAAGGGGGTAAAACCACCCAAAAGAAAAAAAATTCTCCTTCACCTGAAAACTAAAAGCTGGAATTGCCTTCCTGCAAGAAACGTACGTCAATGATTCTGGAATCAGGAAAACTTAAGATTGGGAGGAGGGGGCAGGATGAGGGGATATTCAATAGTTACACCTCTGCTGCAAGTGGGGTAGCAATTCTTTTCCATAAAAAGATAAATGTACAAATATTAGATGTAAATAAGGATGAGGAAGGCAGATTTCTACTGGTAATTGTTAAGTTCTCATATTTTACATATACGCTGGTTAATTTACTTGACCCTAATATAGATGACCCTAATTTCTTCAGGCAAATCTTCTCTAATCTAATGAATGTCCCTCTAGTCTCTATTATTGTAGCAGGTGACCATAATGAAGTTCTCAACCTCTTTTAAGATAAATCAGGCTGACCACTACACACACAATCCCATGCCAGAAACGTTTTAGAAGGCGACATAGATGAACTGGCATTGAAGAATGTAATCTAATCTGTAACCTATTGCTAAAATCTGCCACTGTACCCGAGGACTGGAGTGTGGCAAATGTAACCCCAATATTTAAAAAGGGATCCAGAGGTGATCCTGGAAACTACAGACCAGTAAGCTTGACGTCTGTGCCGGGCAAAATGGTGGAAACTATAATTAAGAACAGAATC
>QEPC01003729.1:246512-291038 GCA_003113815.1 Sphenodon punctatus
CCTCGCTCTCACCTCTCCCCCCTTATCGCAATCCAAAACTCCGCTGCCAAGGTCATTCACTCTGCCCATCACTTCGACCATGTGCAGCCTCTCCTCTTCTCTCCCCACTGGCTCCCCATTCCTGAACGTATCCTGTTTAAACTCCTGGTTTTCACATTCAAAACACTCCACAACCAAGCTCCCCCTTAACTCTCGGACCTAATCTCCCTGCGCACTCCTGCACGCGCTCTCCGCTCTCCCTTGTTTCTCCTGCTCACCTAACCGCCTTCGACCCTTCTCCCTTGCTGCCCCCCATGCCTGAAACTCCCTCCCCACCCACATCCGCCTTGCCCACTCCCTCCGCTCCTTCAAATCCCTCAAGACCCACCTTTTCCTTGCCGCCTTTCCCAATGCCTGCTAGTCGTTCCCCGTATACTTACTGTTTGCCCCCCTCTGCAGACTGCTGCAACCAACCTGATTGTAACCAAGCCAAGCACACGCACCTGAAACTTCGCATCCGCTTGAATGTTGTTTGTCTTCTCCCGTCTTTCCCACTGTCCCCTCTCCTTGTCTCCCCCTCGTCTTTTAAATTGTAAGCCACAGGCAGGGACCACGTCTATTTCTCTGTTTCTGTACAGCACCAAGTACATGACTGGCGCTATATAAATGTTTATAATAATAATAGGTAAGTTATTTACCCTCTCAAATAGTATTAGAACTAGGGGACACTCCATGAAACTAGCTGTCAGCAGATTTAACACAAAAGTACTTTTTTTACTCAACACATAATTAACCTATGGAATTTGTTGCCAGAGGACATTGTCAAGGCCAGTAGCATAGCCGGGTTTAAAAAAGGACTGGATAAGTTCTTGGAGAGTAGGTCCATTAATGGCTATTAACCAAGTAGCTTACAGGATGAACTTCTTACAGCCAGCAGCTGGGAGTGAACAGGGAATGGATTGCCCATTGTTGGATTTTCTCCCATGCGATCGAGATTGGCCACTGTCAGAGGACAGGATGCTGGGCTTGATGGACCATTGGTCTGACTCAGTATGGCACTACTTATGTTCTTAAGGATATATGGAGGCTACAAAACCCCACTGCAAGGGATTATATTCCCCCACCCACACACACACTACCTATTCTCATATAGACTTTTTCTTGGTCTCTGCAAATCTGGTGGATTCTGTATTGAATGGTGAAATCAAATCTATTATGATTTCCAATCATACACCAGTAGTATCACAGTTTTCCCCACCTGATACTAATTGGGCGTGCAGAAAATGGAGACTAAGGGCGTTTCCAAATGACAGCTGGCACAGTTTAACCTACTTTAGCACGGGTTAAATTGGGGCCCACCGTCATGTGAAAAAGGGCCCACCTGATATTTCCGTCTGGCTCCTGACCATGGTGGGGGCTAGCCCCCACCACGGTCAGGATCCAACCTCTGGACCTGTAGTAAAGTGAGCTTTCACATCTGAAAGCCCGCTTTACTCACTGCGGGCCGGAGTGGCGAGGTGGGTGCCATGGCAGCCTTCACTGGCTGCCATGGCTACCCGTTAGGGAGGGGGGCAGGCCGTTGCACACAGTGCAGGGGCAGAGCCAGGCGCAAACCCTCTCAGGTGGCCAAGCCCCTGTCACATCAGTTCATGGTCAGTCCATGGCACATTTGTTTTCACCCTAAGTTCCTCTCTCCCAAAAGATGAGCAGTTCCAAAATTACATCACAGAGATTGTTCTTTTTTTATACTAATAGCACGCGAGAAATCTCAGTCCACCCTATGGGACACATTCAAATCATATATTAGGGCAGGATCATTTCCTATACAACAGCCAGGAAGAAAGCCAACCAGGCTAAGCTTCTAAAGTTAAACAGACCTACAAGTATATTATATAATAAATAATAATAATAATCAAATACTCTCTACGGGCATTTCCATCACATTTTGATCCTGGCCAAGGGTCCTCACCCTGGGCAGAATCTGGCTCAGCAGTCAGACGTGTCGACGGCCCAGGATGGGGAGGGGTTGTGGAAAAGGCAGGGTGACATGTGTACATGTTCCGCATGACCCCGCCCCCCACACTGAGCGCAGCCCACTCCCCTCCCTGACCGGCAGCCACAGCGGCCCAGCCCAGAACCAGCCCGGTCCAGGCCACAGTAGTGCTTAGCCCAGGCTGTGACTTGGCGATGGGCCCGATTACAGTCCGGGCTAAAATCTGCCAGAGTCTGGGGAAACCTTGGGAAATATCTGGTGATCCGGTTCAGATGTGAAAGCACCATGGGTGGCCACGTGGATCAAAGTGTGGCCACCCACGTTACCATCACGTCTTGGGGGAGCAACAGGAATGGCTAATCTCTCCACTAGTGTCAGAGGAAATAGAGCCAGGAGGAACAAGCTCTGGTTCACCAATCAAATTTAAATTCAGATTTAGTTTACCAAAGTTTTAAGGAAACCCTGACTTCTCAACTGCTGCATACCTATGAAGATGTACTTGTCATGGGTGTTTTACTTCCTACTATGAGAGAAGCTTAAATTACTGTATTACTTAAACCGAACAAGGGTTCACAACAATGCAGTAGCTACAGACCCATCCCCCTAATCAACTCAGATATAAAAATACTCTCTAAAGTTTTAGCTGGAAGGCTTCAAACAGTGATGAATGCCATAGTTCATCCCAATCAGGTGGGTTTAGAAACTCGTCATAGATAACACACATCAATTAGTTGATCTTATCGTTTTTTCTTAGTACTCCAGAAATTCCCAGACGGTTAGCTCTTGATTCAGAAAATGCCTTTGATAGGGTGAGCTGGCAATACTTGTTTCTTACCATAAGTAAATTTGGACTTGGAGAACCCTTTATTCCATGGATAAAATTCTTATACACCAAACCTAACTCCCTTATCCTAACAAATAGTACAGTATCTTCCCCATCTGAAATCCTTCAGGGTATTAGACACCACTGTCACCCTCTCTCTTTTTCTGCTTAACCTTGCACTAGAGCCACTGGTAGCATTAATAAGTGAACATTCAGGTATCCAGGGAATTAAAATAGGAAAATGAGAAAAATTTCTCCTATATGCAGATGACATTCTCCTATTTGTAAGAAACCCAAAGCAGTCTATCCCCAGTATCCTGCATAGACCATTTTGGAAAGTTTTCCGGTTACAAGATAAATTGGGACAAATTAGAGGCAATGAAAATCTCAAAGATTTGGGAATGGATCCTTCTATAGGAACTTTTAGATAGCAAAAAAAATAAACCTTAAATACCTTGGCATTTTTTTCCCCTAAGGAAATAAAAACCATAATAAAGATTAACTTGGAACCTCAGCAACCTAATCAGGACTACCCCTTCTCTGGGAAAAAATTAACATAATTTATTATTAATTAATAAGAGTTATTGATGGTTTTAAATTGTTTTTATGTACACTATTTTATTGTTGGAAGCCACCCCGGGCTGCTCGCAGGAGGGGCGGGGTACAAATTTATAAAATAAATATATAAATAAATATAAATAAAATGAATATCCTATCTAGGATCCTTTTTATATTGAGCTCCCTTCCCTATTCACATTCCCCCTTCTTATTTTACCAAAATCAATAATATATTAAGATCATTCTTATTGGGGACAGGTAGCAAACCAAGAATTTCCTCACAGAGATTACAGTTTCCTCTTAAACTAAGGGGACTTTAAATTCCCCAAGTTAAAGCTCTACCACCAAGCTCTAATTCTTAGCCATGCAGCCCAGTGGTTTACTCCCTTGCACAGCAGAGTACCTGGCTGGCCACTGCTGGAGTCGCTGAATGCCCATCCACCCGCTTATGGTACTACATGCAGACTACTATTGATACCCAAAAGAACAGTTACCAACCACAGTGGCTGCTAGAAGGACATGGAATACCGTTTTTAAATCTGTATTTAAAACAAATGGAAAGTCACTCCCTTCTACATTCTAAATCATCTATTTGCAGGTAAAGCTCCATATTGCAGGCAATCCCACTATAGGGTCAGATTGGATACGTAAGGGAATTCTAAGTATCAGTCACCTCAGAGAATAACACTCTTCTCCCTTTTACTATAAAGAGAAAAGTTTTAGAGGCCAAAAAACAATGGCAGTATATTAGTCTCAAGCATGCTCTTGCAGACCAACTTGGGCCTGATGCATTGCTACTCCTCACCACCAGAATTGCTTGTGTTTTATCAAACTATTAAATACATTGCCCAGGCCTATGACATTGTATTCACACTTGGCAAAAAAATTCAAAGTGAACACAGAACCTATACAAATTAAAATGGGAGGTACTGGATCAAAAATTCCCTGTGAAGGCTTGGACACAAATCCTGGCCACTGCTTCCAATTGCTCCTTAGATTTATAGCTGAGGTTAATTTAACAGAAAATCATCTGGAGTGTAACCTAGGATGAAATTTTGCAAAATCATCTAGAGTGTAACCTAGGATGAAATTTTGCAGAAGTAGCCTCAATCATAAAAATGGCCACCGTCACCTCCTACTTTTCAAGGGCCCTTATGACTTGGATCAAACGGGCCAGGGATCCTCAGGTCTCTATGAAGATTACTAGGATCCTATCTACCAAAATCCAGTTGGCCTATGCCTTTATAGCGGTCTCATCCACGGATATCCTCCGCTGAGAATCACCGCCAGCGGCATCCAACATAGCAGCCCACCACTGCCTCTGGCTCAGGCCCTGGAAAGGAGACACCACAGCCAAAAATATCCTTTCCAGGGGGCTAAACTCTTTGGCGTCTGCCTGGATAGAGTCCTCGCAGACGCTGCAGATAAATCCAAAAGACAAACCCTGCAAACTTTGGGATCTGAAAAAAGCCTTTTCGTCCCTGCAGTACAGGCTACTCTCCAGCAGGTGGTACCAGAAGACTTTTCTATCCACACAGAGGAAGCCAGCAGAAATACAAGGCTAGATGGCACTAACAGAAGGGAGCTGGTAACAGATCCAAGCACACACAGGGCTCTGGACGCCCCACAACGGACGCATGACTGTGGAGCCTTCCCTCCTCAGGACCTTATTACCCTAGGAGGCAGGCTGCAACTGTTTGCGGAGAAATGGCTGTACTCCACTTCAGACGCATGGGTCCTCCAAACGATACAGAGGGGATATGCAATCGAGTTCTCCCACTTCCCTCAACACTCCTACTGTCTCTCTCACTCCTACTGTCACTCCAACAATCCGGACAAGCACTCTGCAATGCAAACAGAAATAAACAGGCTCCAAACCATCGGAGCCATACAACCTGTACCATCCCACGAAAAGAGGTCCAGACTCTACTCCATCCTGTCCCTCGCCGCCCAAAAGTCGGAGTAATGGCGTGCAGCCCTCGACCTAAAAATCGGAAACCAGCCCATCAAAGATTCAAGATGGAAACCCTCCAATCCATCCGCATAAGGATCGCGCAAGGCCGGTGGTTGACATCCCTCGATCTCAAAGAAGCATATCTGCACGTCCCCATCCTCCCATCTCACAGGCAGTGGCTCAGGTTCACGTATGCCCGATAGCACTGGCAATACACAGCCCTGCCCTTCGACTGCGCCACCTCACCCAGGACATTCACGAAGGTCCTGATCCCTCTCATTGCAAACCTACGGAAAGGGGGCATCAAGATCCAAACATACCTCAACGACATCCTCATTCGGTCACCCTCCTACCAGCAGGTGTTGATAGATGTCCACAGATCCATCGAGTACCTGCAGAAACATGGCTTCTTAATCAGCCTGAAAAAGGGCCACCTGACTCCCTCCCACGCTCTGGAACATCTGGAGGCAATCTTGGACATCCTCAGTTACAAGATCTTCCTTACACAACACAGGCAAGAAAAACTCTGACACCTAATCAGACAAATTTCAAAATCCCACAAGGCCAGACTCAAGTCCCTCGCCAGCCTGCGAAGTGCCATGGTCTCCTGCCTAGGAATCCTACATTGGGCCAGATTCCATTCCATACCACTCCAGCAGTTTCTACGTCCATAGCAGGACCACCTGATGCAGGGATGAAACCTGTGGATCATGGTCCCAGCACCACTAAAGAACTCCTTCCACTGGTGGGCAAAGACGAACCAATTCAAATGGGGTGTCCCGCTGTCAGATCCCGACAGGACGGCCGTGACAACTGACACGAGTCTCTTTGGCTGAGGAGCACACTCACAGGGCAAACATGCACAAGGCAAGTGGCTCCCTTGGGAGCGAAAGCATCACATCAACTGGCTGGAGCTACAGGCCATTTATCTAGCCCTACGAGACCTAGCGCCGATCCTTTGAGGGAAACAGGCCCTGCTGTACATGGACAACACGGTGGCGAAAGCGTACATAAATCATCAAGTGGGTTCTCAATCCGAATCTCTCCACCAGCAGGCGACCGCTTATCAAGTGGTCAGAAAGGAACCTGACGTCCATCAAGGCGGTTCACATCACTGGAAAAAAGAACACTCAGGCCAATTAGCTAAGCCGGGAAAAGATCAACCCGGGAGAGTGGGGTTTCCACTCGGAAGCATTTGAGACCATAGTCAGCTCCTTTGGGCAACCAGAAATCGACCTGTTTGCTTTACCAACCAATGCAAACACCGAGATCTTCATATCCCGATTCCCAGATCGCTGAGCGGCAGCATTCAACACACTGAACCTGACCTGTCCTCTAGGTCTTTCATACGCCTTTCCACCATTTCCCCTCATAGACAGGACTGTAGTGAAAATCAAGGAAGAGCAGTCGACCACCATCCTGGTAACCCAATGGCCACGACGGCCATGGTTTGCGGACATTCAAGAACTGAGCTCAGAGCCCCCCCTCAGACTCCTGACCGTCCCAGGCCTCCTGTCTCAGGGGCCTATCCTTCATGACAACCCGGAAGCCCTGAAGCTAACAGCGTGGAAGTTGAAAGGAGGGCGCTAAGGAAGTTGGGCTACTCCCAGCAAGTCCTGGACACCATGCTTCAATCCAGACGTCCTGCCACGAAACACACATACCAGAGTACTTGGGCTACCTTTGCCAGGTGGTGTAAAAACAGACAAAGGTAGCCTTCGTGGAGCAAATTTTAGATTACCTCCACGAAGGCCTAGACAAGGGGTTAAAGCCCAACACACTCCAAAGACAGGTAGCAGCCTTGAATAGCATTCTCTGCATGGTCAAGGGATGCAAGGTAGCTAAACACCCCCATATTATCCGGTTCCTGAAGGCATCGAGAGTTGTCTCCCCTCCAGAGGCTCACCGATTCCCCACATGGAACCTGAATTTAGTCCTGAGAGCCCTAACCAAGGCACCTTTTGAACTTCTCAAAGAGGTCTCTCTTTATTACTTGTCCCTCAAACTCGCCTTTATCATAGGCATCAAGGAATGAGTCTGGCACAAGTTCGATGTCAAGAGAGCACTGCGGGCATGCCTGGATAGAACGGCTCCCTTCAGCAAGTTGTCTGCCCTGTTCGTATCCTACAGTCCTCAGAGAAAAAGGCATGAGGGCATCCGGAGCAATTATCGCGCGCTGGATGTCCCTCTGCATCAGAGGCCCACAAGGCAGAAGGCAAAACCACCACCCCCTCCAGGGGTGTTCGCCCATTCCCTTAGAGGAGCAGCAACCTCACCGACCTTTAGAAATCCAGCCTCCTACGGGGATAGCTGTCGGGCAGCAATCTGGTCTTCAGCACACACCTTTACAAGGCACTACAAGATCCCGCTGCACAAATCAGCCAATGCGGCTTTTGGGAGACTGGTGCTACAGGCGGTGATATAAGAGGTATACCTAATCCCCTCTGCCTGACGCTCTCCTCTTATACCTTCCTCCATTTCCCCACCATATATTTCAGAAGTGGGACACCGCTTTGGAACATCCCTACTGTTTTACTATCCGTCCAGGAGAATCTTCCGGGAGAAAGGAAAATTGGGCTCTTAACTTGTGAATTTTCCTTCTACGGGAGACCCTTCTGGACGGCAAGTCCCACCCGGAGTGAGGACTAATTTCTGAAGTGCCTAGATCTCGGACACTTACCTTAGTGACTGCTTCGACCCTAGAACCACACCCCGTTGGGAGTGGGGAGTTTTCAATCACAGTTTACGTTGATAAGAAAGTTTTACTCTAGTTACAGAATTTTTTCCGATTCAGAATAGGTTGAGCAGTGTGAAGTAACTCTTGAAAACACTGGAGCTTAGGGGCTAGATCCCTCTGAGCATGCTCCAGAAAATCAGGAAGTCTGCTGCGTCCTACTGGTAGTGGCGGGGATCTAACCCTACTTTTTTACTGGCCATCCAGGAGGATCTCCCGTAGAAGGAAAATTCACAAGGTAAGAGCCCAATTTTCCTATCTATGGAAGCCACTTCATATGACGCTACGGTCTAAGACCAAAAGCATAAATCTTGGGACAGGGCATACCTACAGTAACACAGTTAGGATTGCTGATCAGACTGCAGAGCATGGCATTAATAAACTTCAACCAGCCACTATGCTCTAAAAAAAAATCAAGCAAGCTGTTTTTTCATTGAAGTGGTTTTCCTCTCATGATATTAACACAGGCTGGAAATCAAAAGGGACTTGGAAACCCTAAAAACATAATTCAACACAAGGGAAGCTTCTTGCTGGTTTATAAGCAGTAAAATAATAGTCTTCCTGGACTAGGAATTCTTCATCACTTTTACTGCAAAACCTTCCCCCAACCACCTGTTTGCAACTCTGAGAAAGGGAGGTACTTGCATCCCTTCCCTCTTGAAGTCTGTTGCTAACACCCTCCTCTTTTTAAGATCATTCTCTCCTCAGTTCATTCAAGAGTGCCAACCCCAATGCATCCACTTTTCATTTATTAGGCCTTCTGCCAAGAGTTACAGGATCACAGACACTCAGATAGTGCAAGGTCAAGATTGCAAGCGTAAATCAGAATCAAGGCAAGAGAATTTGCAAGCGCAATGAAGTAAAATATAAATACAGTGATTTGGAACTTTCTTTAATTCACACCTTTTCTTGTGGGTTTTCTTAATTTAATAAAGAGGTGGCTATGATTTTACATGTATTTTCTTCTGGCCCAGTCTAAAGATTTTCATTATTCTTCAACCCATCTTCATTCTGCGCATACAAAAACCTGATTTTCCTGCCATTAAAACAGAGGTTCTCAACTTTTTAAATCTGCAGACCCTAAAAAGTTTTGTATGGAGGCAGGGTGCCTTCCTGGTCTCGCACGTATCTCACCAGCGCTTTCTCTTCCACCAGGACCAGGGAATTTGGAAAGGCTTCCGGAGCTGCGCAACACCTGTTTAGCAGCTTGGAGCCTTCTGCGGGAGCAGAACAGATGATTAGCAGCCGGAAGCAGGGCAGGCAGAACAGAAGTAGCTTGTTTCTTGCACACCCCCTTGGACATGCTCAGGTCCATGGACCACAGGTTGAGAACCACTGCTTTAAATATAAGCCATCATTTCTTTTACAAAATAAGTTTTGTGGCTGTTGTTAGTAAGTACTGTACATCAACTGCTCATATCTATTTAACAGAGTATATACAAACGTTCAACTCTAAAGCAAGACAAGCACCACAAAGAAAGAACCAAACCAAGAGTGTTTTGTGGACATCCTACGTACAGTTCAACACTTGTTTGTAGAAAGAGGTACAAAAAAAGGATTGGAATTGAAACACAAACTGGAGTCCCCTCAGTAAATTCCTGTCACAACTACTTTTAAGTGCAACTCACACATGTACAATATGTATTTAACTTTTTATTGCTGTTCTGCTGTTACTTTCCTTCCCAGAAAAGAATTAACACATTCCTCTATTCACAATGTTTCCAAGAAGTTTAAAAAAAACTTTTAATTTTGCAATGTTGAATACTTTAAGCTTATTGAGTTTTCAAGCCTTTTCTACAGCAACTTGTACACTGGCAAATAATCAAAATGCCCTCAACTGCCCTCAAGATCTTTTCAAGGACATGTTCTGCCCTCATACACACACCCCTTTAAAAAAAAAAAAAAAAATCAAATGTGAGTGTAACACAAACTAGCAGCAAACAACCAACACAAATGAAGTAACTTCAGCCTCCCACAAAATTGCATGCAATTGGCACCATTTCCAAGTGTACAAGAGACATGGGCATATTTATAAAATACAAACCAAGGCGCTGTATGGATTTGTGTTTAGGTTGTGATGCATCTGGGCTAACACCTATTTAAGTAGACACGAAAATGCAAAAGCCTCCTTCCAACATGCTATTTTCAATGATAACAAGATAGAAATACTGTTTGCCAAAGCCAAGTTGAAGGTAAATCTCAAGGCTCCAACACACACAACATGCAGGTAAATCTAGCCCATTATCTCCAAACAGAAAGCTGTTCAGAGGGCACGGCAACCAATTCATTTGCAGCACTTAGTGAAAACTCAACATGCATGGGGTGAATTAAGGACAGAACACAATCTGCAAGCTTTCAGTTGAGCAGTTCAGGTGCTGGGAAGCTTGTGTGTCATTAAGGAATTGTTAAAACCAAAAACCAGATGCTATATCAGTGTGTCTCCATTCACAATCGTCTATGAACAGCCACCTTAGGAAGGAGTGCAAATCTTTAAAAAGGGTCCATTATACATTTCAAGTTTCAAGGTTAAAAAAAAGCAACTGTTACAGAGCAACATGCTTTTTTCTGCAAATGCCCAAGCTCTCTAATCAAATGTTTAAAAACAGCATGTGCTACACCACAGCAACTAAGAGACACTTCAGATTTCCATACTCGAACTAAAACACTTCCCCCCAAAAAAATTTTTAAAAATCCACAACCAAAAAACCTTTTGCCACAAAGCAGCAGCAGCGAGGAAGTTTTGGTTGTAATGCTGGTGATCAATTTGAGAACCTCTATCAAAGAGGAGATATACAGGAGAATACATAAGGGGAGACATGTGACCATTAAACTCCCAAAGTATCCTTAACAAAATGTGCTCTACTACAAGATGTGGATGGGGGTACTTCCTCCCTCCACCCCCCCCTTCCCCACACTCCGACACAACTGTTTTCAGTTCTCAGTTTATACAAACTGGGTCCTGTGAGAGGTGCTGAATGTTGTGTCACTATGCAGGCACTTGCTGTAAAGGAATGTAGGCTTCTCATGTTGACACTTAGCATTTATGCATCCCTTATACCAAAAAGCTGGATCTTCTATTGACTGTGAATTACTCCTGGCCTTTACAGGATAGACAGCAGCAGAAGTTAACACATAGAAGGATCAAAAACTAAGTCTTGTAAAGTACAACTGTGCTCCATTTAATGTGGCACTGGCAAGCTCAGCACTTAGTTTGCATAGCATTTGGATGTCGTGCTTCTTAACAAACATGTTGCCCCAAAAGGGAAGGGGTATAAAAACCCCAACGTATGTGAAAATTATTTGTGATCAGAATGGAGCACAACTGATAACTATGATCTATGAACTACGAAGCAAGGTAACTAGAGGGCCTGGAACAAAATGCGTTTATAGCAACATGTAGAGGGAAAGGGCAGTGTTTACGTTAGACCAAAAAAACCACATATATAGATTCACTTTTGCAGTTAAAAAAAAACAAGACTGCTTCTCGTCAGCTTAACTGATGGATAAAAATGCCACAGATGGCATTTTGCACATGCTTCAATATTACATTGTGAGAACCTGCCCGTTATAAATTAGTTATGACTAATGGATGCAATTTTGCCATGCGAAGTGGCCATTCACTATAGCAAAATGAGTTCAATCACAGATGCAGTCAAAGGGTTAAAGTTTGAAGGGAATGGATTTTTTTTTTTTTTAAACACAAAATCAGTAGGAATTTCATCAGCAACAGTAATATGCAAATCATTGTTCTGATTGAAGAACAGTCTGGCATCTTTCTGGATTAAAAAAAGTCTCCACGTATGAAACCAAAAGTATTTACAGTACAAACAGCAGCAAAACCTAGCAGCAGACAGTTTGTGAACATGCTTGAGAGCAAACGTGTGGTGGCTTTGTATGATACATGGGAGATATACACAAGAGCATTAGAAAACCAAATACCCCGAACTGCACGAGCTGCATTCTTCAACACACTCATTGGGCAGGAAGTACTATAAATCTCTGGCATGAACATACAGTCTCAGGAAGTGCAGTGATGTAAACTCTGAGAATGTTAATGACTTTTGTAATTTTGGCAACAGACTTGGCATCATATAAAAATAATGTTTAGTAAAAAAAATCCATTATTATAGAAATTCAGAGAAAACACTGATATGGAGTTTTGCCATGTTTTCATGGGGTGGACACCCCTCCCCACTTGTCAGAAATGCAGCTTTAAATAAAAACAAGTAAATACACTCGAAACAAAAAAACAAAACAATATATCAGATCGTCAGCAGCTGTCCAAGTTGTCATGTATGAAAGTGCATGGAGTTTTAACCATCATGAGATTGTGATCTAACATGGAACTGCAATGTTATGAGCAATTTTTAAAAAAATCAACTCCTTTGGATGGAAATATGGACCACCACCAAGACAAGATTATTATTTGTTGTTGTTTTTTTCCTTACAAGGTTAAAAATGTTGAAATTTTGCAGCATCGTAGTAAGGCACTCACCCATGGTAAAGTCTGAGACTGTTGCTTTAAATGGCAGCAGCTAACTCGCTTTTAACAGAAGGAAGACAGTTTCCAGTTCCAAGCTAAGTGCTAGGGGTGCCTTACATTATATATAGAGGGGAAGAAAATTCATTTTTTAAAGGGGGAAATGTTAGTGTTAAAATTTTCCTATAAACTACAAGGTTTGTTTTTTTTCCTCTCTCAACCAATTAAAGCATCTTGTATCCTAAAATATTAGTTTTTATAAATCTAGTCTTCTGTTTTAAGGCTCTAAAAATCCCCTTCCCATGCCCACCCCCAGAAAAAAATTCCTACCAGCATCTGGTTTGGCAATGGAGAACCAATTCTGCTATTTCACAGTCAGAAGTCTATAGTATTGCATTTTTAAAAATCATCATCATCATCATAATAATGAAAACTTGCTGTCATTTGCTAGGAAGTTGCATCCCTTCCTTTAAAACACCTTCATTTTGTTTGGTCAGGTTTAAAATTTGCAAAGCCAGAAAAATGAAGACAGTCTCTTTGAATACTACAAAGGTGTCTGGTTGGCGACTGTCTTCTCTTTTGGTGCTGGTCTCCTGCCTCAGTCGATGCTGCTTGCCCTGCAGTGACTTCTCATTGGAAAACAACGTATCCTCCAATGGTTCCTTTTTTTGTATGGCTCCTACAAATCTGAAAGCTTTCTGGAGTGAGGTAAAAAAAGTTAGGCTTTCAAGCAAAGTACATGGTACGTAAAGTGTCCTGGTGAACCTGAACAGCCTTCGCAAGGGCCTGGGGATCACGACCATTGCTCTGTCCAGATATGTGACTGCCCTCTCCGCTGAAAGAGCAAAAAGAAAAGGCCAGTAGCATTATTAAATACCAACATATCAAACCTTCAACATACAAATAAGAGGGGGAAAGAATGCTACTTTGTTTCCACAAAGTAGTTGTGGAAAGTAGTCAAATATTAGCTGATTATTTACACCAATCCTGTTTCTAACGAGAACTCTTGACATCCTTCGCGCTACTGAATCTTTCCAACCAATAGGCTTCAAGCATGCAAATTAGCTGGAAAGGCAGAAAAGGCTGAGTGGGGATGTCACACGGGCCCCAGGTCAGAGTGACCCAAAATACTGACCCTGTGAGAATGGGTAACAGTGAGAATGCAGACTGGTAATTGCAAGGGATGCCCCAAATTACCTCCAAATGGCAGAAGGGGGTGGGAGTCGGGACTCAACTCAAGGTTTGCCAACAAGGGATCTTTTGTGGAACTCGTTCAGTCCAGCTAAAATGTATGCTGTGTTAGCTAGCTACCCATGAGCTCTGAACACAGCAATCAATTGTCCACCTCCCCAAGACGTTACTCTAAACAGGCATTGGACTGAAGAGCAAGGATACTGCAAGATTCAGAAAGGGGAGGAAGAGAAAGGAGGCAGAGAAAGAGAACTGCCACTTGCCTGTCATGCTCTTTGTCCACAAGGTGGTATCGTGCCCGGAATGCCACCAAGCGGGCATAATACGCTGGCGCTGGGATGGAGACGGAGCGTGTGCAGCGTACGTAGGTATGGCACAGCTGGTAAGTGAGAATCTGTAGCTCATCAGCTGTAAACCGGTTGTCGTCCCAAAGAACATAGTAATGGGAAGGTCTGCTCGTACCCTGGGCAGGGAGAGGAAAAGTCAAAGGCAAGGAAACATATACCTTGGCTCAGAGAGACCCTGACAATTCCATTAGCAGGTCATGGCAGGAACATTCGCTCTTCAAGGCACGCTCAGCCTCAATATTCCCTGCTCCCCTCCCCTTACATTGAGTGGAGTTAGAGGAGGCAAGTACAGGTACTAAGGCTAACTGGGGTTTATTCGCTCCTGGTTGCACATGAGCTCAGGTAACTAGAGGTAGAATAAGCCCTGGAAGGCTAAGCAATGCCCCATTTCCATTGGCAGCCCAGCCCAGTGAGGCAGGAGTTCTTAACCGTGTTATGCCCCCAGTCCCAAAGGGCCAATAGATGTGGTACCTGAATGCCAGCGTGACTGCACAGATAGAAGTCAAACTCAAAGGGATGCGTGATGTTCGTATCCACAGTTGTTCCTGCCGGGATGTTCCCACTTTTACCAATCTACACAGGTGGAGAAAAAGGAAGGGTAGTCCAGTAGCTGTTATAACCAGCAAAGTCAGTGTGTGCACATTTGGGGTTGGGAGCGGGCATACACAAGTTGGGGGCAAGACATAGCATTCTTTCTGCCTCAAGTCCTGCTACCTAAGCCCCTCTCAGCTCAGACAACCTAAGACCTGGAATGAGTGAGAAGCCTGGCTAAAGCTGCCAGACTCTGTAGCACCAGTTTGCGTGCTGGTCTCAGTGCTCCCTCTCCGTTCGCACGGGTCCTTGCTGTGCGAACCGTCATCATCACGGTGAAGCAGCAGTCTCCCAGATCCTCATGCCCTGAACACCTAATCCCAAAGCCAATATCCTCACTGAGCATCCTGTACACGTCTGGGCCATGATGGTCTCTTATTGCCAGAAAGCCTGATCTCAGCTGGAACTTCTAGCTGCTGGAGCAATGAAGACAGGTAACAGGGCTCACCCTCTCATTCTTGTCTGCGCAGAAGAGGCGGGTGTGATGCCGTTTCTGCACGACAATGTACGTGATGCCAGGCTGGTAGTCCTTCTCCAGTTTGATGCAGGCGTCTCGGATGGCTAGAAGCTCATAGTGAAGGATCTAGGGGAGGCCATGATGGGAATGAGTACACGCAAGCACAACTCCTTTTAGTGCTTTACTTCCCCCCTCTATACAGGATGGTGACAGCTTTAAATACAAGCAGCACCAGCAGGACAAGCAGCTTTTGTGTTAAGATTTTGGGCCAGCTTCCTACAGGACAGAGGTTTCTCCAAACCAAGTTGGGAGAAGCTGGGGATTTGATGCTCCTACAATTATTGCTGCAAAACTGCAAAAGATACAATCTATTCTATACTGGGAATCCCTTTCTTCCATCAGGACCCCCACTCTCCTCCCTTCCATTTTAGCAGTATGTAGCCATAGCCTCCCACTTCCATTCTGAATTACTCCACCTGCAGGTGGAGGATTCCAATTGCATGATCACAGGATCAGAGCTCACTCAGCCAGAGCTGAAATGAGTAAGAGTTCATATTTCTCAGAGCTAACACTTTAGGCTGCTAGCAGATTCATGCAGGCATGGTGCACCTCCACCACCATCCTCCTCCAATTCCCCAACCTGAGGAGAACCATCACATCCTTCACCTGTGGAAGCTGCCCCTCTGGTACCCCATCCCGATAGAAGATGATGCGGGTGGGTTTGAAGCGGGTGGACTTGTAGAATTGGATGAGGAGCTCCCTCACCATGTAGGACAAGTCCTCAATTATCTCCTGGCGGGGCCGCTGCACACGCACAGTGGCGCAGTAACGGCTGGGATGAGCATCCATGCTGCCCACAACCTGCATTGAACAGAGGAAAGGAAGGATGATCCCAAAGGTTAGAACCAAATTCTTGTTCAAATTGATGCTTTTCCATATTATTATTATAGCTTCTCATTAGAAAGTGCAGGAGGACATAGTGGCAGGTTCACCTGCTTGATCAGTCACCTTAACCTTAAGTGCTGCCTCTCACCATAGCACAAGAGGGAGACCCTTGGTTTATTTGCTCTGGCTATACTTAGACACACCCCCTTGTAGTTTCTCTTTAGGAGCAGATGGTCTCTTTTCTTCCATCCTCCCTTGATTTTGGTTAAATATTAGGAAAAACCTCTTAACTGCAAGAACTGCTGGACCACGGAATAAATTGCCTAGGGTGGTTGTAGAATCTTCTTTGAATGTTTTCAAAGATCATCAGGACAAACTTCTGTCTGCAACGTAGCAAAGGGCATCTTGTCTTTGAGCAGGCAGCTGGACTAGGTAGCCGTTGGGGTCCCCTTCCAATCCTACAATTCTTCTCCCTGCTGCCCACCTCTCTCGCTTTCCTCCTGCTTCATTACTTACGACACAGGTTCCCAAACTGTGGACCATCTTCAGATGGGGTCATGATCCAGTATTTCATATACATTGCATGTCTTTTGCTGTCTGGGGTCATGGGATTGTATTTGTGTCTCAAAAAGAAGTCACACAGGCAACATCTTGGGAACCACTTTATGCCTCACCACTTGTGGTTCATGCATTCTTGCTGGGTTTTTTCCTGTAGAGTTAGTTCTCTGTAAGCTCCTTTGGTTTTTAATAGTGATATGTTGGTTTTGGAATGCTGGTAGCTTTAACTGCCAGACATATGGGCAGGAAGTAGCAATGCGAATGAATTATTCTCCCCCTCAACACAGGAGACTTGACAGGTATGCCCTGTGCCTATCACCATGGCATCAGGGAAGCATTCCCAGAAGGCTCAGGGAAATGGAGTGAAGGAGTCCTCTTTGAGATGGACTAGACAAGAGATAAAAGCTGCAGAGCCAATCTCCTTACTCCCACTCACCCTCTATTGCGCCCCGTGCCCCTCAGCCAGACCCGTCTCTGTTTGTTTGCTGCTCTTTGGGTTTAAGGAACTGAGTCACCTGTGCCTCTTGCGGTTGCTAGGCTGGGGGCGGAAGGCTTTCTTACTGGAGTAGCAGGATCCAGAAACAACAAATGCAGCCTTAAATACGTCAGAAGTACTGAAGGCGTAAAGGTCTGGGAGGTAAAGAACAGCCATGCTCGGCTGTGACGCAGCAAAGGGCAAGCATGACTCAGAAGGTTTGGGTAAATACAGTACAAAAGTCAGCCTGGGGTCAGGAAAGGGAAGTGGGGGCAATGAGATTTCATTGCCAAGATAAGCATGTGGAGGGGGGAGCGGAGAGGTGGTGAAGGAGGGGACTTTTCTATTCACATCAAGGCATCCTGCCCAAAGGAAGGAGCGAAGGCAGAATGCTCAGTGTTTAGGCTGCCAGCCTCAGACCAGAAGACCCAAGTTTAATTCTCTGCTTTGGTACAGACTTCCTCTGTGATTCTGGGCCAGTCACTTTAGCCTCTGCAACTCGTGTTTCCCCATGCAGAAAATATAAGACTGCTAACCAGTATTTAGTGATTGACTGTGTTGCTTTTAACTGATTAACCATCAATTAAGCATTTAAATACTACAGAATATCAATACAGCATTATACAAGACAATACATTTTTGGCTGCTCCCAAGTTAAAATTGCCCTTAACTTTTTTTTTTTTTTTTAATTGTTTGAAATTTTACAATCCATTTTAATCTGTGATCAATGCATTGATTAATCTGACAAAAACCATTAATTCTTTCAGCCCTAGTAAAATGGAAATCATAACCGTGCCCTTGCTGTTGGGCCATGTAAACACATTAAGAAGTTTCTCTGGCAATGGAGGCCAAGGTAAATCACTTATCGTATGTTCTCATGACCGTCCCTAATCGGTTACTTATTCTGGAGTCGCACACACCAGGATGAGCCATTCTTCTAGAGAGCAATATAAAAAACCCACTTACTTAACCATGCTTTCATCACCATAACCATTTATTTTATCTTTATTTTTTCAAAAGTTTATACACCACCCTAACCACAAAGGCTCAGGACAGCAGTTTCCAATAATAAAACAATAAAAATCCTTATAATAAAACCCTCCCTCCCCTCAAAATTCCCACCCTCTCCACAACCCTACCCAATAAACCCAATCAATCATCATCCCTGCCCGCCAAATACTCTTCCAAATAAAAAAGTTTTACACCGCGCCTCTGGAAGATGCTCGGGCTCAAGCTCGGGCTCAAGCGAACCTCCCTCCCGGGGAAGGGAATTCCAAAAAACTGGGGCAACAACCGAGGATGTCCCTCCTGCGGACAAGGCTAACAGATGGAGTCTGCAAGAGGGTGCCCCCAGCCAGCCATAAGGGCTGCGATGGAGCACAGTAGAACAGGTGGTCTCTTCAATATATGGAACTTGGACCACATTGGGCTTTAAAGGTCAAAACCAGCACCTTGAATTGTGTCCGCAATGCTATAGACAGCCAGTGCAGACTTTGGAGCACAAGTTTAATGTGCTCCAGGCGACTTGCCCCCAAGTATGAGAGCAAACAGGGTCACTGAAGCGTGTTAATGGACCATTAAATCCCAACTGGCTGATTGCTATGAAACACCACAAGGAGATGAATTATAGTCACTGTTTAATTGGGACACATTTCCAGAGGCAGCAAGTACTACAGGATGGGGCACTGGACTGGAAATCAGCAGACCACCCGGGTTCTATTCCTAGCGCTGACACTGATCTTGGACAGGTCATTTTCCTCTCATGGGCCACATAACCCATCAAACCCCCACATCCACTCTCACCCTCTTGGGCATCATGGGTCCCTCCTATCCCCCCTCCCAGGGCAGGGAGGAAGCTTGGGTCCTCCCTAGAGCTGCAACAGTTACTAAAATTAGTACCCTCAGGTAATGCCTGCATTTCCGGGCACCCGATGGGCTTCCCGAGGAACAACCTGGTGCCTGATGCCTGAAAATGCAAGCATTACCAAGAAAAACCGACAAGCCTCAGCCGGGAGCACTGCAGAACTCTGCAGCGGTCCTGGCTGGGTCCCTCCACCTTGGAGCCAGGGAAGGATGGGGCAGTCATTGGGGAGCCTGTCATTGGGGATCCTTGGGATTGGGGCACTTAGGCAGAGCACAGTCCCAAGGGATGGAGCAATGTGTGGTATGCCCAGGGTCTTACCAGAGCTGCGGGAGTGCCACAGCAAGGCATATGGGCCAGATGGGGCGGGAGGGGGCATCAGGGGCCAGAAAGAATGCTGTGCATGTTTGTTGACAGAGCAAGCACGTTGGCACAGCATGCTTCCTATGTGTGTCCTCCTCCCGGCCTTATGGCAAGCACCTTGCTCCAGCTCTGGTAAGACACTGTGTGACGCGCTGCTCCCTGGCAACCCTGCCTTCCACCTCTTCCCACCCCGACCTCATGGCATGCAGGGCACTTGTGTTCAGCCCCACTGCCGTACCTCTCAAGTACTTGTCCAGGATTTTCCATGACATCCCTGATTTCACACCTCTTATCTGTCCAGGGAAAGCTGCTGTAAAGTCCCATATTAGAAAGGGCAGGGTGAGGAAGAGCAATTTGCTGAAAGCCATCAATGGGGACAAGGAATTGGGATTCTCCAGCCTGGAAGAGTCAAGCAGGCTTCTCAGGGCAAGCTCAAAGCAACCCTTCCTATGCTATAGATAAGGGACTCTCTGTTGTCCTCTCCTTAATTGCTCTTCTCCTTGCAGTCTTTGAAATTTAAAAAAGCAAAAACAAAAACAAAAACACACCACACTCTGGAAGCATAAGTGTGAAACTATCATTTTTATTTCTCTCTCTTGGGGGTGTGGGGTGGGGAATCAGCAAATCAAAGCTTCAAGACCTGGACTTTGTAAGGGGCCGATGTGATTTCTTTAAGTAACTTTCAATTTAAAACAATAACCAAGTTTCAGACCAGCTTCTCCGGTACTCATCTCATCTCTCAGAATGAATCCACATAGGAGGAGAAATGACTAGAGTAGGGGGAAAGCTTTACTCGCAGAAAGAAGGCTGTGTAAACTGTAACACTCACTTGGCTCAGGGGTGTGGAAGGCCAAGCAGTTAAGGAAAATATTGGGAAAGCGCTTGGACATAAGGACTTGCAGGACAAAGGGTTATGTTTGGCTTACATGAGAAGTTATTGTATGGATATGAGCACCCTGAATTTTTGATGTTTTTTTTTTTTTTTTTTTTCAGTCCAGCCTCATAATTTAGCAATGGACTACTTTGAATTTGAGGCAGCAACCACTAAAAGGGCAGAGGATTCAGGGAGGCGCTACTCCCTCTGTGTTAAGGGACACTATCTGTCAAGATTCCTACATTTGAAGGACTTCTACAGTTAGCTTTTCCCCAACTGCAGAAGCAAGTTAAGGCAATTTGGCTCTGGCCACAGATTCTAGTTACCCTGGATGCTGAAAAGCCACATGTGGTGGTCTCCTGGGAATACTAGTTTCATGAACTCGCTCATCTTGGGAGAGAGAGTCAGTTAATTCTTATTCAATGTAGTAAACACTTAGAAGGGCTTCAGTGCTCTGGAGCAGACAATCTTGTCTAGTTGAGCCAGTTCCAGCTTAGATTGCACTGAATAGGCAAAAAACTATTTACTACCAGACAACCAGTCTACAGCTTACATGGAATAGCTGGCAATATTCCAGCAGGCAAGTTCCAGGGCAGAACAAGACCCCTATTGGCAGGAGACAGGACACTAACAGGGATAGCAGGGACTTTTCCACCCCCTTGCACCCACCCCAGGCCAGCTTACCAAGCTTGCCCTTGACCATGCTGTGCTTGTCCCGGCCGGCCGACACAAACTAGTCTCCAGAGCTGGCATAACATTTGCACCAGAACTTTGCATTTCCCCAACTGCATGGTGCACAGACCCCACCTGCTGGTAGCTATGGGAACTCTGAACATCGCAGACACAATCCTCCACTCCCCAACCCCACAGCAGCTGGGACGGTCTTGCTGTTGAGGCAGGAGAAGCAGAATTCTCCCCCTGCTGTAGAAGCTCTGGATGGCTCAGTCCTGCACAGCCTTCTTGCAATCAGGGATTTCACATGGGACCATAATCAGAATTTTAGTCCTGTTAATTCTCAGAGTCCTGCTCAGCAATACGCTTGTTTGGAAGAATGACCGGACACAAATTAATTATATGGAGATTCTTCCTATACCACTTGGAACTCAATTTAAACACCACCCTCATTTAAAGCAACACCAGGCCAATGGGGACTGGTGATGAGAGAGCACTCTTTCTGCACAAAAGGACAGATTTATGGAAAAAAGCTGATCTGTCTGGAGAGTATGGAAACCCCAAAGCTTCCATTATCTGCTCTTATGATAATGCTCCTCAAAGAGCACCAGCATAGAAGGCCCTGTCACAGCCTCCTATTTAGGCAGAACTTACAGCGGTTATTGAAGGCTTCTTCCCGTCTCCTGCTGGCGGGTGAGTGACATCAGCCCCAAGGAAGATGACTGGCTGCTGAAAGACAGCCGAACTGAGAGCGAGAGAAGAACAGAAGCGTTACTAATGGATGCTACCAACAGCTAAAAGCCAATTTTTTGTTATTAGGGGTTAAAGATGTTTATGAAGGCAGATTGTCCACATTCCTCTGAAGCACCAGGTTGATGACTACTACCAGGGAGGAGGCTGGCAGCAGGAGCTATGCAGTCGCATGGGCTCAGGGTAATGTAATCCCTTCCCCTCTTCCTCCCAATTCCTCCTCAGAGCAGAGAACGTTGGGAAATCTTTAGTCCGTGTACGCAAAGTTTAGCCCTCCCTCCCTCTGCACTCATCTAGGAATAAAAGCACTGGCCCACAGTCACCCCTAACCCCCTTGCAGGATAAATACAGCAAAATCTCTGCAGGGAGCCCCAACAGGGTGGGCAAGGTTATGTATCTAAAATAAAAGATCCATGTCCAGCCCCTACCTATTCAAAACAGAAGGAAGGCTAGGTCAGAAGCCCTTTAGAAGAGAAAGAGCTAAGAAAAACAGGAGGAGAGACCATGCTTGAGCTTGGCCTGTCTGCACACACATACCGCTGGTGAGGCACGAGGATGTTGTTGATGCCTCAAAGTTTGACATTGATTTTGAGGCAGAGGTTGGAGAGGGTCTGCGGTGACGTCTTGACAACGTTCTTGACCTGGACACACTGCGTGGCCATCCCCAGGAGTGTGTCCCCTACACGTTTCACCTCCGCTGAGACAGAGAGGTAAAGTGTTAGCACACACACACAGTGGTTTCCGAGCTTATGGGGAAGCACCTTTGAGCGCAAGTTATTTAAAAGGGAGCACTGGTGAGACTGAACACTCGAAGACTGGACCCCTGTGTTGTCTGTGGGAGGGATAGCGGGGTCTAATGTGTTAGTGCTCAGGGACTAGAAGCCAGAACTCCTGGGTGCTTTGGGAGGGGGCACTGTGGGTTAAGAAAAGGATAAAGCTGGGAGTAGAGACTTCCGAGCTCTTTCAGAGTTAAGTGGGGTCTAGTAGGTTGGAGCAGAGGGGATGGGATTCAGGACTCTCGAGTTTTATCCTCCCACCACTGGGAAGATTAACAGGACTTATCCCTGGTTCAAAGAAGAGTAGTTTCCCGTAGAGGAAGCAAGACATTGTGTGCACACACCCTAGTTATCCTGGGATAACCTCCCAAAGCAACCAAGTTCTGAAAAAGCATTCATTCTGGGCACCACATTTTACCCCAAGTGGCAATGGGTCAAGATTGGTGCAACTGGTTTTCTTCCTCCTATGGGACAGGTGTTGGGACTCAGCTTTAGAAAATTTGGGAAATGCTGGCCTAAGAATTTAGGGAGCAAGAATTCCCCCACAAATACAGCGGGATGTATGCCGTTTTCAGACCTCCCCACCCCCCAAAAAATGCATATTCTGGCTACAGGAGGGAAATGTGCAACCAGGATATGCGTGGGGATCGGCCAGTCTGAAAGTCCCCCCCTACGTGGCTTTGACAGCAGACACGCACAGGGATGCAGAGCTGGATTTCCTGGTCAATCCCTGTGCATATCCTGGCTGCACATTCCCTCCTGCAGCCAGAATATGCATGGGGGAAGGGGGCGGTAAGGTCTGAAAGTGGCCTTAGTGGCTGCCATGGACACATCTCATTCTGCCATGGATGTACCGTATACTGGTGTTTTTCCCGGCAGGATGACAATGATGAGTTGAAGCCCAGAGTAGGTGTTTTTAAGGTGCCGGAACATGGGCTCCACGCTGTCTGCCCCTTGTGCATATTTACAAAAACAAGGCTGTCCCTGGATTGGCATCCCTGCATCCTTGGAGATTTTGCGCAGCTGGTCTGTGAAGTTCCTGCGCCAGAAGAGGAGAAAGAATAATCAAGTTCACTAGGCCTGTACGCGATTCCTCTTTAGGCATCAATAATCAGCTTGCAGCTGTTGTGTAGAGGAACAGGAAAGGATCCCATTCACAGCACATCGCTGGATGCCATGAAACTGCCTTGTGACCCATGGAATGGGGGAATCTGCTCCCAACACCATTCCTACACTCAACAAGCTCTACAGCCAAGAGCAGTATGACTGACACATGTAATAGCTAAACACGATCCAAGCTTTGGAAAGAAAAAAAAAAACCACCCTCTTCTCGCCCACAGCACGTTGTTTTATTTGAGCAAACCAAAAGTGGCTTCTGTTCTAATCACAGCAAAGCGGAGGCGAGGGGATTGGATGTCCAAGCGGGTAAGCTTCTACCAGACGTCTACAGAACGGATGCAAATTTCTTGTGCAATAAAGGGGGGCGGGACCCAAGGCCAATGCAGCTGCTTCCTTTTTTTGGACCGAGCAAACTTGTCAACCCTCAAAATATGTCAGGAATCGCTTGCAGCCCACTGGAGAGGACTGTGGCCTGGCACATGCTCATTGTGGGTTGGCTGCAGCTGCACAAGGCAGGCAGCTTACATGCCCATGGGTGCCACCACCATCCCTGGAGGGGCAACCACAATAAGCAGTGCTGACATGAAGACTGCAGCCAATACACAGGTGTTCTCAGTCATCCCTGGACAACCCCTCCCCCTGGAGAGGACTGTGGTGTTGGCATGAACCAATGCCCACTTTTCTGTAGCCAATACCAGTTCAACAGGCTGCTCTAACCCAATGCCATGCAACCCCACACAGGCATATTATCTCCTTACTTCAGCACCTCTTCTCGGCACTGCTTCTGAGGTGCAAAGCAAGCGATCGCCCAGACTTTGATCTCAATCCCATTGTAGAACTGCTTCCCTCTCATATCCCACACTCCTTGGTTAGGTGTAGCGATGGCTCGGTTCTGCAAGGTAAAGCATTTGGACAGAGCAAGGGTCACACGCTACCACAGGCTCATTGCAGGGCAGGGAAAGTGCATTATTTCCACAGACAGTACTATCACGGTTTTAAAAATCTGCAGGTAGACAAAGAACAGGAGATTTTACATAGTTGTAGATTGCAAGCCTCCATCCTGTGCCCATGACTGGCGCTATGCAGCAACTATCTATCCTCAGGTCAAGAGAAACACAAGTAGTCTTTTACACCAAATTACCTTTCTCAGTGTGACAGACACACACAGAGCCCTTTCCACTAATGCAAAAGCAAGACCAAATCATTTCAGATAACCAAACAAATTCAAGAAGGTTCTAGTTTAAGAACCTTTTAGAGATATGGATAGTGTGGTCCAATGGTTCAGGCCATTAACCTTGGGATGACTGGCAGGATCTGTGCTCTATTCTCATCTCTGCCACTGCTCTGCGACCTTGGGCAAGGCCACTTCTGTCTTCACACCTCGGTCTCTAACCCCTTTTCAGTTTTGTCTATTTCTACTGTATCTGAATAGTTGAGCGTACAGTCACCAAGGGCTCTTTGGTAAACCTCGGCTTTAAAATGCAGATGGTTAAGATTAGATTTTTAAGAGGAACATTTTGTTTAAGTCAGATCCAAGGACCAAGCTGTTGGCCTGTAGAATAAGGACTTCAAGAGCTTTCCCTTTGACATGGAAGGGAACAGAACCAATGATAGGTGCTGCTGCTGCTTACCCGACCTCCATATTGCAGGATCGGGGCTGGTAGAACACGCCCGGTCACCTCCGTCATGTCATCCTTCACCTTTATCCCAAACTCCTGTATGTACGGATCCAGGTTGTAACTGGCATTCTTCATCTGAAAGAAGCAGAGAAGTGCTCAGTTTCTCATATAGGAAAAAGCAGGATTAATGCCTTCTTCACACATTACTTTTTAAGCTGCTGTCACAGCCCAACCTCCTTTTTTCCCCGTTTGCGTGAAAGTACTAGCACTGAACAGGTGCCCAACCTCTGCACGTCAGCTCCAGTTTAAAGTAGGCCCATCTAGTTCACTTACCTGAAGCTGTGTGTGAATGCAACGGGAGCCCTTGACCATAGTTTGGTCCTCCGATGACCATAGAAATGTGAAAACATGGCAGGAAAGGGCCCCAAGCATGGGTGTTTTACACTCTTCTGGCCAAGAGGAGTGCATCCTGGGGTATCAACTATAATGCAGATATAGGCAGGACTAGAAGAGTAGCAACTCACCATGCATTCACCACTGGATGGAGCACAGGTACTTGATTGCTTACTGCTTGATATTTGCCACTTACAAAACGTAATATGTGAAAAGACCCTTAATACAAGGGTTCCACAACTTGTGCCATCAGCTAATCACCCTCGTTACTGGCTTGGACACAGGACTCTACTCTCTAGGACAGAACCTTCCTTCCCCACTGCCAGCCCCCCACTTCCCAGACAAAGCATAGTACGAACAGCACCTACCAGCCTGCTTATTTCTTCTTGTCTGTCTGGGGCAGATCTCGCTGTTGCTTTGATCATGGTTGAGGTCTGATTGTCTGTTAGCTTCTTGATACACCGCTGGCCTGCTACAATGTTACAAACCTGCAGAAGGGGGCAACAGAAACCAGAAGCATGTTAAGAAAACTCTAATTCCATTGGATCACGGTCTATAAAACACCTACACGGGGATGAGTGGCAATCTTCTCATGGTAGATTGCTATTTGATCTAAGCAGAAGAACAAGACCCAATGGCTGGGAACTGAAAGATTCAGAGAAGAAATAATATACAGTTAGTGGAATTAACCTATTGGAACCATCTGCCTGGGGCGTGATTTCTCATCACTTGAAATCGTTAAAATTGGATCTCTTACACTGTACCACCAGGTTCTCAGATCAACGCAGGAACGGCTGGGTGACTTAAAGGAGTTCAGATGGATTAGAACGGTCCCTTCTGTTCTTAAGAGCTATGGAACTAGGTGTGACAAGAGGGTAGGACTGCATATGGGGACAGATCAATTAGTAGGAGTTATTCTTCCCTGGGGAAGGTGGAGAACATTCCATGTCTTTGCTTCCTGGTAGAAGCTCCTTTCAAACCCACTTAGCTCTCCCTTTGGACAGAGTCACGGTGCTCAAGGCAGGATTGATTTCCTTGGGTGCTCAGCGCCCTGTTGTAGAACGTCTCTTAAGCATGAGATTTTTTTCTTAATGGCTCTTTGCCTTTGCAGAATTATCCCTCACCTCCAAGGGCAGGTATGTGTGCTTCTGCTCCTGTCCAACCTGAAGACATGGTAGGTGAGGGTATTTCAGCTGCAAATTGTATTTCTGCTTGAAGTACTGCGCCACCGTGCACTCCACCGTCTGGCCACTCTCGAGCTGGAGGGGGAACCTGAGGGGGATGGGAGAGAGAACTCAGCCGATGCAGCATCTTTTCAAACAAGTAAACCCTACATGATTTCCGGACACCAAGCGTGGTTTATTCTGTTTAAAGGGCACTGGGTAAAGTCCCAAAGGGTTAGAAGCAAAGATACCCAGTAGTAACTGAGCTTCCTGAGGATCTGTCTCCAGCACCCTAAAGCTGGGAAAGATTTTAGGAATGGATTCCCATACACTCATGTCCTACATTTCTCAACCCCCTTTTTCTTTTTGAGGTTTCCCAGGCTACTGTGTAACCCTGAAAGGATTCAGAAGCAACCCAGCCACAGTGTATGTCCAATGCAGGAGATGCAAAAGAGAAGGTAGTAAGCAAAATGACATATGGTCTAACAAAACCACACCCAATTATAGATACACTTGCTAAGAATGGCATCGGTCACAGCTTCCTGGCTAACCAGTTCACAGTTGGGAGCTCCCCTACCTAATAATGCTCCAATTTTGGTACAGGTATCCCCCAGAACAATTTAAAGGCCATTGGGAGATGCTCATTGGCTGGGAAGTCCTAGAGAAAATGTTTTCAAGGTGCTTTAGGAATGCAGAGAAGATTTAAGGTGAGGGGTACTGATTATCTCCTAGATGAACTTTCCATTCTGCCATACCCTCTAGGTACAAAGAAAATCAAATGCAAAAGGACACCACCTCTGCAAAAAAAATGAGCATTCCTTCCTCTGCTCACGTCAATTATAACACTTTACACCCAACCATGCAAGCTGCTATGAACAGAATGCTTGCAGAGAGCCCAAAACTCTCCTGTGTGTAACATGATGGAACCTTCTCTTCCAACCCTCTCTCTAACATTACCCAACAGCTGCTAGATAGCCATGCAAAAAACACAGCTTGGGTTTCTCCCCTCCTGGCTTACGTTTGGTGACTGGCTGGCCTCCTGGTAACGTTGCACACTCGGTATTTCCTCTTCATCTGTCCGCAGTGGGTCACCTCCACTTTCAATCCTAACATGAGAAAAAAGAAAGTGCAGATCTCTTGTCATTACAAGGAGCTACACTGTAGCCTTTAATCCCCACCAGTCGCTGTCTCCTCTACACATGCTTTAATTAGTCAACCTTTGGAGGTTTCGGTATGTTTACAAACCTACCAAGTCAAGAGAGTACCAGGATACTAGGAGTTCATTTTTAAAAGTGCATGCAGTCAACTTGCATCATCCTCCCCTATTCGCAGAGATCAAGGGGACGACACACAGGTGGACAAAAAACTAAAATTTTCAGTTTTCACGCAACTTTTATTTTTCAGAAAAGCATAGTTTCAGAGCCCAAGAATACTATTTTCAGAAGGGATTTGGGGTAAAGTTTTCAAAAGAACCCAAGACACTTCAATCCCATGGAGTAAGCCCATTTTACATTCAGAGAAGCTTGTGTCACTCCTGAAAACTCTTGGAAGTTCCCACAACGTGTGGCATGAAACTCCAAAGACCTGCATCCTAGGAGGTGCTCCCATCATGCAATGGAGCCAATTTGCCAGAGTGGCACACAAATTAGTACTCAGGTTTTCTGGGCTAGTCAAGGACAGCATGGAGAAATGTAAAGAAAGGAAGTTCTCTATAACATCTCTACCTGGCTGTCTCGTCATCAACTCAAGCATAATATGGCCAAGACTGAACTTCTATTGCCCCAAAAAAACATTTTCCTCCCTCTTCGCACTCAATTTCCATTGATGGTGTTGCTATCCAGCCTTTTCAGGCATGTAGCCTAGTGCTGATCTTTGACTCTCCCCTCAGTCTGTTGCCGAGTCCTGTTGCTTCATTCTATGTATTACTAAAATTCAGCCCTTCTTTACCACTTTCACTGCCAAAACTTTAGTTAATGCTCTAGTCCTCTCTTGTCTTGACTACTTCAGCTTCCTTCTTGCTGGCCTCTCCTGCTCTGACCTTGTCCCTCCCAACACTCCACTGCCAAGAGCATCCACTTTCAACCATCGCTTTGGGTATGTTCAGCCCCTCTTTTGGCTCCCTCTTCCCTTTCTCATTCAGCACAAGCTCCTTGTCTTCACCTTCAAGGCTCTTCATGGCCTTCCTCCCCTCTACCTTTCTACACTTGTATCCCACCCAGGAGCTTAGTTCCTCCACCACTAGCCTTTCCTGCTTACAACTCCCCTGCTCTTCAAAACATTCACCACTTCTCCTTTGCTGCCCTCACATGCATGGAAATTTCCTCCCTGAACGCATTTGATCTGCTCCTTCCCACCCCCACAACCATCAAATCGCTCCCCAAAACTACCTCTTCCATCCGACATTCCCTAGCTCCTCATCCCCATAGATTTGTCACTGATGCTGCCTCTTCCATCCTTCACTCAAGTCTCCCTCTTCCCGGTAACTAAGCTAAGCACACGGTCCTGCAACTTTTCAGTTTCATGACTACACCCGTCTCTCCCTTTGCTTCCTTGTCTTGTAAGCCCCTCTGGGTAGGGACCCACCTCTAATTAATGACTGTATAACACCAGGAACATTGCTGGTGCTAAATAAACAACAAAAACCAACATGAGCATCCTAGAGCAGAGGCTACCAGTTTAACCCAACCTGTGGAGTTAGTTGCCACATCTTATGAGTTCATGGCCTCCATGGGCCTATCCCAGGTAGTAGTGAGCCCGACACACGAGAAAGGACACATGCTGGATTTGATTTTCTGCTCTGGTCTGGAATCAGGAGGTTTTATGACTGGGGGTGTGGAGGCAATACCATTGTCATGGTTGAACCATTACCTCCTGGAGGCTTGGGTCCTGGCCCACCAATGCCCCCATTGGGATGCTGGACCCATTAGACTGGTTCGCCCTCAGAGACTCATGGATCCAACTGGTTTCCAGAACTCTCTGGAGGAGTTTCCCACAGACCTTGATGACCGATCTGTTGATAACCTCATCGCATTATGGAACACCACCTTGTCTGAGGCCATCGACACGGTGGCTCCCCAGCATCCACTCCCACCGCTGTGCCAACACAGGTCCCCATGGAACACAGAGGGCTGGAGGCAGCAGAAGCGGGAGGGAAGGAGGTTAGAGCGTAGGTGGTGCCGGATTCGAGCTGAATCCGACTGATTGCAGCATAGATCATTTTTGAAAGACTATGCCATGGCTGTGCTGGCAACGAAGGAGGTTTTCTTCGCTGTCATCGTAGCATCTGCAAAGTCACATCCAGCGGAGCTTTACCGGGTAGTGAGGGGTTTGGTCAGTTCAGCCTGCTTCAGCCACGAACTGGAGTGGTCTAGTGCCCCCTGACATTCTTACTGATTACTTCGCATATAAAATCATTCATATTCATCACAACCTTGGCATGACTGTTTCTGGTGCAGGGTCACAGCTGGAGGTTATGAAAGCCCAGCCATGTCCTTTTTTCTGGGATCAGTTTCAGTCATCGTCGCCCACCGATTGGAGGTGGTGCTGTGGGCTGTGTGAGCCACAAGTTATGAATTAGATCCATGCCCATCCTGGCTGGTGAAAGCCAGGCGGGAGACACTGGGGCAGTTGCTGGCTGGAGTGATCAACACTTCCCTTCAAGAGGACAGAGTGCCAAGCTGCCTTAAGGCAGCGATTGTTCAACCTCTGTTTAAGAAGCCATCATTGGACGCTGATTCCCCTGCAAGCTATCGGCCTGTCTCTAACCTTCCCTTTTTAGGGAAGGTTATTGAACGGGCAGTGGCTTGTCAGTTTCAGGAGCATCTGCATACTATCGGATTCCTGTGAAAAGAAATGAAAGGGGTTACGCTGCTTTTCTGCACCCTGGTGAAGCAGGTCCCTGTCCAGCAGGGGCTCAGCTGCTTTTCTGCACCCTGGTGAAGCAGGTCCCTTTCAATTTCCGGGATCAAGCGGAAATACCACTGTATTTGAGAGGGTGGGGAATTACTCCTCTTTCTATTTCTAGTAATGACTCTTTTGTTCAATCAAACAGACCCTTTATTCAATGATAGCAACACAATTTAACATACCAATTATTAATGAAGTACTTGCACTTTTAACATATAATCTCTCACCTACTCTGACTACTTCAAATACATACAAGGCATATATTCGTACGTGATCAGAGGTCCACAGTCTGGTCCCAGAAGGAGGGCGGGCAGGAGGCCCAACTAACGCCGAGAGAGAGAGCCTAAGCTATGGAGTAAGTTGCAGAACTTCCTAGGGAGAAGTCCCAAGAGGGCCAATCATCAAGCTCGTCGGCACTCTGATAAGGGCTAGCGATCGAGTACCGTGAAGGGCAGAGAACTGATCCAGAGGCTGGCCTTATTTATATACAGGTTTTTCTTATTACTTATCCATGTCAAGGGGCTGTTTGCCCTATACTCCAGAATGTCCCCCCTTATGGCTTATTCATCATTGGGGTCTTTCTGCTTAGCCACTGGTGTGGGGGGTTTGCCCTGACCGATAGGGTCTGGTCCACCCCTCCCTCCAGAGGGGAGGGGGGGCCTGACTCTTTGGCCCTGGGTTGCCCACATCCTTCTTAGAGGCTTCTGGTTGTCTGATAAGGCCATCTTTCCTCGTTCGTACAGTTTAACTCTGTTATCAGTTCTGACCTTCCTTTTGTCCCTCCATGTTCCTCTGAGTTATAAACTATTCAGTTTTGTTTTGGGAACACGGGGTTTCTGCTCACTCTCAGGCATCATTTACTTCCTCTGACCAATTTGACCATCTTGCTCCTAACACTTTCTGTTCTTTTAAATCAATGAATGAATACATGTACTAAATAATGTCTTACCTAATTTCTACCATTCTACATAGTCTTAAGTAAGAGCCACAATGGCCTACACAGAAGTTACAGTCAGAGTGTTACATACATATAAATCCAGTGTATACTTTTGGTTACATTTCAACAAAGAGAGTTACAATAACATTCAATGTCTGTTCTGGCACATTTGTGTCAGACGAAGCACTTCTGATTTGGTTACATTGTAGCAAGGAAATTAGCATCTCTGTTAGGCCCATGCCATATCATAACACCTGGACCCTTCAGAGTCTGGTTTTCGTCCTGGGCATGGCATGGAGACTGCACTTGTGGCCTTGGTCGATGACTTTCGCCTGGAATTAGACCAGGGAATTCCACCATGTTGATTTTAGTAGATCTTTCAGCTGCTTTTGATACCGTTGATTATGAGGTGTTGTTGACTCGCCTGCAGGAACTGGCTGGAGTGGGCGGGACTGCTCGAGTGGTTCCGCACTTTCTTGGTCATGAGATTTCGGTGAGTGGTGTGAGCAATTGCTCATCATCTCCTCAGGATCTCCCTTGTGAGGTCCCACAGGGTTCCATTCTGTCCCCCCCTCTTGTTCAACGTGTATGTGCAGCCGCTGCGTGAGGTCTTTCGGAGGTCTGGGGTGCGGTACCATCAGTATGCTGATGACACCCAGCTCTACCTCTCCTTTTCATCCGACCCAGGTCCAGCAATCTCGGTGTTTACCTGTTGCCAGGTTGCAGTGGGGGACTGGATGAGGGCAACTCGACTGAAGCTGAATCCTGACAAGACTGGGGTACTGATGGTTGGCCGGTCTTGTGCCCTGGAGGAGGTCTGGCCCCCTCTAGTTGATCAGGTTCACAGCCTCAGAGTGCTTCTAGATCTTTTGCTCTACCTGGATTGCTAGGTAGCGGTGGTAGCCAGGAGTGCTTTTCACCAACTCCATCTGGTGAGGAAGCTGCGGCCTTTTCTTTCAGACTCAGATCTGGCCACTGTTGTCTATGCTTTCATCCCCTCGAAGCTAGACTACTACAATGAGCTCTACGTGGGGCTGCCCTTGGTGCCAGTTCAGAGGCTGCAGCTGGTGGAGAATGAGAGGGCTCACCTCCTTACGGGGACGTGGCACCACAAGCACATAACACTAGTGCTCCGTTCACTGCACTAGCTGCCGATGGTCTTCTGGGCCCAATTCAAGGTGCTGATGACCACCTTTAAAGTCCTAAATGGCCTAGGTCCCATCTATCTAAGGGGTAGAGCGCATGCTTTGCATGTATAAGGTCCCAAGTTCAATCCCCAGCATCACTGATTAAGGATCTCTGGCAGCACGCCTGAATGAGGCCTCCGCCGGAGATCCTGGAGGGTTTCAGGTAGCACACCTGGGTGAGGCCTCTGCCGGAGACCCAGATTTGAAACCCTGCTGCCATGTCAGGTTGTGACAATACTGAGCTAAGTTGGACCATTGCTCTGACTCAGTTAGGCAGCTCCTTATATCTTTATATTTGAGGGATCACCTGGCTCTCCGTGTCCCATCATGGCCTCTGTGATCAGCTGGGGGCATTTTCCTGGAGACTCAATTTTTTTACCAGGTCTCATCTACGAGGAGGGCGTTCTCAGCCATCGCACCTTTACTATGGAACTCCCTCCCACAGGAGGTCCGCCTGTGTTCAAGCCTGGTGGCCTTCCAGAGGCAATATAAGACCATTTTGTTCCATCAGGCTTTTGGCAGCGGGTACTGAATTTGGGGGGTGGGGTGGTAATTTAAGGGGGAGGATGGGCTGTGAGATAGGGAGAGGGATTAGGTGCGAGGTTGTGGGAGAGGAAGGATTATACTTCAAATCACATTGTATTTTATGTTTTTTGTAAACTGCCCTGAATGGTGGGATATAACCGTGGGGGAAAACAAATAATAAATATCTTTTAGTCTCACTAACATATGTGTTTGAATGAACACAGGCAAGTTAAAAGTGATTTTAAAAAGGTAGCTACCTCTAAAACACTTGTGTGAGCACATCAAGTAACACCCACGCACCAATTTCTCCACATGAAACATGGTAGAGTGGAGCTTCTTGCACCCTGCCCCAGCTTGCATTCCTCTTTACCTTTGATCTCCTTAGTAAAGCGCACCCTTTGTGAATCCGTCAGGGGCTTGGGCTGCTCATCGATGTTCCGGATGTCTAGCACTTCACACATGAACTCAATCACAGGCTGGGCTTTGTAGAATGCCGTTGCAGACACTGCACAGGAAGGGAAGTGCAGGAAATGTCAGATCATCAAGGTGAGCAAAACCCACAACAGCAGGTGACAGCTCTCTCTGTACCCTGTGTTTGCTTGGTGAAAGACCCAGGGACTGAACTGGGTAACCTCCAGAACCAAGAGCATCTGTGTCTACAATGTGAGCTAAAGAGTCAGGCTCCCTTGCCCTGAAGGCAGGTATCGAGTTCTGCTCACGCCAGTCTCAAACAGCACAAGGGTCAGACAGAGGAAGGAGGTGCAAGTTAGAAGGCAAAGTGGAAATGTTTAAGAAAACAGTAAGTTACCATCTATGTTAAGCATCATTTTCCACATGGCAGGTCTGACCGACTGATGAAAGCCAAACCAGACCTCCCTGCCACCTCCCAGCGGGTGATAGTAGCCTTCAGGTGGAGAGAAGAAGGATCGGCCCACCGGAGTGTACCTGGGAGACAAAGGAAATGAGGATTGGGTCATCAAGCTGGTAACAACTGGGATGACAAAACAGGCTGCACCACACAGAGTGAATCTAAACCCACTGACAGCAGCAACTACATCCTGATTTATTATTTATTTATTATTTGCACTTCTACCCTGCCCCTCTCAACCAATGGCAACTCGAGGCAGCTTACATAATATAAAAACAATAAGACATTAACACATAAATAATAATGGAATAATATAAATACACAATATAAAATAATCCCAAACCAATTCTGCGTAAAAAAAATAATAAATTTCCCCCCTCCCTCCCCATGCCAAATGCCTGACAGGAAAGCCAGGTTTTACACTACCAGCAGAAGGCGAGAAGCTTCGGGCTGAGGCAGATCTCCACCGAGAGAGCATTCTACAACGATAGTGCGGCCGCAGAGAATGCCTGCCTGTCCGTACGAATCCGCCCATATCATGGAACTTCCAGAAGGGTGCTCCCGGACGACTGCAGGGGCCGCCCAGAGAGTGAGACAATCCTTCAGAGGCCCAAGCCATATAGGGTTTTCATAGGTCAAAGACAGCATCTGGAATTGGGCCCGGAAGACAACAGGCAGCCATTGCAATGCCCAGAACACAGGTTTTAATGCTCCCTGTGACCCGTCCCCGTAAGCAGGTGGACCACGGCATTTTGCACAAGCTGCAGCTTCCAGACCGTCACCAAGGGCAGCCCCATGCAGAGCACATTGCAGTAATCTAGCCTCGAGGTTATGAACACATGGATGACAGAGGCAAGGTCCCGAGTCCAAGACATATGGGTGAAGCCTTTCACCAGATGTAGTTGGCAGAAGGCACCCCTGGTGACAGCCGACATCTGCAAATTCAGGTGCAGCTGCAAATTCAGGAGCACCCCCAGACTCCACGCAGATGGAACCAATGGAGGGTGAACAAACCCAATACAGGGGGTGTTCCCGTCCCCCAGATCTCCAACCCCACCTCCACTAGCATCACCTCTGTCTTGTTGGGATTGAGCTTCAATCAGCTCCATGTCATCCAATCCCCCACAACAGCCAGGCACCGGGATAGCAATGAGACCACCAGGCCTAGGTCAGTTGAAAATGGTAAGTACAGCTGAGTATCGTCCGCATATTGATGACAGCAGACTCCCCAGCTGCGCACGACCTCCGCCGGAAAGCTTCATATACACGGTGAGAGGGGAGAGAATGGAACCCTGTGGGACCCCACATGGAAGACCTCCAGGGGACAATGTACAGTTCCCTAGTACCACCCACTGAGGTCTATCTGCCAGGTATGACTGGAACCACCACAAGATGGTCCCATCCACCCCAGCCAGGTCCCACAAGCGAGTCACCAGCATTTCACGATTCACAGTATCTAAGGCCGCAGATAAATCCAGTAAGACCAACAGGGCCATACAGCCCTGGTCCAACTCTAAAAGGAGGTCATTGACCAAAGCCACAAGCGCGGTCTCCATGCCATAACTCGGACGAAACCCAGACTGCATGGGATCAAGGAAACTGGTGCAGTCCAGGTGCGCCTGGAGCTGACAGGCCACCACCCATTCAATAACCTTCCCTAAAAAAGGAAGGTTAGAGACGGGTCAGTAATTCGCCACGGCACCAACCTCAAACGATGGTTTCTTTAGGTGGCCAGACCACCACCTCCTGGAGGTAGTCCAGAACCCTCCCCTCATGCAGGGAGGCGCTGATAATCCCCACCAGCACCGGCCCTAAAGTCTTCCTGGTGGCTTTCACCAACGGGACAGGCAAGAATCTGACTGAAGCACAAAAACATGAACTCTCCTGTAGAGCCAGTTTTAGGAGGGGAGTAACTGCCCAGGGGTTAAGACAAGTCATATTTACAAGATCGAATTTCTAAAGTGACTTGTTTGTTTCTTGTGGCCACCATGAAAAGCAGCAACGCAAGTCACCTGATGTAAGAACAGGAGGCATCTACACCTTGGGGGGCCCCAGACAGAGACTAACCCCAGTTCTGGTCTTCCAGCTCCCACACCGCAGTCACAGGTACACAACCATACTTCACCTCCACAGGATCTCTAGCCTCCTCTCCAGCACACACACTTTAGATCAATTCTGCCCTGAAGTATCAGTCATTTTCTCCCCCCACACACTTTCTTTTTCTTAGGTAGTCAGATATGGTCTTAAGGACAAGCAGTTGACACCCAGCTGTATCTCCCTTTTTCAACAGACCCAGGCCCTGCAGTCTCGGTGCTTGCTGTGGGGGACTGGAGGACTAACCAACTGAGGCTGAATCCCGACAAGACGGAGGTGATGTTGGTGGGTAAGGCGGTGGAGATGGTGGTCCCCGTTATTGGCAGGGTCTGCCCTCCATTGGTATCCCAGGTACGGAGTCTGGGGGTGCTCCTCGACGCGCAGCTCCGCCTGGATGCCCACATAGAGGCTGTGGCGAGGAGTACCTTTCGCCAATTACATCTGGTGCAACGGCTTTGGCCGTTTGTCTCAGGCTCTGACCTGGCCACCATCATCCATGCTTTCATCACCTCCAGATTAGACTATTGTAAAGCGCTCTACGTGGGGCTCCATGGTGACAGCTCGGAAACTACAGCTGGTACAGAATGTGGCGGCCCGTCTTCTGGTAGGACTGGGCCGCCGGGAGCATATTACACCAGTGCTCCGCTCTCTGCACTGGCTGACGGTGGTTTTCCAGGCCCGATTCAAGGTGTTGGTTTTGGCCTATAAAGCCCTAAATGGCCTAGGCCCTACCTATCTGCAGGACCACCTCACTCCCCAGGTGCTGGATCGACCCCTGCAGTCATCTCTGGGGACCCTGCTCGAGGTCCCTAGAGTCTTCCGGGGGACCACGCAGGGGAGGGCGTTCTTGGTGGCCACAGCATGGCTGTGGAACTCCCTTCCAGTGGAGGCCCGGTTGGCCCCGGATCGTGCCTCTTTTTGGAGAAGTTGTAAGCCCTGGCTGTTCCACCAGGCATTTGGCAGGGGAGATGGGGGTGGAGGGTTTTTTGGGGGTATGGGGTTATTCCCTTTTCCTCCTTTTAGTTTTAATTGTTGTTTTAATGTTGTTGTTTTACAAATTGTAAGCCACCCCGAGCTGCCTGTGGCAGGAGGAGCGGGGTAGTAAAAGTTTGAAATAAATAAATAAATAAAATATAATAGGGCCCTGACCTTTATCACATCCCCTCCCCCACCCTTACTTCCCTATGCCATCCCCTCATATCCATAATGAGCAGGTCCCCTCAGATATCCTGTGCAATCTGTCTTCCTGTCTAGGTCCATGTAGGGCCTAAGGCCAGCCTTGCTAACAGTCTTTGCTCCAAACAAGGTCCCCAGTTCCAAGCAGCCCAAGAAGCACATTACCTCATGGAAGCCAGGTGTCTCATGGCTACATCGAGTGCCTGGACAGATTCCAAGGGGACAGGGATCTGCCCGCTCACCAGGGCCTCATGCAGCATCCGCCAGCTCACGATGGCCATCCACTTGATGGAGACCTTAAATATTCTGTCCTTGCCTTCTCCTGGAATCGTCACCTCAAAGTCAACCTGAGAGGAAAGGGGGAAGGGAGAGGAAGAATGAGAAGCAGCAGCAATTAGAGTGCAACATATAGACAACAGCTCCTCTTCTGTATCCTAGAGAAAGGATCGCCTATCCAAAGGAAGCAGCACAATCCAACATCTATGGCAGCATGAGTCGCAAAGCATGGGTTTCATTCCCGGCTCAGCCACTAACATGCTGTGTGAACTTGGGCAAGCCAAGTCACTGCACTGTCATACCTCTATTCTGTGCGAACACCTGTCCACTACAACCAGAACTCAGCAACTCACCATGCAGGTTTAAAGCCCACCTACCCTACCCTCCAGCTCTCCTTACGGATCAGACTCTGTGGCTATAGGTTCCAGAGGTCAGGATCTCTGGCCCTCCGGCTTCAAAATCCTTCCCCATTTTGATTTAGCAGAACTAGGAGTACTTCTACATGAGATGTTTGCTACTGAGAAAATTACTCCAAAGCTAAGCATCTGCACATCTGTTTGCTCTCACTCTGGAGCCACTGTGTTTTAGGTCCATGACAATGCTGTGTCCCAGAGCATGTTGTCACTCAGTCTGGTACAATATGTACACACAAAAAGCTGCCCTGTAGCAACTTGCTCTGAAACAATCTGCTACAGAGCCAGGCACTAAAACCCAGCTGCTACAATGCAAGGGCTGACTGCTCTATAGCATTTTCTGTTTACAAGCCTGAAGACCAGGATTTTTTATTCCACATTGTCCTTCAACATGTAATGCTTCTTAAAAGCACACCGGACGCCCTTTCCCATCAGCTTCTGTTCTCTTACCCGTTCATTTCCAATGGGCAGGGCAGTGACCGTGTAGATATTCTTTTTGCCATCATACACTGGCTTCCGGTCGCCGAAGATCTGAGGTTTGAAGTGTTGTACCATGTATTCCACCACCTCCCTGCAAGGAAAAGACAGGAGAAGAAATAGAAGCTAAATGGAACATGGACTTTGCTGGCTGCTTGGGTTATATGCCCTGCTCTATAGCAGCAGCTGCAAAATACTTTGGACAAACAGACCACTGTCAATCCACTAAATCTAAAGTGGTTGCAGTTAAATGAATGCTAATTGCAAGCCACCGTAGCACAAGATGGGAGGCGTTGCTTCCTTCCAGCACAGAGTCATCTCCAGGGGCAGGATGACCAACACACGAGCATTACAGACATTTTCTACAAGTGATGGCTGCTGCAGCGCCACAGGGGACCAGAGCTAGCTTTGTTGTAGCTGTGACCATTTCTGTGGAGGTTCAAGAACCCCATTTGGGAATAGAACTATAAAAGAAGCTGTTACACTAGTCATGCTGCCGAATGCAGTATCAGCCCTCCAAGAGTTTGGGAAGCAGACCTGCACTTTGAGCTCAGGTTCCTCCCTCAGTTGAAGAGGTGCTTCCAGTCAGTTAATTTACAAGGCACAGAAGCTGGCTCAGAAGAGTGCTGGGGTGAGGAGCAAGTAGTGTCTCCACACACAGCCCTTGCCAAATGGCTGGGGACCAACACTGGCATCTCCTCAACAACAGCCTCCCTAGTTCAGAATTAAACACACTATCGAGCTGGAGTAAAAGAAAAATATAATACACTGACCCAAGGTCTGGGAATAGCTATTTTGAAAGTCTGGGACCACTGGCAAGATAGCACAGCTGCTGCAAGATGACCAGTGACAGCGCTAAGCTTTAGTATCTATTGAGCCACCGGGGAAGAAAAACGCAGAACGGCACAGGAAAGCTTGGACTCCACTAGCCCGGGTGTCGGCTTGCGGGGTTGGCCATCTGCGTGAAGGCAGCAGCTTCAGGCACAGAAAACCTCCGAACACTTTGAGCTAAACTATGTTAGTTACGCCTGTGTAGAAACAGCTGCAGCTGGTTTGTTCTCAGTATCCTAAGTGGACACTGATTTTATCTTTTTGAGAGCTATGCCAGAGGAGGCTACAATTAGCTCCCCATCAGAACCCAAGCACCATTTCCCAACATTATTGTCCATGTATCCAAGTGCTTACAATGTGGCTGTGAATCATGTTATGAGGGAGTCATGAAATATTCACAATGGAACAGAAGTGGAGGGTTTGCCTTCTGCCCCATTAATTTGAAAAATAGTCTTTTCTACTGAATTCTCAGGTTAAAAGGTACTGTAAAAAAAATGCCTGGGATGGTGTGATGTCCCACAGTCCAACAGCTGAACTGCCCTAATTAATTTTAGCACTCTTCCATCTGTCCAGAAGTGAGGCAATGACTTTTTTTTAAAAAATTTAATTTTTTAAGGGGGGGGGGGAAATAACAGATTTTTGTAGCAAAGATTTGAGTCATTTTGCTTATCCTAGTCTTAACCTGACATAGAAGCAGCTTTCCCAAACACTGCTGCATGCCCCAGTGTGTTAAGGATACGAGGATCATGGATGTTTTCCAGGGAAGGGACAAGCATCCACAATTATTGGATCTTTGCAGGAAAGCCAAATACATGGGGAGAGAGAGTGGCCAGACTGGGCCACTGCAACAGTAATCTCAGGGTGAAAACAGACATGACGCTAACCACCCTTGGTGGTTATTTATGCATGTTGCAGGGTTTTATTGGTGCCCTATGCAGCCCTGAAACATGCATAAATGACCACCAAGGGTGGTTAAAGGGTGGTTAGCGTCATGTGTTTTCACCCTCAGGGGCAGGGAACCTTCCCTCCTCCACAAGCCAATTTGTACAAGCTCCGAGGGCTGCATGGGAGTTGTGGGAGGATGCTTAATGACTGTGGTTCAGGATGGGGAAAGAAAGGGCCCAGACCATGGATATATGCCTTGGATCCATCCCTTATCTTTGAGTGTATGCCCTCATCTCCACTCCTTTCCCCTAATCTCCCTCTTTCAGCACTGGTAGGGACTGGCTTCACAGGTCAGATTCAGAAACTGGAGAGGGGCCAAATAGTTGCATGCTACATACGACTCATGGACCACAGGTTCTCCACCCGTTCTATCTAACCCAGCACCAGGTACGTCAGAGAAAGCGCACAAAAACAGGGCACAGATGGAGCGAGCCATCCCTCTTGTTCATTTCCAGCTTCTGGCAGTCAGAGGCTGCACTCTCTGCCCATCTCTTTTAGCTAATAGCCATTGACGGTTCTAGCCTCCATGGACTTGTCCAATACATGGTTCTGCCCAATTATACTATTGGCCATCACAGCATTCCATGGTAATGAGTAATACTAATACTTGCCTTACCTGTTGACTCTGCGCGGACATTTGTCAGGCTTGATATCCACTTCGTAGTGATAGACATCGATCTTGGGAATGTCTACTTCGAAGTAGTTGGCTAAGAGCTTGATAGGCTTCCCTACTGTTCCTATCCCAGGCCGACGCGGGGCTTGAAATACCTGCTGCAGGGGTGGCAGGTAAGTGCCCGCAGCTAGGGAGCAAAAAAAGGAGAGATTCAGGTGGTCAGGAGATCTGGAAGAGACCCCAACACACAAGGCTAGAAGTTCTGGGCCCCAAAGGCTTGGCACTCAAAGATGTCCATTAGCTGGTTCCACTTCTGTGCTATTTTTCTTTTGGTTTCACCCTCTCCCTGTTCCCCAAAGGAATCATTCAAACATTACACATTCTTGTTATGGCTTAGACACCCCTAGGTAATATCACAGTAAGCCCCAAACCCATGCACCTAAACCCGTCTTACAAACACCTTGCAAGCCACAAGCCTCATAAGCAATATCCTACGTTTGCACATGGAAAAAATGGAAACACCAAGTGAAATAAAAATAACTCCTCAAAGGTCACACAAGGAGCACGGCAGTCAAATTAACAAAGGAGTCCTGGTTTCTGACCACTGACAGCAAATGTAAAGCCACCCCACTCAAACACTCCAAGATCAGAAACAGAGGAAAGCATTCAACTTTCTTATACACTAGCTGACTGGCTTTGCCCATTTTAAAGATGTCTGGTATTTCTGTACCTAAATGTTTCAACTATTTGCAAAGGACATCTCAAATTTGAAAAACCTACACTAGCTGCAAAACCCCCTCTCAACAGCAATTCCAAAAGATGGAACAAACACTTGTGATTTAAGTGGCACGTGCAGTCTCCAATTTCTGCCAGCAAGCACAGTGTCAAGAAACTAAACCCAGAATGTTGGAGGCAGATGGACATACAGGGAGGATTATCAAAGTCCAGGTTTTTTTAGCTAACCCATAAAACTAGAAGGGATGACATCGGTTTTTAAGCCATCCACCCACTCCTAATCCCAGCAGGAAATTCTCTCCTTGGAATTGTTTCCCAGATGCCTTCGGCAATCGTGTTCCATCAGATGGCACTGGCCTGCCAACCTCCCCGCCCCCACCAAGTATCACCCTGCCCTTAGCACATCTGCTCTGCTGCAAGGCAGCAGCAGTGATGGTGAAGTTAAAACATGACCCGCATAAGGTTATGATAAATGGAATGCTTTGTTATAAGGACAGTCCTATAAATAGTATTGGAGCCAGTCAACTCACGAGCCATGCTTAGCAGGATAAGGCATAAGCCTTGATGATTTGCAGAACAAGGTAGCAAGGGGAGGCTGGGGGGGGGGGGAAGAGGAGGAAGGAAGGAAGGAAGGAAAGGAAGGAAGGGTTTAGAAAATTCTAAGAGCTCAAAAGCAAGCACCACGATAGCAAACCCATCCCTGGCAGTAGCATGAAACAAATGAAAGACTCATGTCTCTGTAGAAGCAGCATCCATTTTTCAAGTATTTCTGATGCAAGCTCTTTTGGGCTCATTCATACACGCTCCTGTGGCTAGGAAGCAGCCCGGGACTGAGAAGAAGAGGGTTTGAATCACCTGCCCCATTGCCAGGTGACCCCCATTGCCAGGTCCTGTGTGACCTTAGACAACGTTTAGGGGTTGTTAATGCAATAGGAATTGCTGTTCAAAACAACCCCTGAATGCTCACATGGCTCCACAGTTCTGGAAGTAGCAATGGGGTAGTTCTAGCTCACAGCTGCCCCTGGAGGAGTGCCCCATGCAAACTCCTCAGAGTAAGTGACCCCCTATTCTTCAGCTTGCGGAGTATAAACCAAAGCGCACACCCCACCCTCCCAGGTGGGCACGTGTTAAATTAACACACTGGGGCAGACTGCAGGTAACCCCCGTTTCCTCAGAGTTATCCCAGGAAAAGCATTTCATATTAAGGAAGCCTTGATGTCTCAGTTCCCCATCTGCACAATGGTGAACTGCAGCCCTGCCTCTCCTCCAGATTAAGAGCAACTAAAAGGAAGATTGTGAGGTGCAAGGATTCTGTGGCAATGGAACTCTTAGTCCCTCCAGCATGCTTCTACCTGCATGTTTTTGCTCTGGTAGAACTACATTCATTAAGGGTGAGATTATTTTATCACCAGGGCAAACAACATACCTATGCTGGTAAACCTCCTTCCCTACTGGGGGAGCGATGTCCACAGGTGGAAATTTCTCCAGTTTAGTTATCTTTCGTGGTTAAACAATAGTGTAAAAATCTATGCATAGACAGGACCTCAGAGAACAGCATACACAGTACTACATTAAAAAAATCCAGTTCAATTTTCTCTCCTAGTTGGTCACCTATGCTATTCCATAGCAAGACACCAAGGCCTCGGCCCTGCTGAAGGATCCAACTTCTGACTGAAATAAAGACCCTCTAGAGAAGGACTGAAATCTGAACTATTGTTTTATCAATTGGTCTCAGCACTTTACTCTGGCATCCCCCTAGCTTCTACACTAGCCAGGCAGAGACAATATCAGATTTTATTTATTTATTTATCAGATTTCTACCCTGCCCCTCCTAAAACAGCTCAGGGCGGCTTACAATTAAAAAAAAAGAAAAATCACAAATATAAAATACATCTAAAACAGTTAAAACATTCCAAAATATAATCATTCAAAATATTAAAAGTATTAAAACAGGGCCAGGAATCACAATAAGACAATAAATAGGGAAAGGGAGATAAAGCCCTCTAACCCACCCTCCCCCCCTTCCCAAAGGCCTGGGCAAACAGCCAGGTTTTAGAACTTTGCCGGAATGTCAAAAGGCTTGGGGCCAGGTGAGCTTCCTCCGGGAGGGAGTTCCAAAGGCGCGGCGCGGCCATGGAGAATGCCCTCTCCATTGTGGCCCCCCGCTTAACACAGGAGACCTCCAAGAAGGCACCCCCAGCAGACCAAAGGAGCCGCTCTGGGGCGCTGAGGGTGAGAGGGTCCCTGAGGTATGAGGAGCCCAGACCATGAAGGGCCTTATAGATCAACACCAAAACCTTGAACCTGGCTCGGCACGCTATTGACAACCCATGCAGAGTCCGGAGCACAGGTGTTATGTGCTCCCGACGACCCACCCCCGAGAGGAGCCGGGCCGCCGCATTCTGCACTAGCTGCAGCCTCCGAACCAGGAACAAGGGAAGCCCCATGTAGAGCACATTGCAGTAGTCCAGCCTCGAGGCGCCGAAGGCATGAATGAGGGAGGCCAGGTCCGGGCTGGAGACGTACGGACGCAGCCTCCACACCAGATGCAACTGGCAAAAGGCAGCCTTCGCGACTGCCTCTACCTGCCACTCTAGGCAGAGATCCGCATCCAATATCACCGCCAGACTCCAGACCTGCTGAGCTATAGGAGGGCGAATCCCCTCAATCAGGGGGGCCAACACCTCCCTCGCTCTCCCCACCAACATCACCTCCGTCTTATCGGGGTTGAGCTTCAGTCTGCTCTGCCACATCCATTCCGCCACGGTCTCCAAACACTGGGAGAGCAACAAGACGGCAGGGTCTGGGTCAGTTGAAAAAGAGAGGTACAGCTGAGTATCATCAGCATATTGGTGACATCGCACCCCGAACCCTCTCACGACCTCCCCCAAGGGCTGCATATATACATTAAATAATAATGGAGACAGA
>QEPC01003729.1:293295-317113 GCA_003113815.1 Sphenodon punctatus
CCTCTAACCACCCCTCCTACACCCCCACCCTTCTTCCCTAGCCCTGAATAAGAAGGAACCCCACCAAAACTTCCCCTGCAACCCCAAAGTGCCCCTAAGTGCCGCGTCCTTGCGGCTCGCAGCCCTGCGGCAGGAGCCGCTGGGCTTTATAGCCCCGGCTACTTTTGGGTGGGGGAGGGGACAAGCTGGCCCTCGCGACCGGCTTCTGCGTTCCCCACCACCACCCCCTGGAACTCACAAGAGTCTTTTGTATCCCCGCAGGTCGAGCAGAGCAGCGGCGGCGACAGCCTGAAGGTGACAACCAGCCAACCAAAGCCAGGGGCAGAAATGGAAACCACTGCGTTTGATGGAATTTTCAGAGACAGACTAAAACCCAGGAAGCTGTCCCCATAACAGCCTCAGATCAATAGGTTGGCCTCGTCACTAAGTTTGTTGGGGTTTTTTAAAGTTGCAAAAACCTTCTGGAAAATGTGTGTCTCACAATCAAGTCCATGGGATCATGAGAAACTGATGTGCAGGACATTTACCGATGGGAAAATAAAGACCAGGTTATTTCCAGAACAGCCCCATCTTTTAAGCTTTCAAACCTCCCAGGGTGGAGCATTTATGCAGGACCCAACAGCTACATTTTTAAGATACCCATAGCCTTGTCTTGGGAATGGAATTTGGGACTTGTCCCGTGCATTCCTGGGGTTACAGAGAGGTCAGTGCAAAGGAGCACGCAAGAAGAGTCCCTATTTGCAATCCCCAGGGTAGCTCACCCTCAGCACAACCAGCCATTGTCTCCCAGCAGCCAGCCCTGTTCTCTCAGGATCCTGCCTGATTTACAAGCCAGAGGAAGACAATAGGGAGGGAATCCAGCTCCCATGCAGCAGAGACAGTGCTCTGTGTACTCCAGTGAGCAGCAGCAGAGGCACATTTTAATTAGTGCTGGTTGAACTTATTTATTTTAATAAGTGGAGGAGTCAAAATAATGTTTCCATTTCAAACTTTCTTAACAATGGAAATATTTTTCTTTTTAACAGTCTCCTATGGAAAGAAGGGTGTATATAGGAGCACTCTGCGCGCGAGTGAGACATTGTAACTTTTGATTCCACAGGCCAATTTCAGGCAAATCTGGTAGATTATTCAAAGGTAAATAATGCAATAGGAATTGGGCAGGAGGGTCGGGATATAAATGTTAAATAAACAAATAAAAATAAATAGGAACCCCAAATCTACCAAGATGCAGCCCCTTTTGTAGCTGATAAATTTGACTTACATTGAGGTTTGTGGTAATTTCCACTTACTTTCCTGAGAGATAATTATTAATTAGGGATAAAACAACATGTGAACTCTCCTAAGGAACAGTTCTTTAAGTAAGGAGCAAACGGGAGCACTTCTGAATGTTCACACAACCTATATACACCACAGGACGATACCCTGTGATTTCCCTACCACGGGGTATTGTACCTTTGTGCGAACAAGACCTTAACAATTAACATTGCTATAAAACATTCCAGATGCAACACAACGAAGGGTGAGAACAGACATGACGCTAATCACCCTTGGTGGTTATTTATGCACGTTGCAGGGCTGCATAGGGCACCAATACAGCCCTGCAACATGCATAAATAAACCACCAAAGGTGGTTAAAGGGTGGTTAGCGTCATGTCTGTTTTCACCCAAAGGTAACCAGTTGGGGTCTACGAGTGTTTTTAAACAAGACCAGGGGGTAGGGGTGTCCATGGTCAGCGCGTAGGGCGGACGCGTGGACACCGTGCGTAGGGGAGTGCTTCAAACAAGCCGTCCCATCCACGTAACACCGATCTTGTGCACTCTGGATTTTCCCAGAGTGCTCCATGCGTGGACAGGGTGGGCAGCGTGTGGGTCACAGGAGCGTGCACCCCCACGCATGGTTTTCAAACGAGACATCCCTCATGTCCCCATGCATGGGGGTGTCATGTAAAACACCCTACATGGCTTTCCAGATCCCGCTCTCAGCTCGAGAGTATGTACCTACCTAATCCTGAAACTACAAATCATTAGTGATAAATGTGTTCAGCAGTGAATGCATTTATATTCTATGTGTTCTATGTTTGCCAATTTAAAGGTGTCTCTTAAAGGGACACAGCCAATCGGAAGCCCTGTCAGCAAGTTAGAGGAAGCTGTAAGGCAACGTGCTTTACCTTAAATGCTCCCAACAGCATTTTGGTCACTGATGGAGAAGTGATGCTTAGAGAAGTAGGGGAATCCTCTTATTCTCACTGCATGACTACTGGATTATCAGTGTATTCTGTGTGGATGCAGTTTGTTTCCCCAGTCAGGAGAGTCCTACTGAGGCTATACCGAGACCCTTCTGAAATCATGATAGGACAGTAAATCTCAATTCTGATTCAGCACTGCAGCTGTGTGAAGGATAGGCAGCACACTGACAAATGCACCTTACCAAGCCACCTCAGTAAAGCGCATCTCTCAATGCAACAAAAAGCTTCAATCATGCACGGGGTGCCTTTCTGATGTCATCAAAGCCACGTCTAATTTGCATGTGCATCCTGCCACCCAAACTCATAAGAACACTTTTTATCACGTCTGTAAGCACCCTCAGCCTGGAATTAGCTTGTGTCTCGTTGGTTGTTCCTAGTCACCCAACAGCCCGTCTGCAAGTCTATTTAGTTCTGGGCTGAAAGTATCAGCAGCCAAAAAGTATCAAGAGCAGCCTGGATTTTAAATTTGCTTCACAAAGATGCAGGGCAATATTTTATTTTATTTTATTTTATTTTTTTAAAAAGAAATTAAAAGTATCTTCCAACATTTGCTTTCCTTTTTTAAAAATATCTTCCATAGCCACACCTAACCCAGTCTCCACTTTCAGGATTAAAAGAACCAACTAACTCTTCCCTCTTTCCCCTTCTGAAAAGGAAAAACACAGAATTAGCACAATGCTCACAGGCCATCACTCTGCTTGCTAGTCAAATAAATCCCTGTCCTGGAATCACAGGGATGGAAGGGATCTCAAGGGTCATCTAGTTCAACACCCCCACACACTGAGTAAGGACTCAGTAAACCCAAATCCTTCCCTATCCGGTTTTATCCAGACACTCCTCTTAAAAAGCATCAAAGGAGATTCCACAACATACCTAGATAATGTGCCCCACTGTTCTTGTCCTGTCCCCCACCCCAACCCCATATTTCACCAAAATCTGCCTTTCTGTAGCTTAAACACATTCCTCCTTGTGCTAGAGTCAGTAGTGGCAGCAAACCAGTAATCATTTTCTTCATGACAACCTTAAATGTATGAAAACATATCCCCAGCTTTCCTCATAGGTCTTGCCCTTATCACCTTTGTGCCCTCATTTCTGTGCCCTCTCTAGTTTGTCTACATCTTTCTTAAAACTCCACCTCCCAGACTAGTTGCAGTACTCCAGCTGAAGCCTAACCAGAGTTAACAGTACTAATACTCTCCCCCCACCCCCACCCCAAATGTCTCGGATATGCTGCTTCTGCTGGTACACATTGGCATTGGGCTATTTTTTGTTTAGCAAAGGTTTTACACAGATGACTCATGTTCAAGTCTGTCATTCATTATAACCCACCCACCCCCCGACCCCATTTCTTTTCAAAAACAGGGGCCACGTGTAGTGTAGATCATCAGGAACCCACCGGTAGCATGGTCCCGACTGGGTCCGGCTGGCTAACCAACGAGCCAGCAGCTGGGAAGGCAAGGAGCTGCATGAACGTGCGGCCAGCCAGCCCACCCCCGTGCTGTGCTCAGCTCCCAGCCCCCCACTGTGATGGGCAGTCATGGCGGCCCCGATCCAGGCCGGGTCACAGTGGGCCATAAACTTTACAGCCCGCTATGGCCCACTCTGACCCAGTTGGGCGAATGGCAGCCAGGGCTGTAATCCTGGAGGTCTCTGGGATTACAGCCCAGACTCGTCACCATCACACCCGGGGCGCAATCCTGGGCAAACGTTGTGGGGCACTAACATGCCCAGTGGCTCGCGTGCCAAAGCGGGCCACCGTCATGTTTATTAACACCCTGTGTACTTTTGTCAGACATTAAGCCAGTACCGCTCCCTTTGGAGCAGTTGTGCTTTGCTTCCTCCTTGAAGCATGGAGATGTGGCAGATGCAAAACCTCAAAGCATAACTGGCTGACCTCTATTGTTAAAAAAATAAAAAAATTAAACGGAGCTAATAGTTCCGACTTAAGTGCTTTGGAAGAGAATATTTTTTTTAAGAAAGATTTTCAGTCCCTGAAAAGTTTTTAAAATAATAATAAGAGTTGGAGAACGCTGCCACTTTTGAAAGGTCAAGTGACTAATTTTGTCATAAAGAAAAAATAATAGTTTTACAATGAGCTACTATAGCATCACTCATGTCTCTGCACGACTCACATTTCTTTGGTAACACCTAGCCCACAAGTTGGAAGTTGTCTGCAGTTTTTAAACAAAGTGATTAAGTAACAAAATAGGCATTTGCAAGTCCTGTCTGATCATACACTTCCCTGATCTGCTAACTACTCCTGAAAAATGCTTGGAGGGAAAGAAGCATCTTCTCCTATTCTCTTCCCTATTTGCCTTTAGGATAGATATCAGGAATCCCACTGTCACATTTCTTGAAAAACAAGCATGCTGAATACTTTGAAAAAAAGAGGTCAGATTTGGTTTTATAACCCACTTACTAGCACAAGCAATGTAAAATCATTAGGAGACAGGTCCCTGCCCAGCAGGGGTTATAAACTAGAAGAGAGAAGGGAGGGGAGACAGTAAATAGGGAACATAAGGCAAGACAGGAATACATTCAAGAAGTTGAGATCATTCAAGGAGTTCAAGATAAAATTGCTGAACTCAGCTGTGGAATGGACAAGTGCTAACATTTTACATTAGTTCAGCATTTTTATGAGTAGATCAACTATTCACAAAATACAAATTAAGCCTCAGAACCCTTCTGTGAAGAAGGAATTACCCTCATGTTAGAGATCAGAATGTAAGGGGAGACAGAAAGGAAGCGACTTGCCCACAGTTGCACTGGTTAAAACCACACCACAACAGGAATCTCATCTCCAAATTCTAGATGACAACCCCAGTGTTGCCAAGCCCAACCACTAGAAAAGCATAGTGAAGCATTCTCATATCATGAGACTCTTAAAAAATCATGAGATTTAAAAACACATTTGGGTACCCCACACCCCATTCCTTTCACCTGTTTCAACCACTTAGGGCAGGAATAGGGAAGTTTTTCCCTCCCAGGCCCACTCTGAAAACTAGTACATCATCCCCAACAGCTGCATAGAAGTTGGTGGCAGGGATGCTTAATGGGCACATTCAGAAAAAGGAGGATCCAGATTATGGATATGGCCCCCTATCCTTGTGTGCTCTCTCTCATCTCTGCTTCCTTACCCGAGCTCAGTCTTTCAGTGCTTCAGGGTAGGAACTGGATCCAGAGACCGGATCCAGGAACTGGACAGAAGCCACATCAAAGCTCACCGTGGGCTGCATCTGGTTCCTGGGTCTTAGGGAACATTCCCTCCAACTCTGATTTAGGGCATATTAGGGAAAGGGCCACATTTTTGCACTTTTCTTTACAACTGCAGTGGCTAATACAAATTGAGATCATGTAGTCATACGACTCTGGGATCTATAGTTTTAAAAGGTGATGCAGTCACATACTGTAGAACGTAACAGTCACAAGAGATGGGCAATATTCACACTGCAGCTGCTTCATGCGAGCTCTCTGTATCAACTTGGTTTATAAAACTGCAGCTGCCCACGATGGCCATGGTTGGGGCTCAGAATCCTGTCAACAAAATGGTTCAGAAGGTGATGAAAGTGAGTGACGTGGGCGGGGAAGTCACCAAGGTATCTGCCCTACAAAATGTACAAGGAAAAAAAATAAAGAGCGTTAAAAAGGCAGCGCTAAGTATTCACAAGAGAGTCTGGTCAAGCTGCCAGAGAGAGCGCATACGATGCCAGACCTTGCACGGCTCCATTGCACACGTTTGCAGAACAAAATGAACAGATGAATAGGCTGCAGCTGTGAACAGGGGGGGTGGGGGGGGGACACAAAGAACTAAAACGTTATCCATTCCCTCAAGGGCCATTCTTTCACAGCATCTCTTTCCCTTCTGCTTCCACACTGGCCACCTGTGATCCCAATCTTACACTCCCTCTTGGATGGATGATTAGCTGTTGCTTTTTTGTGACAAAGGCCCTCTGGAAGGGGCAGCTTTTCCAGAGGCATTTCGGACAAGAGCTAAGAAAATAAACCACTGCTATCCAAGCTCCCGTGTAAGCCAGCTCCACACAGTGTTTTATAAACACCACTTTTCATTTACAGAAACTGCCTTTCATCAGAGGGTCCCCAAATACTTTTTAAGCCTTACAAATTAATTAAGGCTGGGAATCAATACGCAGATTAAGCAGTTAGCCCTAAGCAACAAAACAAGAACTGAATCAAGAATTATAGCTGAATCACTAAGTAATAGCACACACCACATAATTAACTCCAGCATCCTTGCAAGAGAGAGTACCCAGATGTTATCAATGCAACATTATAGCTTTAAGGAGGGGTGGGGACAGGGCAAGGTATTTGGTCAAAAGACCCCTGCAGTCATGAAGAATATGAAATCTTTAGTCTCAGGAAGAAGATCTAAGCCACTACGACAGCCAACATTTTCTCCTAAAAGAGAGGAGGTGAAGACCAAACAGCTCCCCACCCCTGCCCTGATCCTCTTTGGAAGGCACTGGCAGTACAGCATGCAGCTGAGAGAGCAGACTTTGGAACCAAGTTGTCCATGTTCTACCGCTGGCTCTGCCACCGCACTTGGGCAGATCACCACTGTTCTTTCTGCCAAGCGCATCAAGAACTACTCTAGGCAGAGTGTGCAGTTTGTGGACCATCATTCAGTTACCTAGAAAGATGCCATAAGAAAGGCCATGCTGACTCAGACGATCCTGTCTCTGACAGCACCCAGCCTGGATGTGTCAGAAGAGTGCAAAAACAGAGGAGTGATCCATTCCTTGCTGTTCACTCCCAACTCAGACACTGCAATCTTGGCTAATAGCTATTGATCGATCTATACCCCCAAGAGATGCCCAGTATTTTCAGCCTCCATTGGCTTTGCTCCCATGTCTCACGCAGAGCAACGTTTCACATCAAGATGCTCATTTCAGGTTTGAGACGCAAGTTCACTTTCCTCCTGCAGCTTGCCATGCATGACCTCAGGCTCCGTGTCCTTTCTGTAAAGTGGAGGCACAGCCCTTCCCTAGCCTCAACAGGGTGTTTGTGGGATAAATACATTAGAGGCTGCAAGTCGCTTGGATGCTATAGGGGCAGGGAAGGGGAGCACATTAGTACCCTGATACAGCCACACAGGATTTACGTTCACATCTTCTCCCCACAGGGAAGACTTGTGGGATGCAAAGCCATGGTAAAGTCTGGCAGGGAAAAGGAGGAAGCCATGGAATGTTTAAGTTTCGCTCCCTGGAAGGGGAGCCTTGTTAAGGCTGCCCCAGTCTGCCTGGATACAAGGGGGCTGCACCTCCCTCAGCATACCTCTACTCTCCATGGTAAAGCTTCATGAACTCCCACTTTGTCATGTAAATGAGCACTCCCAGGCAGAGGGGCTGGGGTGGAGGCTTGTGTTCTTGGTTTGGAACACAATGTATTCAGTGAGCAGTATAAAATCTGCCTGCCATTATAAATCCACCAGACTGGGAAGGAATCACAGACTTTCCACACACAAAAGCAGTGCCCCGGGGACATTTTAAGACAGAGGTGTGAAAGAGAGCAGGCTCTGGAAAAACTTCTCACCAACACAACCCCACTGCTGGTGCCCACCCCCCACAAATACTTTCCTCAGAGGAATGGGGTCTCTCTCTGTATGTAAGGGAGGCAAGACAGATCCTAGCTATTTTCGACTGCTTTGTTTATGTGTTTGTCGTAACAGCTGGCAAACACACAAACCATTGACCAACAGCTGCCTGATGGGGCAGCATTTAGGAAGGCATGAAATTAACATGTCAATTTAAATCCTCCGCAAAGAGAGAGGGGGTGGGGAGGTATTATGGAACTGGACACAGACAAAAAGAGGCTTCTCTGTCCAGCAGAGTTCCTTCCATAAACTGCCATCTCCTGCTCCAGAAACACACACACACTCCTACTGGTCAAAATAAGCTGTGGGAGGGAAAAAATAAAATAAAAATGGGTTTACAAAAGAAAAAAGAGAACTTACTTTACAGAAGCAGTTAAGCATGTCAGCAAAAGGACACACGGCCAGTGACCTAGTGGGGTGTCTCAAGGGGCCATTAATCACAGTCACTTTGAAAACCCACCCTAGATCTGCCCAGCCGGGCACAAATGAGGCTTCTCATAATTAGGAAGGGCCCCTCAGAGCAAACGATAGCACCACGATGAAGAACGATACAGCGTCGGGGAAAATGCAAGCTTTGGTTGAGCATCAAGGCAGCCCACCTGTTAAATACAAGTGATCTGGGGTTGTATTTTCTTGTTGTGCAGACGTACTGAGCCGCCAGACAAAAGCTGGACACTTCTACTAATACAGTCGCGCCTTGCTCCATGCCAAGATCCCAGAACTTGCTGTACAACAATAGACCCTATTAAAGGGTTTGGGTTTGTTCAAACTCACTCACTCAGTTTAGCGGTTTACAAAAGGAGCCACAACAGAAGTGTCGCTTCATCCACAGTCCCCTCACGTTTTGTCCTCAAAGCTAGGATGATCAAAATTCAGCTCCAAGAGAAATCACCAACACCTGTTTTCTTGGTTACCTAGACTTTTTCCTGATGCAGCTGACAGGCTCAAAAATAGTAAAAAGTATAATACACCAATTACAACACTGCCATTTCATTTGCTTAAAGAAAACAATACAGCAGGATGCAGAAAGTGGCTTGGGGCTGGTTAATTCACTTGCACAATTTTTTTAATTTTTTTTTAAAGGCTTCCCAATGGTTTCTACCTTAAGGATTTTCCAAACCATGACTGTCGCTGCCTCTCCTCATTCCCCCAGTGCGCGCACACAACTCGGGCTTTAGTAATACTCTTCCCACTCCAAGTTAACACCTTTAACATTACCAGCCCTAAATGCACCGAGGAAGATGCCAGCTGGCGTGATGGCCACAGGGAAAAGGAATCTACGCCAATTTGTTTTTTAAAAAGCACTATCTAATCTCTGCAAAGCCACAGGTATGCACTCATGGCGTGCAATGATCATTCCCTGTCACACAACTTACTTGAACTGCAATTAGGTTAATATTTGGTTGTTGTGGCTTTCTGGTTCAACACTGAATCATGTATAATTAGAATATGACCACACGGCAGGCAGAATGCTTAGACTGAAAATACTGATTCAAAGCATTCAACTTGCCAGCATGCTCCGGGGGCTGGGGGGGAACAAGTCTGAATTGTACAGCCACTCAAGTATTGCTTCTGGCCTGGGTTTCGGTGGCTGCGTCCAAGAAACATGCAGAAATGGGCACTAATCTGTTTTACTATGGTATTTACTTTTGAAAGCTGTTTAGCTCTTTGTAGGTGCTGCACAGAGAACGCCTTAAAATGGCAATGCACATTGTTGCACAGATGTCACCATCTCCGCTTTTAGCTTGCAAATCAGAAAGCATCTAAATCAAGACTGCCACGTTGGAAAGCCTCCCGTCTCCTGCCCTTTGTCTGCACAGCCCTAGCCCCTTGCCCACATTACTGCAATTGGAAACTTCTTTGCCAATAGCCACCACCCATGAGTAGCCACCTTCACAATTAGCAGGATTTCCAGACAGAAAAGGATGACAGAGTGGTTAAGGGGATATGGAGAGACAGGTTCAACTCTCTGCATGGCCTTGGGTGAGCCAGCAAAGAACATACCCACACAAAGCAACTGGATCCAAGTCCAAATGCTTACGTTATCTGCCATCTTCTCCACACATATGTTCCCTTGTCTGAGCTTATCTGGAGCCCAAGCTGAAGCTTGCAGACTCACCTGGAACCCTGACATCCAGGTTACAATTAACCCAAGATGTGGTGGGTTTTTTTAATATATAGCACCAGCAATGTGCCTGGTTCTGAACAGTTGTGATTAGAAACAGGTCTCTGCCCCGATGGGCTTACAATCTAGGCTAGACAAGGGAGAGGGGACCAGGGATACATTCTAGAAGTTGAAGGTGTACATGCTTACCTTAGGTACAAGGGGGAAGGGGATCCTGAAGGGTAAGACAGTATAAGAAGAAGCACCAGTGAGCAACCTATGGGGGTGAGGAGTCAGGGAAGGTCTGATTGAAGCATTACACACACAAAGCAGCTAGCCTGAATTCAGTAGCCCCATCTGGAAATAAAAACATGATGAGCATAGGTCAGGTCTCCAGAAATCAGCAAGCTAGCATGATTTTAGCACAGCTAGCATGCACAAGGGGCTAACTAGAGACAGGTACTGAGCTAGCACTGACGTCATGTGACTAAACCAGCATGGCAACTAAACCCACAATAAAACAATGTGAACTCAAGTTAACTTGGGCCTACTCAATAGTAAGAACCTCATGGAGTCTGCAAAAAAATAAGTTCCCAGATTCTGCAAATCAAATTAATTATGCAAGTTAAATTGTGCACATTTCAGAGGGCAACTGAGTTACTCAGCATGTAATTCCAGCAATTCTGGACATCTCACATTGTAAGTAATAAAAATAATAATAAAACCTCCACAAAATACCATGTAGGGACCACTGGAGATGGCTTCTCTCCAGCAGGATTATGGGCCCACAGCAGTCATGAGGGAGACTCTATGGCCCCAGAATATATGTTGGCAGCCCACAGCACTTCCCTCTCAGACTGTAATCCCACATAGCCAGGGGCAATTTCTGGAAGAATTTGACTAAGCACCAAAATTCTGTCAAAACTGTCGCAATTGCAGCAGCACAGAATTCATGCGATCCCACCCCCGGACTGTAGCTCTGCACCCCCTCCAAGAAGGCATCCTACAGGTCACAAACATAGTCCCTGCCTTGGAAAGCCCAATAGTATGGACAATACTTTCATTCCTATTGACCTCAGTCCCAGCTGCGTAAAATGAGAACAGCCCACCTTGCAGACTCAGCCAACTGGAGCACAAAAGCACACATGATGTGTCACATGCTGCACATGGAGATGTTGGCGTTTTAATCATTAATATCGCCCAACCCATTCATGGACAAGATGCAGTGTATTCTGTACAAAAAAGAAAAATACCCTTAGGAACATGAGACCTCGGTATAGCACATCATGCAACAGAGCTGGCAAACCTCACCACAAGTCTGCAGTGTCTAGCAAGGCCTTAATGATCCTAGCAGTGCTACCCTCCACACTAAGCAGTAAGAACAGGAGTCCCATTCACTTCACTGGGACTCAAACCTATGCCATCTGCTACCACAGAAGCCATTCCCACAGAGGATCATGCCCTAAAAATCCTTGGTACCTTCCCTTTAGATAAAATCACAGCCCCACTGGCAACAAAAAACCAAGCACTGAACTTCAATGGTGTCAAGATTTCACCGCTTAAAATCCAAATGGCAAGCTGAATACCTTCCAATTCAGACACAAATTTTGTTCTGACACACAAAATTAGTGGCACTGCCCACTTGTTCTATCACTCTCCCCTCTGTTGACACAAAACTATTTCAAAATGCTCTGTTCTTAAATTCCCTTCCCCCACTCCCAAACACCCACACAACAGAAATGCATCCCTTGCAGGGTAATTCCTGCATGGCTGTTTCCTGATTTAACATCTGTCATTTCAGTAATTTGTCTCGCATTTGTTTCTTCCGAGGTTCAGAGGACAGAAAGCGTTTAGAGATAAATCACACATGCTGTGTCTCAAGACAAGGTGCTCCGCTTGGTTTTTGTTGTTTTTATGAAATAACGCTGTCCTAGAAATGAGGTACACGCGTGCGTACACACACATGGCATCGTGTTTCCTGAAGATAAAAAGACAACTGCCCTCCGCACCAAAAGAAACAGCTTCAGGTTGTTGGTTCTGAAGCTAGGCACATGAAAAGCGACAGTTAGCCTTAATGGTATTTAGGAAGTCTGTAAGGGATATAGCAAAGGCAATGTGGACAAATTACGGAGTGTGCTCATTTAAGATAATAAAAGCACCCTGTTTACATCTGTGGTTTTCACTTCCTCATTTCCATTCTGCAGGCCATAAAAAAAAAAACCAGAAAGGCCAGCCGAGCTCACCTCTGCTGGTTTTCCCACTCATTCCAAGCGTTATGTATTTTGATAGAGGGTAAGAGATGACAAAGGCAAGACATATGAGGACAGCTTGAAAGAGCTAGGTATGTGTAGCCTAGAGAAAGAAAATTAACAAGCAACATAATTCTTTATGGCAGCCTTTCAAATATTTGAGAAGACGTAGAGGAACTGATCTCTGTGGCCATGGAGGATAGGACAAGAGACAACAGGTTGCAGGAGGGCAGACTTAAGTTAATATTAGGAGGAGTTTTCTAACTGCAAGGACAGTCATACTGCCAACAGAAGTCAGGTTTTTAAGAGGAGGTTAGACAAACATTAGGTTAAGTAAACCTAGCATGAGTTGCAGGGAGCTGGACTGGATGAACTTCAAAGTTCCTTCCACTCCTGCCCACATTTCTCTGGCTTGGTGTTCTACAGTTATTTCCAATTGCAAAATGATTAAAAGCCACACCCAGCACAATAAGATTCAGATGGTCCAGTAGTTAACGTGCTCTAGACCAAAACCCATTCCTTGTTCTCTGTGAAATGGGCAGGACAATCCTCCATTAAAGGCAACAGGAGTTTTGCCATGGACTTCAATGGATGGAGGACTGTGTCCTTACTGTCTCTGTGGCTCAATCTCTTGTCATTAAAACAGATATAAACGCACCCCACAACCTGACAAATGACTGAGAGGATAAATACATTACTGACTACAAGGTGCTGTATTATTCATCGGTAACAGGAACCTCCGACAGCTACTGCAGAGAGACAGACTTTCAAGAAAAACTGAAATAACCAAGAATCACATCTACCCCTAGACAAACATCTTGGTACAATTGCAGCATTGCTTAATAAGGTTTTTGATACTGTTGAGGGTGAAAGGACACATTAAAAGCCAACATTTCAGAACTGCCACATGCTTCAAGGTGTTCAGTTTCCTCAGTTAACATGCAGCAGCTCAATAAAACTGCAGTAACATGTTGCATATCCATGTCAAAGCCAACTTTGGCTTCCAATATGCTAAACGCCAAAGTCTGCCGTTATCCAGTCCTCTTCCTGACCTACCAGTGGAAATGGTGTCTTCTTTCCCAGATGCTTAACAGGCACAGAAATGCTAATGGCAACTTCCTGCTTATTTCTCCTTGCTTTGGTGACAAAACTAAAGACAAGTTGCTTACCAGTAACTGTCTTTCCCTAAGAGAGGTCTGTGCATTTCCACCATTGCATAACCATCCACAGCTGCCCAGACACCCACTGGTGAGAATACACAGACCCACTCGCCAGAAACTAAGGTTTTCAGCAAGGTCCAGAACTGCTTGGCACTCTCAGCCCAACTGTTCATGGCTTATTCAGCCAGCAAGATATCACTTCTTCAAGGGAAGCAGCAATAAAGAACAGGAACCATCATGCTGGTTCCCTAGTCCATCCCTTGAGTTTCTCACCAACCACTGAGGTCCTCTTGCTCCTTCACAATGGAGACAAGTTCTACTTGTTCAGTCAAGTTCCTTAGGGGGAGCTCGCAAGAGAAGACAAGGATTCAAGAAATTTCCCACTTGGAAACAGAACTTTGTTTCAGTATGTTTGCTGCGTTTTCCCCATTGTCGCCAAGGGGGGAAATGGAGTGAGCACAAGTCCCCGAGCATATGCAGCCTAGACCATCACCATCATAGCTATGGCAAATGAGAGGAAACCAAGGCCCATTTTCACAATTGTCTACAGATATAACAACATAAGAAGTGCCATACTGGGTCAGACCAATGGTCCATCTAGCCCAGCATCCTGTTTCCAACAGTGGCCAATCACGGTGGATTGGGAGAAGCACCTAACAGGTCACAGTGTGGGATCCATTCCCTGTTGTTTCCCCCCAGCTCCCGTCATGTTCCCTGATCCTGTCTGGCTAATAGCTGCTAATGGACCTATCTTCCAGAAACTTGTCCAAACCTCTTTTAAACTCAGCTATAGTACTGGCCCTTACCACAGCCTCTGGCAGTAGATTCCACAACCCAATTATACGCTGAGTGAAAAAATATTTTCTTTTATTTGTTTTAAACTTGCCACCCATGAGTTTCATGGAGTGTCCCCTAGTTCTAGTACTAGCTGAGAGGGTAAATAACTGCTCCTTGTTTATTAGTTCCACACCACTCATGATTTTATAGACCTCTATCATATCTCCTCTCAGTCGTCTCTTCTCCAAACTGAAGAGCCCCAACCTACCAAGCCTCTCCTCATACGGGAGCCCTTCCATGCCCTTGATCATTTTTGTTGCCCTTCTCTGTACCTTTTCTAGTTCAGCTATGTCTTTTTTGAGATGGGGCGACCAGAACTGCACACAATATTCGAGGTGCGGTCGCACCATTGATTTGTATAGAGGCATTATGACATCCTCAGTTTTATTCTCTATCCCCTTCCGAATAATTCCTAACATTCTGTTTGCTTTTTTGACTGCTGCTGCGCACTGCGCTGTGGATTTCATTGTATTGTCCACAACCACCCCCAGATCCTTTTCCTGAGTGGTAACTCCTAGCTTAGTACCCAGCATTGTGTACGCATAGTTTGGATTATTTTTCCCTACGTGCATCACTTTGCACTTGTCCACATTAAATCTCATTTGCCATTTAGATGCCCAGGCACCCAGTGTCGTAAGATCCTGTTGCAGTTCCTCACAGTCTGCTCGTGTTTTAACTACCTTGAATAACTTGGTGTCGTCTGCAAATTTGATCACCTCACTCTTAACACCCTTTTCCAAATCATTAATGAATACATTAAACAGCACCGGTCCCAATACAGATCCCTGAGGCACACCACTTTTTACATCTCTCCATTGTGAAAACTGACCATTTAGTCCTACCCTTTGCTTTCTATCTTTTAACCAGTTTCTGATCCATAGTAAGACACTACCTCCTATCCCATGACTTTTTAATTTTCTCAAGAGTCTCTCATGAGGGACCTTATCAAATGCTTTCTGGAAATCCAGGTACACTATATCTACTGGGTCTCCCTTGTCCACATGCTTATTTACACCCTCAAAGAATTCCAACAGGTTAGTGAGGCATGACTTACCTTTACTAAATCCGTGTTGACTCTTCCCCATTAAGCCATGTTTGTCAACATGCCCTGTAATTCTGTCCTTAATGATGGTTTCCACCATTTTGCCCGGCACAGACATCAAGCTTACTGGTCTGTAGTTTCCAGGATCGCCTCTGGATCCCTTTTTAAATATCGGGGTTACATTTGCCACCCTCCAGTCCTCGGGTACAGTGGCAGATTTTAGTGACAGGTTACAAATTACTAACAGTAGGTCTGCGATTTCATATTTGAGTTCCTTCAGAACTCTGGGGTGAATGCCATCTGGCCCTGGTGACTTGTTAGTATTCAGTTTGTCAATTTGCCCTAGAACATCCTCCAACGTCACATTGATTTGTAACAGTTCTTCCAATTCCTCGCCCACAAAGCAAGGATCCAGCATGGGTACCTCCCCAAAATCCTCCGCAGTGAAGACCGACGCAAAGAACTCATTCAGCTTCTCTGTAATGTCCTTATCCTCCCTGAGCGCCCCTTTTACTCCCTTGTCATCTAATGGCCCAACTGACTCCCTTGCAGGCTTCTTGCTTCTGATGTATTTGAAAAAGTTTTTGTTGCTTGTTTTTGCCTCTTTAGCTAGCCTCCCTTCAAAACCTCTCTTGGCCTGCCTTGTTAACACTTTACACTTACGTTGCCAGTGTTTATGCTCTTCCGTATTATTTTCATTAGGACTAGCCTTCCATTTCTTAAAGGATGCCTTTTTGGCTCTAACAGCCTCCTTCACCTCCCTATTTAACCACAGTGGAAGACATTTGGTCTTCCTGCTTCATTTTTTAACTTGCGGGATGCATTTAATCTGGGCTTCCAGAAGAGTGCTTTTAAACAGTCTCCCTGCCTCTTGCAAACTTGTAGCCCTTGCAACTAGTTTTTTTAGTTTCTCCTTAACTAGTTTCCTCATTTTGTCATAGTCTCCCTTTTAAGTTAAATGCTACTGCTGTAGTTTTGTTTAACTTTCTCCCTACAGAAATTATGTCAAATGTGATCATATTATGATCGCTATTGCCTAGTGGCGCCGCCAGTTACTCCTTGCACTAGGTCCTGCGTGCCACTCAGGATTAGATCTAGAATAGCTCCTCCTCTCGTTGGTTCCAGAACCAGCTGTTCTAGGAAGCAGTCATTTAGGGCATCTAGAAATTTGACCTCCACGTCCCGCCCCGAGGAAACAGTCCCCCAATCAATATTAGGGTAATTGAAGTCACCCTATATAAGTTGACAGAGCCTTTAAATGTGGTGTCGAGTGACGCACACACTCAGCCATCTATCCATAGACAGAATCTGATTGTTTCAAGTCAAACACATGCTCAGCCCAGTAAGAACTACAATTCCAACCTACACTAGAAAAATCTTTCCATTTAAAAATCTCAAAGTGCTTCAAATAAATTATTTTGAGCCTTATGCCCACCCAGAACCCCATGATCAGAGCTGCAAAGCTAAACAAATAATTCACTAGCCAAGCATACTTGCCAGACTGAGACTTGTGGCCCGCTCGCTAACTCAAAAATAATACTCACTGGAGACAAGCAGTCGAGTGGAATTTTACAGCCCCGACTAGGATGAACCCTATTTTACCAATGAGAGATCCAAGGCACAGAGAGGTTACATGATTTGCTCAAGGTCAAACAGCAAGTCATTGGCAGAATCAGGGACAGAACCCCCAATTCCCAGCTTCATTGAGCCTCTGTGTGTGATGATCATTAATCTGTAGCTAGACACACACGAGGATTCTCCCCCCTGCATGCTAAGAACCACACATTTTAATTCAGAAGCATCCAGGACTTAGTCCAGACCTTTACACTGCACTGTGTAAAAAGGCAAATGTCATTTTGGGGAGGACTAACAGGTGTCCAAGACACGTAAGGAGGCGGTGCTGCTTTATTCAGTACTGGCAAGACCGCACCTGGAGTACTGGGTCTAGTTTTGGGCACTGCACTTCAAGGAGGATGCAGACAAATTTTGGAGAAGGTTCAGGGGAGAGCAAGTAAAATAAGGGAGGAAGGACAAGCCATGTAGAAGCTGGAAGAACTGGGTATGTTCATCCTCTAGAAAAAAGTTTGAAAGTATCTAGAAGATGGTGAATATTTGTTCACCAGTCACAGAGGCAGAACAAGGGGAACTGGCTTAGATTGTAGATTTCCCTAACCACTCATCTACCAAAGTGTAGATTTTGTTAAATAGGAGGGGAAATTTCCTCACTGAGAGAACTGTTGTTGGGCAACAGAATAAACCACTCAAGAAGGTTGTAAAAACCATCTCTTTCCTTGGAGGTTTTCTAAACCCGGCTGGACACACATCTGTTCACGAGGCTGCAGACAGGGATCTCCTGCCATGGAGCAGGGGGGTGGGCTAGACAACCCTTGAGGTCCCTTCCAACTCTAAAATTCTAGGTGTCTAGCTACACCCTAAGCAGGTGTTAAAATTCATCCATGTGGTGTAGCTCAATTGAAGCCCTGAGGCTTCCAGAGTAAGTGGTTTGTAGGTCATGGACCCCCTTCCTCGCTCACATTCTAGAGATGAACCACCAGAGCAAATGATAACATTGGTATAAGTTCACCAGCAACGTCAAGTTCACCAGCAATGTCAAGTTGGGAGATTATTTAAAGCCTTGTTAGCAGCTCTGCATTTCTGGGGAGAGGGTGAGAAAAAAGGGCTGATGCATCCAGATGACACACTCTCTCCGATACTTCAGCAGCAGCGCCTGCCTGCCCTCTCCTCCCCCCTCCGCCCCATCCCCAGCTGTCAGGAGCACATTGTAAGCCCAGGCACCACACGCATGTCCCTAGCATCATCAAGACAGAAACCACTTCATTCTGTCACAAGGGGAAAAAAACAAAACCAGCAGTCGCTGGCCCTTGTGTCCTAACAAGTGACCGTTATCCCCTCCCTGCTCCAGAGCCTCTGCCTCCGCTCCCACGCTCACGCCTAAGGCTGGAAGGGGGGGGGAGGGGGAGAGGAGGAGGCATGGGTCTTTTACCCAATCCACCCTGCAACCTTGACAAGGAATGCTTCTTGCCAGGTTTTGAGCAGCTTGCAGCAGTCCAGCACCTTTGAAGCAGGGTTCCTCTAATACACACTGCTGTCTGCAAAGGGGGGCTTGCACCTGCCTGCCTAGCACCCGCACACATCCTGCCCCCCTTGCAGCTGCCAAAATTCTCCCTCCCCCTCTAATCAGCCCCTTGGAAATCTCCCCTCTCCCCTCCCCAGAGCCTTGTGCTTTTTTACCCAGATCTGCTCCTCAGCAACCAGCTCCTTACTACCAGATCACTCTCTTCATCATTCCCTCCTTCTACCCCCTCCTGCACCCACCGAAGAGGTAGGCTATTTGCATTTCATTAGGGGGGCTCCAGTCCCCTTTGTACAGCTCTTCACAGCACAGATCCCATTATGACCCCCCCCCCTTAATTGCAGCCCCCTTTCCATTGCACCAGCCCATGTGTGCACAATAGACTATGCTCTTGCCCCCATTGCAAACCACAATGCACCAACACCCCCTTTGCACCTAATGCACAGTCTTCCTAGACCCCAATCCAAGTACTCTCCCCTAGCACCCTTTTATCCTCCCGGTACCCCTACCTCTCATATGGCACCAGGTCTTCCTTCCTCAGTACACGCTTTCTCCCCCATTCCTTGCTATTTTACACACCACCCACACAGGTCTCTGGCCTACCCCTTCCCACTGCACCGCTCCCACCCTTGCAATATTGGCCCCTAGTGCACAACTTCCCTAGATCCCTCTTCATACATTGCAGACCACCCCTACGTCGTAGCTCACATTGCGCAGCCCCTGCTCCCTGACACACAGCCCCCTCTACGTATGTGCAAAGCTTCCTGGCTCTCTGCCCATAATGAAAAGCCCTCCCTCACTCACACACACACACACATCATATATATCCCTCTCTCTCCCATAAGACCCTCCCCAATATTACCCCTCCCCCGCCCTCTCTCTCCTGCACCCTCACCCCTTGCACTACTGAGCCCCAATGTACGCACGCTCCTGTACCCGCGTCCTCTGCCCCCCCACGCACCCTCCGGGATCCCCTGCCCCCAGGGCCCACGCTGCTTCTAAACCCTGCAGTCCGCTCACCTGCTCCCGAGGGTCCTGCTTCCATCCCATCCACGCGGGCGCCGCTCCGAGCCTGGGGTGGCCGCGCGCCGGGGGAAGGGGGGAGGGAGGGGGGAGCCCGGGCTCGCGCCGCTGCCGCAACCTCTGTGCAACCGCCGCCTGGGCCCCCACTGCGCACGCGCAGCCGCCCAGCCCACCAGCGCCGACGCGAACGAATCAACCCCGCTTTCCACCACCCCCGCAGAGGCGGCATTGAGGAGGGGAGCGCGGTAGCGCCCCCAGGCGGCACGGAGCGGGAAGCCCCAATTGCACTCCAGTGAGAAGCATAGAGCATATGCAGAGCTCCGCCATCTTGAGATGAGAGCGAGGCTGGGGAGCTCCTCCTGCTGCTATAGGGTAGAGTGCTCTGGGGCAGGAGGTACTAGGGGGATAGAGAGAAGATACGATGCTAGGAGAGGAGTGTGCAAGGGGGGGGGGGTCATAGGGAAGCAGTGGTCTGGGTAAAGAGGGCGTGGGGGAGGCTTGTGTGCAGTGGGGAACTGAGGACTAGGCAGTAGGGCGGGAATATTGGCACATGATTCCTATAGAAGCTGAGGAGTGCATAATGCATGGAGGGGATGACTGTGCAGTAGCAGGGAAAGGACCAGGGCTGACTTTGCTCTAGGAAGGCCAGAGTCTGAGGAGCAGTAAAGCAGGTGTAGCAAACCAACCCCTTATCAGGATACTGGAGGGAGCAGTGTTTCAGGTCTGCAATGGCTTCACCTATGCTGGTCTACAAAATACACATTCTATTGTGTAGTCCTAGGAGCTTCCTGTGGTTTTGAACTCACAACTCTTGCTTTAGAGTGGGCGACCTACCCTACCCCAGAGCTAGCTGCCAGGATCCTCACACATGGGAAAGAGCCTCACAGGCTGAAATAGGTTGCACTTAGGCTTACGTTGCCCACTTTTCCTAGCATCCTGGTTCTCACAATAGCATGCCTTTGGGGGTGCTATTTATCTTTAAGAGGGAGCTACCCCAGCCCGTTAACTTTTCAACCACTGTACACAATGGGAACAAAGCCTAGCAGACAAATTCCTACGTTCTGGTGGTCTGTGCTGTGGGAATTTTAAGGGAAGCTGCTAACGCTCATTCTCTTCATTCCACTGCCTTGCTCCTAGAACATTCACACATGTTAAACGTCCTGGGCTAACCTAACCATGTCTAGGGGGACCCCTTTCATAGCCTTGGCAGGGCACGGTGTCATGTGACTACTCATGTGAATATTTGTTGTCATGAATATTCCCTCAGAACCCCTAGGTGAAGGACTGGTACCTTGGGGCTAGCATTTCATGGAAACAAAACCGTGGGGTTTTTCTACAATCTGAACAGACCCACCATTCTTCATTTAGACCTGCGTGGGTCACGCTACACCCTGAAACCAACTCGGGATACCCTGCCTTAGCCTCACCACTGTCACCAGGATCCTGGGGTTCCTTTCTCACTGGCTGTCCCTCAGAGTGCTGTTAGGTCAGCCACGACTGGATCCAGCCCTCTCTAGGCTTCTCTGGACGCCACTCCTCCCTGAGCGCGCCAGCAGCCAAAAGGTTAATCCCTGATCACCTAGACCATAGCAGTGCTATGGTGTCATAAAGAATGTGTCAGGCCAGGTTCCTCTTGGGGTTGGTCGAGAGATTCCACAAGCTAGCCTACAGCCCCAGCGACTACACTCACGCACAGGTTTAGGAAAGAGAAAGTTGATGTAAAAGTGATTGTGTAACAGTTAAGTGTGCAGTATTTGTTAGACCAGAAGGTAGGGGAAGGCCCCAGTTCAAGTCTCACCTTAGCCAGAAACTCTGTGAGCTTGGGCTAGTCAATATTCTCTGAAACTAATCTCACAGGTAAGGATAAAAAAAATGTGTTATATATAAAGCGCTCTGAGGTACATGGCAGGGGGATGCTATATAGGAAAGATGATGATGATGATTATTATTATTATTATTACTAAGGTGGGATTGAGGGTTGGAGATTACAGAAAATGCATAAAACATACAAAAACAGACCTAATGTGCAATATAGCTCCACTGGTAAGTTCCCTAACTAGACTCTTACCTAGTTCTTGCCTTTGATAGAAAGCAGCAGTCCAACATGCCTCTCTCTCCAGAAAAGCAGGCACCAAACTTGTCATGCTGTGTGTTTCCTTAGAGCAGCATTGGGATGGGAGAGACTCCCACGTGCTCACTCAGAGTCCCTTAAGTGTCTCCGGATGCATTCCTGATATTCCGTGGGGGTGTGCCTTGCCTGAGCACCTCAGCTATCCACGGTGGTCGCTCAGCTTGTCCTGGAATTACCTCATTTGCTATTGGTGTTGTGCAATCCTGCTTGCGCCCCTCTCGGGCAGGGTCTCTTTTACTGACCCCACAGTCCTATGTTAATGTATCCTTTAAGCAGAGGCTGAAGGATTGACTCCGCCTCCCAGGCATTTCGCACTCCATTGTCAAAAGGTACAATCAGTATTAGTTTTTACAATCAATGAGTCTGATCAATAATCAGCGTATGCAATTAATAACATATCACGTATCACCAAGAAGTACTCAATCACCAAGGCTTTCTATTTTGTGTGCTGTGCCCCATGGTCCCCAGGACAACCAGAGTGAGCAGAACGAACACATTCTGTATTTGGAGCACAAGGACAGTCGTCTTAATTTCAGATAACTGTGGGGACAGCCATGCTGTTCGCCAGTAAGAGCTGAAATTAAGGGAGGGATTTCTCACTGCATCACTCTGCTCCCACTGGCGTTTGAATTTCCCAGAAACTGGATGAGTGGGTGGAACTGCTGCTATTTTGGTGGGTCCAGAGAGCAGGTTGCCCTAGGAGCTGTCTCCTAATTACTTTGGGCTGTTATTCCACTAGCTAAAGCAGGGATGGGCAGTGGTGTAACTAGTCTAATAGGACCATAAGGCAAGTCAAATGACTTCCTCCTCAGGGCCATTACCTTCCACAACCTTCTCCCCTGGGTCCTTCCTTGCCCTCCCATACTGTGTCACCCCAACCTCAGTGCAGCACCATTGCTGCCTGCCATCCATCTACTCCAGATCACGTCAGCATCAACAGCAGAAAAGGGCCAAGGGAAAGGGTTAAGTGCCCTGGGGATTACCTCCCACTTCCCTTGCCACCTCCTGTTAGTTCCTCCTGCCACCATGGTCTGGAACAGAGGCCATGTAGCTGGCAGGTGGTGGTGACATTTGGTGGCTGGGGCAGCATGGCACAGGTGTGCAACAGTATTTTGCCCAGGGGCCCCAAGAGCAAGCCTATCGAGTGGCAAGTGGGAGCCCAGAATACATGGGATGTTGCCTCATTTGCCCCATCTATTGTTACACCACTGGGGATGAGGCAGCCAGTTTTTATTTGACCGCCCTCTGATTCCTGAAACCCAGCCCCTATCCTCAGACACTGAAAGAGTGAGTTTGGGAAAGGGAGAGTAGAGATGAGGCAGATGCTTAAGAACAGGGAATGGATGATTGATCAGTGGGCCAAATCCACAATCTGAAATTTTCTCCCATCCTGAGGTTCCTATCCTACAACTCTCACCTGGCACACAGGGTTTGTACTTATTTTCAAAGTGCACACTGAGGAGTTTCCAACCTCTGGGCTAGAGAGAGGCATGTTTGGCAGGCTTCCCTGCAGCGCACTTTTCCCACCAGGTTAATAAGAACACAGTAGGGGATGTGCTTATTTATTAGGAAAACATTTGTTACTTTAAGAACCTTGTTGGTCCACAGCACGGGGGCTCGACCATGAGGAAAGGGATCGCTTTGCTTACTGCTATGTTGGGCACCACCCCATACTGGGTGGTTGATACTTTACTGGCTAAGGAAACAGGGCTAACCTGTAAGAGAAACATGGCTCCACAACCAGTTATATTTATTTATTTATTTTATTTTATCAATTTATATCCCACCCCTCGTGAAAACAGCTCGGGGCAGCTAACATTTTTAAAACATAAAAAAAATACATTCATAAAATTTAAAACCATCATAATATTAACAAAAACAGGGCTAGGCACATGATAAAACAATAAGGATAGGAGGAGATTAAAAACCCCTAACCTCCCTCCCCTCCCCCAAAGGCCTGGGCAAACAGCCAGGTTTTACAACCTCGCCGGAATGTTAAAGGCAAGCTTCCTCCAGGAGGGAATTCCAAAGTCGCAGCCCAGTCATGGAGAATGCCCTCTCCATTGTGGCCCCCCGCTTAACATGGGGGACCTCCAGGAAGGCACCCCTGGCAGATCGAAGGAGCCGCTCTGGGGCGCAGAGGGCAAGGCGGTCCCTGAGGTACGAGGGGCCCAGACCATGAAGGGCCTTATAGATCAGTACCAATACCTTGAACCTGGCTCGGCACGCTATTGGCAACTAGTGCAGAGTCCGGAGCACAGGTGTTATGTGATCCCGGCGACCCATCCCCAACAGGAGCCGGGCCGCCGCATTCTGCACCA
>QEPC01003729.1:328125-388629 GCA_003113815.1 Sphenodon punctatus
GACCATGTGCAGCCTTTCCTCCTCTCCCTTCCTGAACGTATCCTGTTTAAACTCCTGGTTTTCACGTTCAAATCGCTCCACGACCAAGCTCCCCCTTACCTCTCGAATCTAATTTCCCTACGCACTCCTGCATGCGCTCTCCCTTTGTCCCCCTCACTCACTCTCCCTCGTTTCTCCTGCTCACCTAACCGCCTTCGACCCTTCTCCCTCGCTGCCCTCCCTGCCCACATCCGCCTTGCCTCCTCCCTCCGCTCCTTCAAATCCCTCAAGACCCACCTTTTCCTTGCTGCCTTTCCCAATGCCTGCTAGTCTTTCCCCATACACTTACTGTTGGCCCTCCTCTGCTGACTGCTGCTGCCAACCAAGCCAAGCATACGCACCTGAGACTTTGCATCCACTTGAATGTTTGTTTGTCTTCTCCCGTCTCTCCCCTCTCCGTCTCCCCCTTTGTCTTTTAGATTGTAAGCCATCGGCAGGGACCGCATCTAATTATGTTCTGTACAGCACCAGGTCACACGACTGGCGCTATATAAATGTTTATAATAATAATCCGTACCATCACACCCATTGCGGATGTGGTTTTAAATCTATTAAAGTTTTTAAAAATCATTGTACATGATGACTGTGAGCCTGTTCTGCTATGCATGCCTTTTTCCAAAATGGTAGCAACAGGGTCACAGCCATTTTGGGAAAGGGCACATACAGGTGCAATAGTGATCTGAATCCGGAAGCACTCTAGTGCACATTTGCATTTGGTGTAGGCCCCAGTGCAGCTGCATCGATTATAGCTATATCCCATCTCATTTTTATTCAGGATGTAATTGCTGGATTGCAGAACTATCTAATTTTGTCATTATGTGCTGGATCATCTCATGGTAATTTGCTGGCAAGCTAAATTGCGCAAACACCCTTCACATTGCCAATGTGTTATTTCTGTAGTGCAAGGATAGTCAAAACCTTGGCCCACAGACCACGAGTTACACAGCCCTGGCTGTACTAGATGGGACCATTTAAATGCAACAATGCCTATTTTTACATAGGACACGGCTACAGAAGTCCACCCACCCCACATGCCTTCTGACACCTGTCTGAAGATTTTGGGGGTGGGGGGGGGAAAGGAGGAGTGCACGCTCAAGACCTAACCACCACCCACTCATGCCCATGCAAGGAGCACCCAGGAAAAATCCAGGATGATCGCTACAGGAGCCAAACTAACTGCACACCCATTCTTGGCCATATGAATTCCCACCCCAAACTCACCAAAAGTGCGTGGTCAGTCCAGGGTGGTGCACACAGACCCACCTCCCAGCACAGTGAGTTTAAAAACAGCCAGAGGCTCCAGGGCCAGCTCCAGCATCTTTCACAAGTGCCAGCCCCCTCTTTTGAATAGTTGTAGAATAACCTGCCCCATAACGAACATTTCTTACTAACTAGGTTGATTTTACACTCTAAAAGCTTCTCCCTAACAAGACAATCCATTTTTGAACCCAGGGACGTGATGTCTTATACTAATATGTTGCAAAGGTTATTTCTGTACTAGAGGAAATATTTCACAGTTTAATAATTTAAGACATTTCTTTACAATCAGCAGTGTTGCAGGCTCTGTACATTATATTTTTATTATACACCAACAAGGAAAAACATTTGGCACAAGAATGCCAATTTTTTTTATTTTGGACACATGAACACAAAATATCCCTGCAGACTAAAAAAAATAATAATACATTGCAAATTGTACACAACCAGCGTCTTATCGCAACATGGGGTTGCTGACCCACGCTTAACAGTTTTGTTTTTTTTAGAAAGAGTACCTCGTATTGCTATAGACATACATCCAGTCCAAATTTAATAAAATACAATTTAAAACATTACAAGTCTAACAATATAGAAACAAAAATACATCATAAGTCAAAATGAACAAATGCAAACTTTACATTGAAGTTTCAGCCTCTAGACATAGAAGTATCATGAAAATGTCAATAAGCAAGGTATAAGAAAATCTTTAAGTGATATTAACAAGATCTTTCCTCAAATTTCACAAGGAAAAAACCTTGCAGTTGAAACAGTATTGATACAATGCCCTCCAAACTCTGCTTTCTTAAAATGAAAGTAGAGTTACTGCCTTGCTATTGAGCAAGAAAAAAAACAAACCTACAGCACATCCACAAAGGTAGTTTGGGGGACGGGGGAATTCTTAAACACTGAACAGGAGGATGCCTGTACCCATAGGAAGGGCAAGGCTTTCGATATAGCTAAATAAGCTCCAACATGTCTCTGGAACAAGTTACATACTGCATGAAGCATGTTGCCTGTATGTCACAACCTTTATGCCTTGGATGTAGCTACAGTTGTGATACTTACAGTAATAAAGCAGCTGATCTCAGCTGAGAGGCTAAGGGGTTTCCAGAGCTTGTTCAAAATTCAACTTTTCGCAAAGAAAGCAGAACTGGTTTGAAAAGTGGGGTGTCTGCTGTTCTTTAAATGTTGACTGCCCCTGTTCCCCTCCCCCAACTTTGCTACATTTAAAATCTTCCACACCACATTGCTAAACAGTAGCCAACAGGCTTTATTTGGAAGAAAAATCAAAAACAAACCAAAACACCCTAAGAACTACAGTTACAGAATGCACATCTTCCCATTGATTGACACATGCATAACGATTCAGTCAGTCCCCAGGGGGTTAATTCAGATCAAATGGAGCTGAGACTCTGGCCTTGCAGGACTGTGTACAATAGTATTGCTGCAACTTGGATCGTGCAGTTAACTCCCAAAGACCTGTGCCCCCTCAATTACAATAATCCTAAACTTCAATGCTCACCACCTCCCAAAAATGACAGCACTGCGCCCCTGAAGATTTTACTTAGAGCTGGGCGAAAATTTTTGCATGAAAACAAAAGTTTTCCTGTTTTCACAAAACTGGGGAGAAAAAAAAAGAAGACTGGAAAGCAGGGGAAATCCATGAAAAATTCCAACAAAGTGCAAAAATCATTGGCAAAAGGGATTTTTTTCATGAAATTTTTTTGGATCAAAAGCTATGAGTTACACAATGATTCTACAGTTTGTTTTTTAAATTATTTTTTATGAAGTAACTGGATAAAAGCTATTTTCATTCTGAGGAAATGCAAAATAAAGACTGGTCATAATTCTGAATTTTTTTCCATGACAGGAGAAAATTCAGCCAGCTCTAGTTCTAATCCTACGACGTTCGAACAAGATTTGCGTCAGGAAGCTCTTGGTGCTACTTCCCAGGGCTAACGGAGGTCTACAATCTGTACAATCTGAGGTTAAATATTCAGTCTAACTGCAGGCAAGCAAAGAGGAGGTCAGTCTGCACTAGGCGTGCTTGGCACTGAACTACTTACCTACCTGCTGGTAAAACCTTTCCATTTTTATGCACCCTTCGCCACATTCTTGCCTAGTGCAAAACCCCCCAAAGTGATCTTTGATCCTATTAAGCTAATGGGTGCTCACTCTCTCTTTTCAAGGTGCCTCAGTTCTTCATATGCTGAGTCAAAGTTCATTCTATAAAGGTTTATTTTTGTATTCTCCCTGAAGTATTAAGAAAAGCAGCCGACTAGCTGAAGCAGCGGTCACTCTCCCTCTCCACACATCCTGATTTTATTACCCAAGTGAGGTATTCTTTAAAAAAAGGAAAAAGTTGAGAAAGTAACACAAACCTGTATCTAAACCTGTCCACACTACACATCAGGAGCCAAGCTTGCTTCAGTCCTGTTTTTTCAAATGGGGAAAAGACTGAAGCTTATCTCGTGAAGACGTACAACTCGAAGGAGGTTACAAAAACTGGTTTGAAGACTAGCCTCAGTGTACCCTGGTACAACTGACAGCATTTACAAATGTAAACTTTCATTTATTTACAAGCTTATTTATAAGACTGAAGGAAATTAAAAAATAATAATAAAAAAAGAGAGACACCACCCTAACATTTCCTATTGCTGAGCTTCTGAGGGGGCCGGGTTCTAAAGCTTTGCGAGGGCCCACATCCTGGCAGCACGTCCTACCCATTATGAAGACCAGAGTGCAATTACTTGCAACTTCAAATCTTTTTTAGCTTTCACAGTGGTGTCATGTCATCTAGAGTAAGTCTAGGAAAAGAGAGCCTCATCAGTACTAACTTGTGTTTGCACTAATTGCAATCGAGTCTCAACGTACTACGTCTGTGGGTTCCAGACATACAAAGTTGAAACGAACCACCCTCCTTCCTTATTAAACGTTCAGCTAAAAAAAGCCAACCAAGCAAATAAAAGCCCTAGTTTCTAGACTGGGACAGGATTAGTATATATTAAATTTACAGTATTTAAAACATGCTGTTGAATGCAATTGTGTGCGCACACAACCTAGATTCCCAAGGGGAAAAAGTGTTTTAAAATGCTGGTAGAAGACTTTAGGTTGCTACTGACACACAATACTTAACTGTACAGATTGGCAAGCCTTTTCCTACACAACACCCACTTTCCAAACTTATAAAAAAAGTGGTAGACAGGAGAACAACAGTGAATATAAAACAGTTAAAAATAATGTTTAAAAAAGCATGGAAGTGCGTCTTTTCTGATTTGTTTTGAAAACTGCCAAATTGTGTGTTCAGAAAACAACACAATGATGTTGGTTGAAATTCATGCAAAATCCTCACAGCTAGAAAAGTTACTGACGGGGGGGGCATTAAAAAAAGAAATTTATTGCCAAAGATAAACCTCCTATGAGAAAAAGTTTTTTTTAAAAACCATTTAAATTTATCAAACCACACAGCAGCATAAAATGGGCACTTTTGTAAAAGTCTGAAAAATACCTAAAAACTAATTCTTAAACTTTTGATCATTACTTTTAGAGGGGGAAACGCAGTTCAGTACTTGTTACCACACCATGGCAGTATTATTTGTAATCATATACTTAAATCCTGCTGACAGGCATTGCTATCTGGTTATGTTACACATCCACAGAACAAAGAACCACCTACTTGAATCCGTAGTTCTAGTGCAATTCATTGCTTTGCAGCCCAAGACTGCAGAGATTTAAAAAGAGAACTAGTAAAACTTGACCAAAAAATCGCAATACCTCTGAAAGTGAATGTTAAAAGGCATTTACAGTAGTGAAATCTAAAAATCACCATTTAAAAAGTCTATGGCCCCACACAATAGAACAGTTACATTTAATCGGAGTAAGACTTTGCCATAATATGCATACTCGCCAAGCATTTGGAGGGGAAGAAAAAAAAGGAAAAAAAAGTCAGGGGGTTTGTCCTCTTGATAAACTAATAGGGATGAGGAAAACTTAGAAACTGTAGCTAGCAAAATATTTGATAGAAACCTTTCATGCCAAGTCCGTTAGAAATTTCAGGATGATCAGCCTTTTGCGCTTTGAGGTAAAAATTCAGTCCAATGCATCAGAAAAGACAGTCTATGGATTTCTATTACTTAAAACAAAACAAATGGCTCAATCATGTTGGTGCATCAGACATTGCTGCAAAGTGTAGATTCAGTGCGACTGTTCAGAGCTGCTGGTAGTGGGGCAGCCTGAAATAAACTGGGCCCTAACTAGATACAGTAGGCATTCAAAAGATTTCAGGACTGCCCGGCTGCTGGTTCTGCCTCCTATTCCCAGGTGCTCTCAGGCAAAATACATTGTGTGCTGGGTATCATGATGGATCTGCACTGCTTTCGCCAGAGCTTGGGGGTCACGGCCATTGCTTTGTCCCGAAACATGGCTGCCTTCAGCACTGGAAAGAAGCAGACAAGGTTATTAGGCAAGGTTCTGTGGCTAAGATAGTCCTACTGTACAACTCCATGAGCAGGGTGTCAGCTGAAGATCATGCTTTGTCAATGGATAGCTCTTCTGCGAATGCAGGGTCTAGAAGCCTTTTGGCTGATGATTTTATGCACTCAGACACCACTGTTGCAACACCTTTCAAATAATTCATTTTTGCATCTATAAAGTTTGTCACCAATGTAGTTATAGAGAAAGTCAAAGGGGTATGTTTTCAAAACCAAAAGTGAACCCAAAGATGCTGAGCATATGTTGGAAAAAAGCTATTGGGATTTCACAGCTTTTAAAGCCTTATCCACGTGAAACTGATACCCCAGGATAACTTTGGGCAAAGGGGCAATCACAGGGCAGCCCAGCAATCCATGCTAGTGTTCAGATGCGTGGACAATTCAGGGAAGAAGTTTCTTGGAAGCATTCCTTGCCCCAGGGTAAAATGCTCTTGAGCAAATCAGGGGATAGCAAGCTACCCTAAGATTAATCCAGATCTCCTTCTGGAACTCTGCAAATATTTTACTTATTCCAAGGTTCACCTAGGGCAAAATTCTCTAGAGTCTTCTGTTTGCATGAATGTACCTTGTCATTTTGTCTTTGAAAGACCTACCCCAAGTGACTTGCCCCAAAAGAGTCCGATCCAACACTAGAATTCTCCTATTCCTGAAGTGTCAAGGAATCATAAACACCTGTAGCTAAGACCTTATCCCAGAGTAAGAAACTAGTCGGGAGGCTTAAGTTTTTTTATTTGGTGTGTTGAGGGGTGTGTTAGTTGCAGTACAGATTCACTGAAAGGTGCAGGGAAAGAAAGCGGCTGTTGAGAAAACAGTAACTTGCATTAGGAAATGCAGCAATTTCATGCTATATGGGACTTCAAGATCATTGGCTTTGGCGCTAGTTGAAAATGCAGTTCTAGCCCCAAGAGTTCTTTTGTTAAGGCGGCTCACTTTAGCCTAATTCTCCGTGCAGGTTGTATGCAACTGCACTTTAATGGCCAATTAAGAGCTAGCAGTCAAATACTACAATTAGCTTCCCCCCCTTAACAGAGTTCTGGCCAATGATGGCCATTTAAACTTTATAGCTACTTTAATGCTGGACAGACACTGCCCAACAGCCACAGAGCAAGTACAACGTGGACTGTCCCGCACTGCTGTGCTAAGCTACCTTACTGAGGACACAATTAATGGCTGTCTCCAACTCATCAGTCCTTAGGGCCTCTTTCAAGAGACTCTTGCATGCTGGCATTTGTGGGGAACAGCTTTAATAATCCACCAACTCTACCCACAGAAAACCCTGGATTGAGTCAGTGTCTGGCACAGAGGAACACAGTATCAAGGTTTTACACTTCATTTCTCAAAAAAATAAACCAGTTTTAACAGTCTCCTGATGCATAGGACAGACTGACTTTCACCATGTCCAAGGGCTCCTCACCTGTCATGATCCTTGTCCACAAGATGGTACCTTGCCCTAAATGCTACCAGCCTGGCATAGTATGCAGGAGCAGGAATGGAGACTGACCGCGTGCAGCGGACATATGTGTGACACAGCTGGTAGGTCAACAGCTGCAACTCATCTGCAGTGAAGCAGTTGTCATCCCACAAGACCTGATAGTGAGATGGGCGGCTGGTTCCCTGCGAGGGAGAGAAAACAAATGAACATGGACTGACCTGACCCAGATCCAAGACAGATAACGGCTCAAACATCCTTTAAGATCCGTGCCATTCTACAAATCAAAAGACAGTATCTAGAGATATTCACAAACGTGGGTACGTTTTTCTGGAATAACTGAACCTTTTGCAAGCACCTGGGAGCCACTGGCACCCAGAAAATTGAGGCTGGCAACTGGTTCAGGGGTGTAGTGGGGCAAGAACGGTTTAATATCAGGACAAAGTCTGGCAACTGATGATTTATTTTTGGCTCCTGGAATTCAATCTGAAATTTCCCATTTGGACATTAGGGTCTCAAAAGACACTTCATGGATTGAAACAGATACAACTGATAGAGTTCAGCAAACTAACAGAAGCCAGTGAATGACAGTGACAGAAGCCTTGGTCTCAACTGCTGTGTAGCGCAAACTGCTGTGTAGCGCAAACTGCTCCTTACCTGAATTCCAGCATGGCTACAAAGGTAAAAGTCGAATTCAGAGGGATGTGTGATGGTGCTGTCTACAGTAGTTCCTGCTGGTACATTACCACTTTTCCCCACCTATCAGAAGACAGGTTAGTTAGCACATTCACTCCTGCCCACCTATCAGAAGACAGGTTAGTTAGCACATTCACTCCTGCTCATGGCTCATTATCTATAGCAGTTTCAGAACCGTTAGAATGCTGTTCTTTAAAAACACCCTACCCATACTAGTCAGGTATTTTAAGCATGTCTGTTTGCACTGTCGTCATAGCTTGGACAAAGTTTCAAGCTGGCTGATCCATCAATGCCAGATAGATTCTTTAGAAGCTTCCCCAAAACTCTTGTTCATCTATCTCGCTGGGACCTGTGTCATCCAGGTGGATTCCATCCAAGAGTTTTCCCAAGCAGAGGGAACAATGGTTGAAATTTATCTCATGTGCGTAGTAACAGCTAAAGCAGAAGAAATCTCCGTTCTACCGAATTTAGCGTGAAGCACAACCACCACAAGAATGTGGGACTGCTAGTTATTTAGATAGGGGAACCAATCTACTGCTCTGGGAAATAACTGGACTCCATCCCCAGCTAAATGCCATCTGTTCTCTGCCACACTTGTAGGCACATAGGAGAGGAAGGCATTTTATACAACATTACCTACCCTTTCTGTTTTGTCAGCACAGAAGAGTCTCGTGTGATGCCTTTTCTGAACAACAATGTAGGTGATTCCTGGTCTATAATCTTCTTCCAAACTGATACAGGCCTTCCGGATTGCTATCAGTTCTGGCCAAGCTACCTGAAAGTTTGAATGCACCATTAAGTGTTCCATTTAGCATGCAGGACAATGTTCTTGATTTTCCCAAACAAATGCAGTTTTACAAATGGAGGTAACGTTCAGTGCATGGCTAACTATACTCTCCAAGGAGATGAAACAAGGACATTTCAAATTGTTACTTTTATTTATTTAGCTACTCTTTTACCCTGCTCTCCCGCTCACAGAGCAGGGGCGGCTTACAAAATATACAACAGCAGCAGCAGCAGCAACAAAAAAGACAATATACAATTTAAAATTCATTAAAATGCTAAAAATATACAAAGGGCAGAACCACCCCCACCCGTCTCCCTCTCCAAAGGCCCCGGAACAGCCAGGTCTTGCACGGTCTTCGGAAAGAGGGGAGGTCCGGGGCCAAGCGGGCCTCCATCGGGAGGGAATTACACAGCCTAGGAGCGGCCACCGAGAACACCCTCCCCATCATCGCCAACCAGGAAACCCGGAGGACTTTGAGTCGGGCATCCCCGGCCGACCGCAGGAACTGCAATACAATCCGGGGCCTAAGACAGTCCCGCAGGTAAGCCAGGCCCAGGCTGTTTAGGGTTTTATAGGTCATTACCAACAGCTTGAATTGGGCCTGGAAGATAAAAGGCAGCAACAGATATATGGAGGGCCTGGTCAGACAACAGGTTTGGGTTTTGAATTAGTTATTTTTTTTAAAGCCTTCAGAAATTCAAGATACAAACTGGACATATAAGTTCGTAACTTAAGATGAAGGATTCCGAGATGCATCTACATTTTATAAACGGCAGCAAATCAATTTAGCTTCAAGTGTGGAGACAGGACAATTCAGCAAAAACAATAATTAGCCTGTAGAGCAGAGTAAGACAGCTCTTTCACCAAAAGCTACCCTAGATGTTTAATGCCCACATGGAACAAAGCCTCTTCTCTTGCTACCTTATTACTGTCTTAGAGTTCAAGCTTACAATCCTAGTTATTCCAATTCTGAGGCTTAAAGCAACCAAGTGAATGTGTAATGGAGCCTTTAACTTACATTAGCTAAAGGGGGGAGGAGTTGTCACGTGTCTCAGCAAGTCCTGCTCAACAGGAAGCAGTTTTCCAAAATCATATAGGTTACTGGATAGCAAAGCTTCATTCCAAAAGAAGAAATTGTTAGTCAAATACCTGTTTCATCTGTCCTTCAGAAACACCTCCTCTGTAGTAAATTATTCGTGTTGGTTTAAAGCGAGTGGATTTGTAGAACTGGATCAGAAGCTCTCGTACCATGTTGGTCAGATCCTGGATCACCTCCTGACTGTACAGTAGCTCCTGGGAAGTCTCCTGGCGAGAGGTCTGCACACGCACTGTAGCACAATAGCGGCTGGGGTGGCCATCCATGCTACCTACCACAGCAGCAATAGAAGGCTTTTTCCCATCCCCAGCAGGAGGATGAGTGACGTCTGCTCCCAGAAAAATAACTGGCTGCTGGAACACAGAGGGCCTGTTCAATTTTAAACAAAAAGCTTAGTCAAATAATAGGATACGCTTGGCATGGAAATTTTAGACCAAAGTAGGAAAAGTTCTCCCTCCCGTATGGGCCACTTCAGTATGAGAAGGATCCAGATAACAGGTTTATGGCATAGATCCATCTTCGGATCCCTATTCTTGAGTGCATACTCTTCAGCTCCACTGGAGCCACATTCTTACTCTTAACTGCGCATGCTCTGGGGAAGAATCCTGCTTCCTGCAAGTTGATTCTCTACCTCCAGACTGATAGGAAGCAGCTTCACCCCCCCTGCACAGCAGATTCCAATTCTGTTCTGGAGTGATCAGGCGGCTTCCTGCCTCAGTGTCCAGGGCTTTGTGTCTCTGCATCACTCCTTCCTCCTCCGCTCCCCATTCCAGCAGACTGGGGTGTGTAAGAGAAGGGACATGGAGGGGAATCAGGTGACCCCACCACCCAGAAAGCCCCATTACAGTGCCACCAGGCCCCTCACCTGCCACATCAGGAGGGAGAGCGAGGAGAAGGCATACATGGCAACAGCCCGCCAAAACAAACCCATGACATTTGGCAGAATGTGATCTGATCTGGAATGCAGGATGGATAAGGACCAGATCGCAGTCAGTCTCCTCCCCACCCCACCCCCCGCAAGGCCCACTGCCCATTCTCTAGATGGGAGCTGCTGGGCAAAATGTTGGCTTCCCTCCAATCCATTCAAAAGGGGCAAGGCAAAAGGAAGGGCAGGACCCATGCTGAATCTCACCCCACCCCACCCCAAAAAAAGCATAAGGGAGACTCTAAACACAAGGGCAAAGGGAAGCACCCTGTCCCCAAAATAACCAAAAGACCCCACGTAGAGATTTTATATTTATCCGACTCCAATGAGGGAGGAAAGAATCCCCACACCCAGGAGGGAGGAGAAAAAGCTCCTGCTAGGGAGAGGACTCCCCTCTGATCCCAACCAACCAGACACAAACATTTAAAAAAATTGTAAGTGTCCCCTACCCGATCAAGGTGTGTAGTCCCTCCATGGGGACCACCCAGCCTCCCCAGACCAAACCTCGCATTCCTCAAAATCCTTATTAGAGTAGGGGCAGTTCGCCAAGGCCCTTCAGCCCCAGGGTCCTTGCAAAGAAGGACAAGTATTTTCCATTTCATACAAATAAGCTCTCATTGGACAGATCCAAGAGACCCTAACATTACAAGAGAAAAAAAGAGATAAGCAATCCTTGGACGAGGACTCCACTAGGCAACATGCAAAAACTGAGGAAAGGATTAAGGGGCTCCCATTGGACAGGGCTTTCATAATAAGTTAATGGAAAGCACCTGGCAAAGCCTATAAGTTTACTAAACAGGAAACCGTATTTGCTTTTTCCAAACAAAGAGTCCATCTTCTGTCCCCCCTCAAAAGGTGGACGCTGCTGCAGCTTCTTTAGCCAGTCAGTGGTAGCCTCAGAAACAGATCTTTACCCAAGGAACCCCCACCAGCAAAGGCACTGGGTGTTTTTACACACGTTTCTCCTGGACGTTTGCGGTTACATCCTGAACTTTGTGTCTAAATCACTCACTCAGATCTTAAACATCCAGATCTTTGAACTTCTGCATGAAACTTCTTCCAGAACTTGTGTGTAAAACGTTCTCCTGGCTTTGCTCCAGGCAGCTGTGGTCACTTGGTTTCCATGGCAGCCTGTCATGTTTACAGCTGCGGCTACTTTAGGCTGCCTCAGGGCAGTGTGTGTGAGAAGAATGCATCTGGAACTTACTTGTGGGCTTGTAAACCCAGAAAATTGAAACGTCCAGAACTTTAACGTGTGTGTAAAAATGCCCATTGACTCAAGCGTAAGGATGGATTTTGAAGCTTCCTCAACAGTGCTCAGGATCGCCTACTTATCTAGAGCACTGATCATATGGTTCAAATAAGCACATGACCCAGAGCTCTCTACCAAGCAGAGCAAAAGGTTAGCCCTCAAGATTCACCTGGCCTCTTCTCTAATGGTAGATGCCTCTACCAATGCCACCTCCTGGGCACCACGAGCCATAGCACTCAATGTTACAGCTAGGCACAGGTTATGGCTCAGATTATGGTGTGGCGATTCACACGTCAAGAACCTTCTGGTTTGGGGGCCCTTCCAAGGCAAAAAGCTGTTTGGCGTCTGTCTAGACAAGATCCTTTTAGACGCCTCAGACAAGAAACAAGAAGTGTACACTATAGCAACTTCATAAACGAAACTGCATTTTTTGCCCCTAGCTACAACTATGCCAGAAGAGAAGGCCCCTTCCCCTCTTCTACCTCCTCCAGCAGCTCCTCCCGAGGAGACTCCAGAAAGGACACAGGTGGCCAATCTCTGTCAGACACCTCTGCTACTGACATCATGACCTGGGGTTACACTATAGTGTATAGAGCCAACAAAAAACTCCCTAGATTTTTTCATTTCTACCCTGGCATCATAGAAATCTGACAACACACCAGGCTATGATAACAGAAATAAAACACCTCCAACGAACAGGAGTCACAGAGCCCATGCCGAATGCAGAGAGAGGAAGACTTTACTCAATCTTATTTTAGGTATTGAAAAAAAATCTGGGGAGTAGAGGGCAGTACTCGACTGAAAGAGACTCAACAAATGGATACAACACAAGCAATCCAGAATGGAAACACTAAAATAGACTTTCATGGTCATCAGTCAAGGGGATTGGCTAGCAACCCTGGACTTAAAAGGCATACCTGCACATCCCCCATACGGGAAGCCATCGTAGGTGGCTCCACTTCTGTTGCCAAGAAAAGCACTGGCAATAATGTACACTCCCATTCGGCCTCTCATTGCCCCTCGAACGTTCATTGAAGTCCTGGTGCCCATTATTACAAACTTATGGATGAAGGACGTTCACATATATCCATATCTGGACAACTTGCTAATCGGGTCTCCAGACAAAGCTCAAGCCCTCAAGGACGTGGAAGCCTCCTTACAACATCTAGGTGCACCACAGTTTCCTAACCAACAGGAAAAAAAGCCAACTTATACCAGCTCAACAGATAGAGCTTCTGGGGGTGATAATAGGTACTGGCAGGGCCAGGATCTACATTCCTCAGACAAAACAAAATATCAGAATCCCAATTACACACATCCAGGGTAGGTATCGGTCCTCACTCAACTCTGGCCAGCCTCCAGGGGCTATTGGTGTCCTGCACACAACACCTACGAAGGGGGAAGATGCACTTACATCCACTACAAGTGTTCCTACGCCCCTACCAACTACAAATAATGGAGAACCTCAACCCCAGAACAGCGATTCCCTGACAGGTGAAGATTGGTGCATGTCACCACATGGTTTTCAGGAAGGGTTCCCCCTAATAGAACCAAACAGACCACCACTTACAACAGACACGTGTTTACACAGATCGGGAATCCATCTCCTTCACAAATCGGCACAGGGCATGTTTACCAACCAAGACTCAGATCACTCCATGAACTGGTTAGAACTGAGAGCAGTACACCTTACCAAAAAACTGCTAGACCAACACGGACTAATCTACTCCAACAACATGACAGCAATCTCCAACATAAACAACCAAAGAGGGTCCAGATCCAGGATCCTTTGCAGAGAGGTCATGCGCTTACACCAGTGGGTGGAGGGGAACCTGCAATCAATCACAGTCCTTCACATAAAAAGAAAAGATAACGTTCACACAGATTGGTTGAGCAGGAAACAGATCGACCCAGGAGGAATGGTCACACTGCAGTCAGGCGTTCTAACTAATTATGCAAACCTTTGGCCTACCTATTATGAATCGGTTTGCATCTCAAGGCAATAACCAAGTGAGCAGGTTCATATTCCACTTCCAACAACAGGAGGCGGAGGCACATGACGCGCTGAACCAGACATGGTCCAACAGGCTAACACTTTATGCATTCCCACCATTCCGTCTCGGCTGCAGGACCCTCAACAAGATAAAGGAGGAGGAGCAGAGGTGGTACTCGCCGCACCTTTTTGGTCCAGGAGACCATGGTTCTCCAAAAGGATACAACCAAGCTCACAAAAATATCTGCACTTGCCAAACCTACTCACACAAGGACCAGCAAGTTATCAGAACCCTGGATTCCTAGATCTGACAGCATGGAGACTGAGCACTCGGCGCTAAAAACTAAGGGATATTCAGATACATTGCTAAACACCCTTCTGGCCTCTAGAAAACAGTTGACAAAATGCATCTCTCAATCCACCTGGGCAACCCTTGCAAAATGGTGTGTACACAGGAAATTGAAACCCAAAGCAGCCAAAGTCAAACATGTCCTAGAGTTTCTACAGGATGAGCTGGACAAGGGACTTAAACCAAATACACCATCCTGACAGATGGCAGCATTAGAGAATGTTATAGGAGTGGCATCTGGAAAGAAGATCTCCAACCACCCACACATTAAACGTTTTCTAAGGGCAGGCAAACTTGTTAGCACCTCTCTTGGTACATAGCTACCCTAACTGAAATTTAAGTATGGTCCTGAAAGCCCTGCTAAGGGCACCTTTTGAGCTTCTCCAGGAGGTGTATCTATATTTTTTTTATCTATCAAAGTAAGTTTCCTAATAGCCATCACTTTGGCATGACACATTTCTGAACTAAGGGCCCCATCAACAGACCCAGAATTCCATATTTAAAACACAATTGATAATTCTATGCCTTGACAAGTCATGCATTCGGAAGATTAACACAACCTTTCACAGGTCTCAGGAGATCATTCTCCTATCGGGGATTATTGGCACTGATGCCAAATGATCCTCTCTCGAAATCCTGGGATAGGGCGGTTGTAAGCCAATTATCTAGATGGGGAATGTTACCTGAACATTTACAGGGTGTGGCCCTTGATAAGGCCAAAGCTGAAATTGACAGGAGAATTGAGGATACTAATTATCAGGATGACTATGCAGTAGTATCCTCATTTTCTTCTTTGGCCCACTATAAACATCCGTCTCTAAATTTTGGAGAAACGGCTACAAACTTAACTGGAGCTTATTCTATAAGATGGCTATATCTTTTTTTCTGTGCTAGGATGAATTCTCTTCCTTCCAAAATGTTGGAAGGAAGGCGCTCTGGCCTATTGTTTGATTAAAGGCTTTGTCCTTTTGACCAGCAGGAGGTAGAGACAGTGGGTCATATACTATTTGTTTGTAATCTGTATGAGACATCCCGAGATAGATATTTGAAGCCTTTTATATTACAATTCTCTGGTAGGACCCTTTTGAATTGACTTATTTTTCTTTCTGATTCTACTCCTAAAATTTCCAGTGCTGTGTCTGCCTTTTTGTTAGAGGCTTTTTCAAGAAGGGGAACATTTTTAAATTTCTGCCCCCTGGGTAACTAATAGCCCTAAGGGGTACTTCAAACAAATAGATTAAGAAATTGACATGATGTGGAATTGTGTGGATGTGTGATACTTATGCTGTGGATTGTGAAGTACAAATTGCTAACTTGTTTTGCTTCTGTGTAACTGTATTTTAAGAGGCTGCATATTTAAATGACTAGTATCTGCTTAAATTTCTGGTGTAATTTTGCCAAGTTTTAATTTAGTATACTAATATTTTATTATTATTTAATTTCCTTTGGAACTGATTTAATTTTTGTTTTATCCTCCATTCTTTTAGCCATATGATTCAGATTTGTAAAGTTTGAGTATGCAATGACCTATGGTCACGCAAATAAATAAATTGAATTCTCCCATCGTTTTGTTCTAGACCCACGCCCCCTCTAGAATTAAAGTGACAAACTTGACTTACGTAGGGCTATCAAAACATACATTAAGAGAACTGCAGAGTTTAGAGAAAGTTCTTCCCTATTTGTAAGTTACTGTAAATTCAGGAAAGGGAAAAAGGCCTTAAGGGCTGTACTGACAAGATGGGTCTCTAACTGTATAACGGAGGCTTGTAGTGCCCAGGATCTCCCTCCCCCACAAAAATCCTTCCCCACTCCACCAGAGCGGCCACATCATGGCCATTCAAAACTAAAGCCCTTTATGAAGAAGTTTGCAAAACAGCACCCTGGTTCAATACCCATTCCTTTACCAAACACCATAAAATCCATATTGCCGCCTCTGCTAAAGCAACTTCGGACAAAGGGTGCCTCAGACGGTGATGGATTAAAATATATGCAATCAGTTGGGGGGGGGGGGGGGATTTTCCCACCTGCTTAGGGACACTGCTTTTATATGTCCCAAGAATAAGAATGGGAGTCCAGTGGAGCCAAGGAGGAAAATTGGGTCGTTTACCCAGGAAACTTTCCTTCTTGATGGCTCTACTGGAGTCCCATTCCACCCTCCCAAAGACCAGAAGACAAAGACAAAAACCACCCACCAGATACTATTTGTATGTAGTTCAAATTTCAGATGGGATAATACAGGGTTCAAAGAGACTGGTTATTATTGTGCATATAAGTTTTTTATTACAGACTTCAGATTTTGAAACAACTGGCGGAGAGCAGGATTCTTCCCTAGAGTTGAATTTCTCTGCCTCCTATCGGTGGTTGTGGGGAAACAATCCCAAAAGTTAGAATGGGATTCCATAGAGGAAAAATTCCCTAGGTAAGGGACCCAATTTTCCCATCTTCATTCCTTCCCCGAGTGCTTTCAGTGCATGAGCGTAGGACTGGATCCACAGCCCGATTAAGGAATTTGAAAGGGGCAAAATAAAGCATATTCAGGTCATATTTAGCCCCCAGACCAGACATTCCCCACCCCTGGCTTAGACTGGCTGGAATGTCAGGAAAGGATGCTAAGGGAGGACATGCATGCTAAGTGAGAGCCATTTTTTTATTCCTACAGCACTGGAAGTAAGCTAGGCACTTTTCAGATAAGGGTATGCCACCTAGACACAGCAGATGAGAGGAGAGAAACTACAAAAGATGGTGACAGGGAGATTATCCACAATTCTCCTGCTTACTTTTCATGTAAACACCATGGGCTTGTTTGCAAAATACAGACTAACCCAGTGTACTTTACGCTGCTGTAAGATATCCTGGGATAGTCTACTTCACTTTGACATGATCACACAAACCAGGAATAACTCCCAAATCAAATTTACTATATTGTGTCCAGAACAAACACCTTCCATCACCCATTTTAGATTGTAATCTCCTCAGGGCCAGGACCTGTCTCACCACAACTGCTCAGTGCATGGTACATTGCTGATACTATACAAATAAAAAATACCCACTGACTCAAAGGGTGCCACCAGACATAACACCAGCCATGTGCAAATCTGAAGCATACAGACTTCAGCCTGGTCATCGGGTGAGGGTGGCAACATGAATATCGGTGCTGTTATTTGCTCTTCCACGCAATAGGCTCCCTCACACCAGCTCTTTCCCAAAAGTTGATAAGACTTCTGCTGCTGCGTTATCCATCTCAGCCCATTCCTCCTTTCAAAAAAGCGCTGGCAAATTCTCTCCCTCTCTCAGAAAGGGTTTCCAGCTTTGGCCTCAGTCCCTACTGTGTAGGAATCATTCCTCCACCCTATCTTTATTTTATTTATGAAATGGTTTTGTGCAGCATCTCCAGTCCCACAAAGAGATGGCAGGATAATTTATTAACAGCATCATGCAGTTCAGTTGGGTTGCTTAGCCCTGTAGTAAAGCTGCTGAGTGTCTATGGTTTCCAGTATGACCTCCCTTCACACAGCAGGGCATGATGCACCACCAGACATAATGTTAGCCATAAGCAAGCGCCTGCCACACATTTAACAGTCATGGTGAACATGGGCATAAAATGAGCGGCAAGCAAATGGTGTGTACACATGGTTGACATGTGCAGAAATAATGGTAACATGGTATTGGCACAGATCTCAAAGGAGCAGTTAGCATTAAGTCTGACAGCACCCAAAGCAGAGTAATTTACTGCAAGGGGGGCGTGGGGGGTGTAGAGGGCAGTTACTCCAAAGATACTGCCTTGTATTGACATGCCTGAAGTCCAGGAGAGAACTAGTATTTAAGAAGCACTAGGAATGCTTTAAGGATAGGGCAGGGACATGAGATTGGATCAGGATTAGCAATGCAAGATGCAGAAGCCAGGGGGGGGGGGGGTGTAGGTGTTCATGGGGCGGATGAGGAATGAGCAATGCAATAGATTTTAAAACGGTTTATTACAGTTTGAAAATTTAGGGCAAACGATGCCTGTGTTAAAAAGCACGGTAGGAGCCTGATCAGGAACCAAGCCAGTCCGATTATGTGCTCCACACACAGCAAAGCAGTGAGTAAAATCACGTTCTTGTTTAGGCAACAATTCTGGATGTAACTATCAGAAAACTGTAGTGCTAGGCAGTTGACTGTACATCATTCCACTAGAGGCAAATATATGAAAAGCAGAATGCGACTTAATATCTAGCTTGTAAAATCTAACAATAGGACAGTAGGAGAATTTGTAAAGCCTCATCGTAGTTTATGCGCACTTTCACTCTAGCCTTTGCATGTTCTTTTCAAAAGCACTGCTGGGTAAGTCAGAAACCTGGAGCAGACACACTGGAAACATTACAGTGCTGTTTCAGTTTTAATAAGAATAACCTTGCTAACCTGCTAAAAAAGTTGGAACAGTTCAGTGGTCTGCATCAATCACTGTGCCAGCTGAACTGGGCCTTTCAAGGCTTTAAATTTAATCTGACCTTTGATGAGGTACAAGTACATTGTTGATTCCTCCAAGCTTCGCATTTATCTTCAGGCAAAGGTTGGACAGAGTCTGTGGAGAGGTTTTTACCACATTCTTCACCTGCACGCACTGAGTGGCCATTCCTAGGAGAGTGTCCCCAACACGCTTGACCTCGGCTGCAAGAGGAAAACAGGCAGGTGCTTCAGGTAGCCTGAAACAATATTTCCTTTCCTTCCCCTGCAACAGGCAACAAGGCTTAGTTTCCCTGCATTAATCGGAGATGGTACAGCCTCCCAGTGCCTCAGCTCCCCATCTGTACAAAAGGGATAATTTTAATATCCCATCTCAGAAGCATGTAGGAAGAAAATACATTCGGTACTGGGTGGTGCTCCCAAGGTAATGGAGCCATCCAAAATCTTTAGATATGAAAACAGCCAAGACAGTCTCAAGGAATTATAATCCAGTCTGGTGCTGGTTTTTTTTTGCTGGGAGAGAAGGGACACCAGTCTAGAAAACTCTCTCAGCCAAAAGCATCACATTAAGCACAAAAGTGTGAAGGATGCTAGCTCTATAACAGCAATGTGTGTTGGAAACCACCCCGACATGCCGTAGGCATGGGGGGGGGGCGGCATATAAATACAATAAAATAAATAAATAAATATAGTATTTTACATACCATACACAGGCGTCTTCCCAGGTAGAATCACCACTATTAGCTGCAAACCAACGTAAGTTAATTTCAAATGTTTGAACATGGGCTCCACACTGTCCGCACCCTGTGCATATTTACAGAAACATGGCTGGCCTTGGATTGGCATACCCGCATCCTTGGAGATCTTGCGTAGATGGTCTGTAAAGCTCCTATAAAACAAATTGAGTCCTAAGGCTATTGGAAGACCTACTCATGCAATTTCAGTAGCACTGCAGTTTTCTGGTATCTGGTGCTTATGCCTATGCTATTATTACACAGCATGGCCAGTTTTAAGTTGCTAAAATGTCTAGTCAACTAGCATCATTTCTAGTTAGGATTTAAGCTTTTGTTATGAAACTTCTTGTCTTCAGGAATATATGGCCTTAGGAAAACTGCCTTTGTTCGAAGTTTTGCATGCACACCCTTCACTCAGAAGATGTCTGTTTCTGTTCAGTCATTTAACTGATCCAAGCATGAGGCGGTCCCTGAGGTATGGTCCCTCGTACCTCAGGGACTGCCTCGCCCTCCGCGTCCCAGAGTGGCTCCTTCGGTCTGCCGGGGGTGCCTTCTTGGAGGTCCCCCGTGTTAAGCAGGGGGCCACAATGTAGAGGGCATTCTCAGTAGCTGGGCCGCAACTTTGGAACTCCCTCCCGAAGGAAGCTCGCCTGGCCCCGAGCCTTTTGACATTCTGGAGGGCTTGTAAAACCTGGCTGTTCGCCCAGGCCTTTGGGAAGGAGGGGGGGGGGGGGGGGGGGGGTAGGGTTTTCTCTCTCCCTTACCTTTTTATTTTTATTTGTTTATTCCGACCCTATTTTGGTTTTAAACTGCTTGGATTTTTAAAATATTTTATTTTGTATGTTTTAATTGAATTGTACATCACCCTGGGATGCCATTGGCATGGGGGGCAGCTAATAAATGTACTAAATAAATCAATAAATAAAACATCCAACAGTACTGATAATACTAGGCTGCTCAAGGAAGGCTCTATCCCCTGGCTCCTGTAGATTTGAAGAGTTGTCATGATCTAACCCAAAACCATTTTCTAGCACTCCCTCTTCCCAGCCCTGTCAAACAAAATGCCAGACTCCAAACGTTACGCTAGAGTACATAAAGCAGAGCAACACACGAGGTTTTCATTCCACGTTCAGTAACGTATGCTTGTTAATCTACTATAAAATGCAAAGGATGTATTTCATTTACATGCACAAAATGAAATTTTGGTTATAATGTTTCAAACAAACTGGATAGCTCAAAAAAGTACATCCCACCCTTTACTCCAGGTATTGCAATTTGCAGCCAGCATGCTATAATAAACAAATATTCTGCTGCAAAATGTCCCATATCCGAAGTCTCACATGGATACTAGGACAATCTGGGATGCTTCTTAGAACTTAGGGGGCTTGGGTAGCGACTGAGGACCAAAGAGTTGCTTTTTCTAGGATACTGGGTGGGCTGTTCCTAGCATGATCAGCTAAGCAAAGCAAGAGAAATCATAACAGAAAGTCAAAATGACCAACGCAAAGGATGTATTTCATCTACGTGCACAAAATGAAATCCCAGACATTCCACCTGTGATATAGGTACCTATTTGGATTATCCAGCAAGAACAAGAAAGTTATGTTAGGAGAGTAGCTGCCTTTGCATTTAAAGCAGAGGGATGGAGGCATCAGTATTCGGCCTCCAGCAAATCAAATACCAAGTTATCATACATGTGGAGATGGTCTGTTTATTATTGTTTACTGCCTTATTTATATGTATATTTTATATGTTTGGATCATGGCTATGCCAGTATCCTAATAAAGTTTGCTTGCTTGATATAAGCACCTTCATTTTTAGTCTCAGTTAAGATGAAGTCATCATTTCGTTAACTTGCTTATTCCCTCATTCAAGATTTAAAAGTTCAAAAACTTGCTTTGGGGGCATGATTTTCTGCTTGTACAGTGCAAGATTGTGTTCAGATTAAATCATCCTAGCAGGCTGCTACTGCTGTGCGCATGAGAAGTAACCAATGCACGCTAAGCAGGAAGCTACTCACTTTAGCAAGTCTTCTCTGCATTGTTTCTGAGGTGCAAAGCAGGCAACGGCCCAAACTTTAATCTCAATGCCAGCATAGAACTGTTTCCCTCTCATATCCCAGACGCCCTGGTTTGGTGTAGCTACCGTCTTGTTCTGAAAGACAAAATTCAAATAAATATTAAAAACTGTTCAGGCTCATATGACAACATACTCACTGACATTTAAGAACGAGTGTAAGTAGTAAGCTAAATGCATCAGCCTATGTTCCTGGATATTCATGTAAAATTGTTTTGTAACAAATATACAGAACTCACCCGACCTCCATACTGCAGCATAGGTGCTGGCAACACTCTGCCCGTCAACTCTGTCATTTCATTATGAACGACGATGCCAAACTCCTTCAGATATGGATCAGGTCCACCTACCATGCTGTTGCTCTTCACCTGCAAGTCAAGAGAACGTTCTCTACCTGTAGATGTTTTAGACATTTATTTGTGCAATTTGCAGACAGATGGGCTTAGCCCAGAACCAATTACATAAGTATCTGGTAGGTTTTGTTATTTTCTGCCATTCTTGGCAATTCTGCTTATCTAGTAATGTGACAAACAGGGGTTTATTGCATTGCCCAAAGGAAATTATTTGCAACACCAAAGAAACAGGCACGCTTTATGGGGATAAATAGTCTACACCTTGAACATTTTTCTATCAAAGTGTTGGAAGGAATCAGCTCCAAGACTGTTTTCTGCAAACCTTAAGAATTACTCACTAGTCTGCTGATTTCTTCCTGCCTGTCTGGCGCGGACCTTGCAGTTGCCTTTATCATAGTAGATGTCTGATTGTCTGTTAGCTTCTTGATACAGCGCTGGCCTGCCACGATATTACATACCTACACAGGAACAGAATTGGGAGAAATGGGATGTTGCTCCTCCTGCTTATTCAGCAGTATGTTGCAATACAGTGGCATCTAGAAAGAAGTTACCCAATTCCTTTACCTCGAGTGGTAAATAAGTGTGTTTCTGTTCCTGCCCTACTTGGAGACATGGAAGATGAGGATATTTCAGCTGTAGACTGTACTTCTGCTTAAAATACTGAGCTACTGTGCACTCCATAGCTTGCCCATTTTCCAGCTGCAGAGGAAACCTAGACAAGAGCAAACATTGATTGGACCGGGTCTCACAAGTGTTCTAATCAGTTTCAAGGGAACTTATCAGAAAGTGAAAACCCTGAAAATGTCTATTTTCTGTATCTATTAACTCCTGTGAGAGAATTGTTAGTATAACATTTTATACAACTGTGCTCTGGGATTTCTAGCAGTCAATTTAAAGAGGGACACAGCTGTAGATTCTAGATAAGCCCCGTCTTAAAATTGATATGTCTAATTATAAGCTGCTGATGAAAGTGAAACTGACAAACCAGTTGACACTGTCCCATAGGTTGGGCCCATGATTAGTTCTCCCCGAAACTCTACAGCAGCCACATAGAGGAACTTCTGCTGCAGTAAGGAAAGCAGATTTTTGCTTCACCACAGCCTGCAGGGCTAGGACAGTGACTCATTCAAGTGGAGAATCACCGAGCTGAAGGGTCTCTAAATAATCCTTGCCTGAATGCCTCACTCGATCTGGCTAAAAGGCACGCCCCCATCTGCATAGGAGATATGAAGTGAAGAAACCCAAAAGCAGGAAAGGCAGAGAGGAAGGGGAGTCAACCAGATGGAGAGAATCCGGGACACAATGAATGATGGGATTGATTAAGCAAAGAACAAAGCATCCTGGGACTTCTATGCCTCAAATGTTAATGAAATCCTACCCAGCCACAGTTGAGCAAATTAGTCACAATTTGGCGACCCAAAGTCAAACACCCACTTAGCTGCATTGAGACAATCATCCCTGGGAACACCTCCCACTTCATGAATTCCCTGTCCTATGGAAAACTGTAAACGAACATTTGACTCTGTATAACTCTACTTGTATCCCCATAGTTGTAGCTATTGAAACTTGGGAACACAGTATTGGACTCAGTCATGTCCCCACCTGTACTCTCAGGTCTATAAAAACCCCACTAAGTCTCCTGGTGTTCGAGTAAGAACTTCACACATGATGGAATAAGTTGCTGCCACTGTGGAAGGGTAAGACCCCGCTTTTCTCTCCCCTATATCCAGTCCCTTACTAGCTTTAACACAAGCTACATTGATAAGCGTAGAGTTATAAGTATACAAGATACTGACCTGTACTGACTCCCCATAATTGTATTGTTTTGCCTCTTAAAAAAGTCTTCGTATTATAACAACTTCTGACTGTTCTGCTCTTTTACCCTCTATACTTTTCCTCAGTTTTCCCTGCAGCAACATTTCATTACCTAAGACAAAAATCCTGGAACGTTACAGCTTGCTTAAACTACTCATTCAAAGGGCCGACTAATATTTCCAGGAATCAGCCTTCTGCCCAACGGAGGGGAAGGTGGGGATTACCTGAAGAGTGGAAGGGGGGGGGGGGGGGGGGGGGATGTTTACATAGAACTGGATTTATAAAGGAGGAATCTGAACCCAGCCTAAAGGAAGCAAGTCTTTCCTTGCTAACATCCATGGGATCAAATACTGTACGAGTGTGTGCGCGCGCACACACACCCCACAACTCCTGGGAGCAGCCCTGCCAGTTAAAAGGGGATAAGGAGGGATGTACGCATAGGGAGGTTAGTTCCACGTACAGTTTACACAAACAGCACACAACCAAGTTGTCACAAAAGCCAGAGAGCAAAAAAAGTGGTAAGACGCCAACAAAATGTGCAGGACTGGAAAAATTCTGCACAATTTAAAGTTGTCCCAGTTCACCCCGAAACTAAGTATCTAAAAAAGTGATGGAATTCAAAAATTAGTTTTAAAAATCATGTGGCTATGTAGACTGCTCTTTTTGACATGCTTCTCTCTCTCTGGGCTCTGTCCCTCTGGGGAGGCTATGGCAACCGCTTTAGAGCTGGAGGCAGTGTCCACTGCAGGAGCTGGGGCCATGGTGGGATTGTAGAGCGTGGAAAGAGTGCTGAAGCAGGACTTTCCCCACACCAGTCCTTCTCTCCGACCATGCCCGCAGGGATGGGTTGGCAGAGGCTGGTGCCAGATGGGAGGGGAGGATTCCTACCAGCATGGTCGCTCCTGTTGGCAGGAGAAAAAGGTGGAGCCACAGCTTTCCCTGCCCTAAGGCTAGTACTGCAAGTGCCCTGTAGACAAGAAAATTTAAGCTGGTAAATCTCCTGGGACTGGAAGACTTGCCTTCCACACAGAGTGCAGTGAGCTACCTCCAAACTTGTCAAGAGGCAGACATCCAACTGGAGATGGAAGGCATGATCACCCTCAAGCATGCCTAGTTGAAAATCAGATGCTGCCTCCTACTGGTCATGAGAGATCACTCCCCCAGTGTAAAGAATGCCTGGCCTGTGGAATCCATAATCACTTAGCCCTTTATTAAAAATATATAAATAAAACTAAGTAAAATCAAATAAGATCCCCATAACCCACCAAACAGAAAGGTCCTATTTTACCTCCACAAGTTGAGTAGGCTTGGGCTTAGACAACCTCCAAGGAAGGTAGTTCCATAATTGTGATGCTTTAAACAGATAACTATTTAAAAAAGAATGCACTTTCACTAAACATCTCCCAATAGTTTCCACTTTAGAATCTCCTTCTCAGATTGTATACATACGTCTGATGGCTGGCTGGTCGCCTGGTAACATTGCAAACTCTGTATTTTCTCTTCATTTGGCCACAATGAGTAACCTCTACTTTTAGTCCTGAAAAATCAAAACAGAGCCAAAAAATCCATAATGGTTAATATATTTACTCCCACCTGACAACTTTGAATTTCAGCAGTGAGAAAGGCAGGACTACACAAAAATAGAGACCGTTGTGTCTTCAGAACACACAAGCATTTTGAGCACCAACCTCCACCAACTGGAGAAGGGGGATGTTTTGGGGGTTGGGATCTCTCAGGGGGCTGGCGGGGCGGCCTTCGGGGGGGGAGTTGTTGGTGGAGCAGATCGGGGAGGTCTGCAGCCAGAGATTGTTCTAGGGCTGGGGGACATTATGGTTCTTCTGGGAGGTGGGTTCGATCTGTCATACAAGACAGATGGTGTATTTCTGTCCCGCCCACTGGCCCCATGGCAGGTGTTGAGATGATTAGGGATCAGAGGGCCCCTAGTCTCATCTTGATGCTGATAAATGCGAGGTCGGTAGCTAATAAGTCAGCTGCAGTCCGGGAGTTGATCCTGGACCAGGCAGCCAACCTCGCATGTATCACGGAGGCCTGGCTGGACAATAAATTGGGGCCTGTATTGGCTGATCTTGTTCCAGCCGAGTACTCTGTGCCGCATCAGCCGCAGCTGGAGGGACAGGAATGTATCATGGGTAGAGGGTCTCCATTTGAGTTTGGATTTGGCCAGAGACAGGGTAGGGATACTGCCGATATACCGTGCACCCACCTGTACGGCAGCCTCCCGTGATCTTGCAGTCCCCCAGGACGATAGTTCTGGGGGACTTCAATATCCATGCTGACACCAGTCTTGGAGGGGCGGAGTGTGAGTTCATGGCCGGACATACCCTGGGCATGATGTTTTTCACAGGCCTTCAGGCAGGGGATCCGTTGGTGGGGAGGTACCAACGATCCCCTTGTCATGGATAGATCATTATCTCCTCCGGGCGGATATCCTGGTGCATGTCGGCCCTCGGGAGGGTGCAGAACCAGTTAGGTTGGTTCACCCCCAAAGACTTTTGGAACCTGAAAGGTTCCAGATAGCCCTAGGGGATGTCTCCTCTGACCTCGATGGCCACTCACTCGATGACCTTGTGTCTAGGTGGAATATCAGGCTGACAGAGGCCATCGACTGTGTGGCTCCCAAGTGACCACTCCTGAAATGCCGACAACGCAGCTCTCCATGGCATACGGGTGAGCCACGGCGGATGAAGCAGGAAGGGCGGCGGTTAGAGTGACAGTGGCGTCACTTACGTACTGAAGTGGACCAGTTGTGACAGAGTCTGGTTACATACCTATGCCCTAGCAGTACAGACAGCAAAGGTGGTTTTCTTTGCTGCCCGCATTGCATCCGCCAAGTCCCGCCCGGCTGAGCTGTTCTGGGTGGTGAGGGGGCTGGTCAGTCCGGCCTTCCTCCGCCTGGACGTGGAACCATCAAATGCTCGCTGTGATTTGTTTGTGGACTTCTTTGCGGATAAAAATCACTCAAATTCACCATGGTTTTGATGCAACTTTTAGCAGAGAACGGTTCCGAGGCAGTGGCAGCCCCGTCTTGTCCTGTTTTGTGGGATGAGTTTCGGACAGTGCCCCCCTCAGATGCGGGAGATGCTCTTGGGACTGTTCGAGCCACCAATTCTGAATTAGATCCATGCCCAACCTGGCCGGTTAAGGCTAGCCAGGAGACATTGGGGCCGCTGCTGGAGGGGATAGTCAACACCTCCCTTAGGGAGGGCAGGGTGCCAGGCTGTCAAGGAGGTGGTGGTGTGGCTCCTGCTCAAGAAGCCATCTTTGGATGTTGATGTCCTTGCCAGTTACCGGCCAGTTTCTAACCTTCCCTTTTTAGGGAAGGTTATTGAACGGGTGGTGGCTTAGCAGCTTCAGGGACATTTGGACCAGATTAATTTTCTCAATCCCTCGCAGTCGGGCTTTCATCTGGGTTATGGCACAGAGACTGCGTTTGTGGCCTTGGTCAACAACCTCTCCCGTGAGTCAGACTGGGTCGTTCGACCCTGTTGATCTTGTTCCATCTCTCGGATGCATTTGATACCGTTGATCATGAGTTGTTGGTGACTCGGCTGCGGGACCGGGCAGGGATTAGCGCAACTGTTCTTGAATGGCTCTATTCATTCCTGGCCAGGAGAACCCAGCGTGTGGTGCTGGGGGAGTTTATATCTTCCCCCGGGTCCTCACGTGTGGAGTACCGCAGGGTTCCATCCTATCCCCTCTCCTGTTCAACATGTACATGCAGCCTTTGGGAGTATGGAGCAAGTTGCCATCAATATGCTGATGACACCCAGCTACATCTTTCATTTTCCTCCGACTCAGGCCCTGCAGTCTTGCTGCTTACCCGGTGTTTGTCCACTGTAGGGGACTGTCTCTCCCTGTTTCCCCCTTCCCTGTCTCCCCTCTCCATCTTTAGATTGTAAGCTCTCAGGCAGGGACTGTGTCTACCTTGTTTTTTGTAAAGCGCCAGGTACATCACTGGCACTATATAAATGCTATTAATAATAGGATGAGGCCAAGCTGCCTGAGACTAGATCCTGACAAGACGGAGGTGATGGTTGCGGGGAAGGGCAGGGTGGTGGTGGCCCCCATCATTGATGGGATCCACCCCCCCCCGGTTTCTCACGTCTGGAGTCTAGGGGTGCTCCTGGACCCAAAGCTACGCCTGGATGCTCAGGTGACGGCTGTGGTGAAAGGAGCATTTTGCCAGCTACATCTGGTGCGTCGGCTTAGGCCGTATGTCTCAGACTCTGATCTGGCCATGTCATCCATGCTTTTATTACCTCGAGACTGGACTACTGCAACGCGCTGTACATGGGGCTACCCTTAATACTGGTTTGGAAACTGCAGCTGGTGCAGAATGCAGCAGCCCGTCTCTTAACGGGGATGGGCCGACGTGAGCATATAACACCAATGCTTCGCTCTCTGCACTGGCTGCCGGTAGGTTTCCGGGCTCAATTCAAGGTGTTGGTGCTGACCTTTAAAGCCCTAAACAGCTTGGGCCCCACCTACCTGCAGGACTGCCTCACTGTCTGGGTGCTGCAGTGGCCCCTGCGGTCAGCTGGGGGCACCCTCCTCAGGGTTCCCCGAGTTTCTACTATGAGGAGGGTGTTCTCCGTGGCTGCGCCATGTGGAACTCCCTCCCGTTGGAGATCTGCTTGGCTGCCGACCTCCCCTCTTTCCATAGACAATGTAAGACCTGGCTGTTCCACCAGGCCTTTCCCGAGGGAGATGGAGTGGGATGGGGTTTTATATTGTTTTAACTAAAATTAATATGGTTTACTTTAATGTTTTAAGTGTTTTAATATATTGTGAGCCACCCCGAGATGCCAGAGGCAGGAGAGGATGGCATATAAGTTGTAAAAATAATAATAATCATTAACATGCTCACCCACCATCCATATTTTACAGTAGCAGTTTCGAACCAAGCACTTACCTCTGATTTCTTTGGTAAACTTGACGCGCTGGGAGTCCGTAAGAGGTTTGGTTTGTTCATTGATGTTCTGAATATCCAGAACCTCACACATGAACTCGATTATAGGTTGGGCGCGGTAAAAAGCAGTTGCTGATACTATGGTCAGATAAAAAAGATAACGTGAACGGTTGAGGGTAGGGGGGGGGATCTCAGTTAGGCCATTAAACATGGAAATTCCTGCATACCATCAATATTGAGCATCATGTTCCACATGGCAGGTCTGACCGACTGATGAAAGCCAAACCAGACCTCCCTGCCACCTCCCAGCGGGTGATAGTAGCCTTCAGGTGGAGAGAAGAAGGAACGGCCCACCGGGGTGTACCTGGCAAGAGAGAAAACAGACATATAAGCTCATTCCCTTCCTTTGTTTTAAAAGCTATGGAAGTACAAAGTCCTGATAGATGTGAGAAGACACTCATAATCAAATCAATTTAAATAAAATAGTGTTTTTATAATGCTGTAGATGTCTAGCATTATAGGTGAAGCATTATCCAAACCTGAATGCTAATAAATTATGAAGGCAACACAACAAGCTACTGCATGAGTCATGGAGAGTATCTACAAGCCATGCTGCTTCTTATAAAGCAAGTTTGTTTCAGGGGCATTAAGATCATAGATTCCCCTCCACTCCTCAGAAGCACAGTTCAGTTTACAGAAGCACCAAGCAAGTACCATTAAATAGTCTGAAAAGCCCAGAATGGATTAGTAAGATGGTAGACAAAGACACCCACCTCATGGAGGGAAGGTGTCGTGTGATTACGTCAAGTGCCTGTACAGAGTCTTCTGGAACTTCATTCAAGTGTCCTGCTAGCGCTTCTAGAAGCAGCTGAAGGCTAACCACTGACACCCACTGAATGGACACTTTAAATGTCTGGTCCTTCCCTTCACCTGGAAGAGTCACCTCCATATCCACCTGAATAGTCAGAGCAGATGAAACAAGCCTAGATTAATCACAAGTTTGACACCTTGGTTCAGGGGTTCGTAGCTGGCTGTTGGCCACTGATTGGGTGGCTCCTAGGCATCTGCTCCCAGTGTTTCACCACCACAGGTCACCATGGTTTACAGAGAACCTGGGGTGGTTGAAGTGCGAGGGGAGGCAGTTGGAGCGATGGCGACACCGTACTCGTGCCCAAGATGACCAATTGCAACATAGATTGTTTTAGAGAGCCTATGCTGTGGCTGTGCGGGCAGTGAAGTGGTTCTTCGCTGCCCTCATAGCATCTGCTCTGTTGCGTCCAGCGGAGCTGTTCTGGGCGTTGCAGGGTTTGGTCAGTCCAACCTGTCTCCACCTGGAACCAGATTCATCCAAGGCCTGCTGAGACACGTTTTTAATGTACTTTGCAGACAAAATTGCTCACGTTGAGCATGATTTCAACTCTGCCATTTCAGAGACAGTTAGGAATGCCTTGTCAGGTCTGATTTTGTGGGATGAATTTCAATTGGTGACACTACTGAGGTGGTGGATGTGCAGGGGTCTGTTCGGGATACAACTTGTGAATTAGATCCTTGCCCGTACTGGTTGGTCAAGGTCACCAGGGAGACATTGGGGCTGGTATGATCAACGCTTCCCTTTGGGAGGGTAGGTTGCCAGACTTCCTTAAAGAGATTGTGGTCCAACCCTTTCTCAAGAAACCCCTTCTTGACACTGGTGCCCCGGTGAGTTACTGGCCTGTCCCTAACCTTTGCTTTTTAGGGAAGTTTATCAAATGGGTAGCGGCCCAGCAGATGCAGGCACATCTAGATCACACCAGTTTTCTGGATTCTGCGCAGTCTGGCTTTCATCTGGGTTATGGCACGGAGATGGACTTGTGGCCTTGGTCAACCACCTCCTGGTAGAGCTAGACAAGGGTTGTATGACCCTGCTGGTTCTATTGAATTTATCAGCAGAGTTTGCAACAGTGAATCATGGGATGCTGGTGACTTGTCTATGGGACCAGGCTGGGGTGGACAGGACTGTTTTACAGTAGTTCCATTCCTATCCGGCAGGAAGATCTCAGCAGGTGGTACTAAGGGACTGTACATCATCCCCTGGTGGTCTCCCATTTGGGATCCTGCAGGGTTCCATTCTGTCCCCTCTCCTATTCAATGTGTGCATGCAGCCGCTTGGGGAGGTTGTGCGTAGTTGGGGGTTCACTGTCATCAATATGCAGATGACACCCAACTGTATCTATCTTTTTCAACTGACTCAGGCCCTGCAGTCACGTTGCTGTCCCAGTGTTTGGCCGCTGTGGGGGCTGGATGAGGTCGAGCCGATTGAAACTCAATCCTGACAAGACAGAGGTAATGTTGGTGGGCCAGACCAGTGATGGGGGGGGGTCCACCCTCCATTGGTTCCATCTGTGTGGAGCCTGGGGGTGCTCCTGGACCAACAACTGCACCTGGATCTGCAAATGTCAGCTGTGGACAGGGGTGCCTTTCGCCAATTACATCTGGTGAAGAGGCTCCGCCCATATGTCTCAGACTCTGATCTCACCACATCATCCATGCATTCATCACCTCGAGGCTGGACTACTGTAATGCGCTATACGTGGGGCTGCCCATGGTGACGGTTTAGAGACTGCAGCCGTCACAAAATGTGGCAGACCATCTGTTAACTGGGATGGATCACAGAGAGCATATTTGTCCAGTGCTCTAAGCATTGCACTAGCTGCCTATATTGTTACTACCAGCGCTCCCTGAGTTTTTGTTTTTGATATACGATTTTTGCCTTATTTCTTATGATTTTTCTGTACTTGGTGACCTTCCCTCAAAACCTACCCCGTTTTAGATTGTGCTTTGACCTCAGTATGAACCCGGCAGGCTTTGGCCACAGGAGTCCTGGGCTGATTGAGGGGGGGAATCGCTATAGAATGCAGGCCCACTTCATCAGAATGATAATTTGCATCAACCTGGCTTTAGCAACCCACCCTTTATTGTTGAGTGGGGCAGCGTCAGGAAGGACATGTCCCAACGCACCTGGAGAAGGGTTGTCTACTCAGGCTGTGATCTGCATCCAAGACAAAGGATGACTGCACAGCCTGATCTTAAATCAGGGAAGGGAGTGGGCAGGAATGCTCCTCAGGAACTCTATCTTGGCAGGTCTGGCCTGGGTGAGGCATATAGGAGGCACCTCTTGGTAGTACATTTTTGTTTGATTACTGGCTTTTGTAAAACAAAAGCAACTGCAATGTCCTTTTGTAAGATACCAGAGCTCCTTTTCAAAAAACTTCCTAAATTTAATCAAACTTTGTTCTTGGTCCTCACACCCCCACCATGCCCAGGGGGCAAAATTTTGGCTTAAATACAATCCCTTCAGAGCCCCAGTTAGTTCAGTCGGTCTGATCCTCCCAGATTGGCTGTTCTCACTGCTGCTGTTCTCACAGCAGCTACTGAAGTTGAAATCACTGCCATGCTGTCTTGCTTGCCCAGACAGAATTCAGGACACCTGGTTGCGAGTCCTTCTGTCCATTTTGTTGCCATTCTGTCACCTGACCTCTGAGTAGGCATAAGGGAACTCCCACCTGTCTGCCTCACAGAGACAAGGTTAGGCTCCCTTGCAACTCTAGCCAATGCACCCCCAAGTGTGTGTGTTGGGCTTGAGTGACTCGGTGGGCTAAGCCCAGACACTTCTTCCCTCCTCAGATCACTACTCCAGTTCCCCCCCCCTCCCCCCCGAAGGCTCATTGCCAAGGAGGCTGCCCTGGTGCTACTGTACTGTCCGATTTGGAAAAGGGGCTATAAAGGATCCATTCCTTTGCCCTCCCTCAGAGCAGTACATTTTAGGTAAGATGAAGCGCTGTGTCTTTCTTCTCTTCCCCTTCCTTTGAATCTCCTACTGTTTGTGCCTTGGCACAGGCAGACCCCTCTCTCCCCCACCCCCAAAATTAGGAACTTCCTTTAGAAACCAACCCACGCTGCATCCTTGTGTAATTATCTAATTAATTTGAGTGTCTCACTGTGTGATTATTGCTAACTAATGCCTTTTGCTTTTATATACCCCCTTTTTTCCTCCCAATAAATTGAAAGCTTTATGTTGCACCCTAAGGTGTCTCTCCCCTCTTTTTAATTCCCTGGGTGACACTGCCAATTTACACTCAAAAGATCCCAAACACTCGTCTGCCCTATTCAAAACAGCGAGTTTATTTGCCCAAAATTGAGCATTTTTGAGCCCATGCCTGGCCACTGGGACCCACTCCTCAGGGAGACCCTGTGTACACATGTGGAAAAGGGACACGTGTTAACATAATTGTCTTCTGGGTCCAATTCAAGGTGCTGGTTTTGACCTTTAAAGCCCAGGTCCCGCTTATCTGAAGGACCACCTCATTCCTGGCTGAGGGATCACCTCATTCCCTGGGCAACCCGTGTTTGTCCGGGAGCACCCCCTAGAGGTCCCACATCATCAGGTGGACGTTCGACAACTGCACCGTTGCTGTGGAATGCACTCCCGGCAGAGATCCGTCTCAGCCCAAATCTCCTCGCTTTCTGACAGCAATGCAAAACTTGGTTATTCTGCCAGGCGTTTGGGGAGGGGGTGGGGTATTTGTTTAGTTACAGACCAGGTTATTGATGCCATGTTTTAATATGGCTATATTTCTGTTTTATGCCGTTTGCCTCCCTGAGCTGCCACTGGCACGAGGGGCGGGTTACAAATGCAACAAAAATAAATAAAATTAACCATTGCAATTCTAGGGCTTCCTCCTTTTTTAGCTGTTGTCACAGATTCCCGACACCTATTTGTGACTCCCCTGCACAACAGTCACCCTAGCTTGCCCATCCATGATAAAGGCACCTCCACTTTCTCCCCTCCAGATATGGCAGCAGATGGTATAGAGCAACGAGGGGGAATGGGGAATCTATGGCTAGTGACCCCTTAGAGCACAGTGCCCAAGGCAGCTGCCTTGCTTTAAGGCTGGCTCCGATAGCATCTTAAAAAGAATGAAGCAACATGTTATGTCCACTGAGCCCTGATGCTGTTCATAATCCAAAATTTTCAAACTTTTGTTTTAGACCACTGATTCATAACCACATCTTCACAGGATGATTAGGACCGTTACAACACAACTTACCCTATCTCTGCCAATAGGCAGGGGGTGTGCAGTGTACATGTTCCTTTTGCCATCATATCCAGGCTGCCGATCCCCAAATATCTGCATCTTGAAGTGTCTCACCATAGTATCCACCACCTCTCTGAAATGGGATGGAGATATTGAGCAAGTTAAGTTTGGACACTAGAAAAATTCAGTTTTGTGCCAACATTGCTGGACAGGCCTGTATTCAAACATGCAACTAGAATCAGTATACTAGTAACGCACCTGACTCTACAAGCATGTATGTCACTTGTAGACAACTCTGTTACAGAGACAGAACTAAATTACTAGGTAAATACATGTGCAGAATAGCAGACTAACCTACAGCTTGAACACCTCTTCAGATAGAAGTAAAACAATTTGGTCATGTAAGCTGCCAGAGGAGTGCCCAATGCAGGCTTGTTCCACAGTATTATTCCCAATCCAGTTTGTAACGGCTGAAATCAGTTTTTTCTATCTGCATGCTATCTTCTGGCTCATTGCAAAGGAGACGTTACCATATATCATCACTGTAGCTATAAAGTTAGCAGTACTGCTATAGGGTTCATTACTTTGAAAGTTATCCTTACCGGTTCACTCTTCGGGGGCGCTTTTCTGGTTTGATATCCACATCATAGTGATAAACATCTATTTTTGGAATCTGCACCTGAAAATGATTGGCTAAGAGACGGATTGGTTTCCCAACAGTTCCCAAGCCAGGGCGACGGGGCGGCTGGAAGAGGTTGGTTGGCGGTCCTGTGAAAACCAAGGAAATAGGTTTGAGATAATAGGTGACTAGAAGTGTCACGTCCTCCCAACTGCGCACACGGCTATAACTCAATTTAAGGCTTCCTATGACAGAAGAGTGACGTTTGAACAAGATTTAGAGCTGAAAGTACTCTGGCCTCAGCAATGCTAGATTTCCACATGGAATAGACTGTACCCCCAAAACATACATACACGCACACACAAATTAAAGGCTGAAGTTATCAAAGCTCTAATGACATTTACACTTGTGCTTCTTGATTAGCTTACTAGATCCCGATCATGGAATTCAAACTTTAGTCCCTCGGCATGAATTTCTGCCACCAATTATGGTTTCTCGTGAACAGGTTATTTATATTAAGGTAATTACAAATTAGGTTCAAGTGATTTAAGCCCAGTTTTTAAAATCAGAAAAATGAAAGAATCAGCAATTGAAGAACAGTGTTTGGCATTTTAAAAGTATTAAAATTATTGAAGTGATGTCTGGTAGGGTTGGGAAGCCAGTCAATTGACTGGTCAAATATTGTCAACTTACTGTCTATTTGACCACAGTCAAATATTGTCTAATATTCCATGAAACCAAGAATGGTGTTGTATACACCGTGGCCTGCCTTTTTTTATTGCATCATGGTCAGAGACCCATGTTTACTGCACTAAAAAGAAATCTAAGTTACTATTATTACTTACTATTAACAAGCATGTATATTTAAAAATGTATACCCCATATATAGTGCCAGCAATGTACCTGGCACTTTACAAAGTAATGGAATAGACACGGTCCCTGCCCTAGGGCTTACAATATGAGCAACCGGGGGGGAGGGAGGGGCATAGAGGTAGTGGGGAACACGGCTGTGAAGAGCTTTATAGGTGAAGACTAGGAGCTTGTGCAGGATTCATTCAGGAAGGGGGAGCCAGTGACGAGAGGAGAGTAGGGGCTGCACGTGGTCGAAGCAATGGGCGAGATGGATGACCTTGACAGCAGCCTTTTGGACAGAGATAAGGGGAGAAAGGGGAGAGCTGGGGAGGCCAGTGAGAAGGAGGTTACAGTAATCGAGGTGAGAGATGACCAGGGCTTGAACAAGGGTTTTGGCAGAGGAGAGAGAGAAAAGGGTGAATCTTAGCAATGTTATGGAGGGAGAAGTGACAGGATTTGAAAACAGAGTCGATGTAAAGGAAGGGGCAAGTCAAAGATGAAGCTTAAGCTACGGGCTTGGGGGCCGGGAAGGATGGTGACCCTGTCGATAAAGATCGGCAGGGAAGAGGAAGGATGGGGAGGGGGGGCACGGAGATTAGGAGTTCAGTTTTAGTCATGGTGAGTTTGAGTTTATGTTGAGACATCCAGGTAGAGATATCCGAGACACAGTTGGTGAGGGGAGCTTGAATAGATGAGGAGGGGGAGAGCGAGAGGGAGTAGAGAGAGAGTTGAGTGTCATTGTGAGAGGCAATGGGTTTGCCTAGGGACAGGGTGTCCATAGAGAAGAGGAGAGGGCCAAGGACACAGCCTTGTTCTACAACTAGAGAAGCCAAGTTTTCCAAGTGAACTAGAAGCAGAACAAATCTGCATAATTATAAATTTATACACACAAGCTTGCTTTTCTAGCATCCAATGGCCCCAGCAGAAGATACACCACTCCAGTAGCGTAGACCAGAGATCCCATGCACTACCAAGCAGACACACAATAATCCCCCTCCAAAAACGCACGTTAAAACCCCAGCAGCAAACATGCCCCAAACCAGAAGGTTATACATCCCAAACGCAGGCCCTCAAAGATAGTGCCAATAGCACCTGCCCAAACAATAAATGCCAACACCCCCTCCCAAAATAACCCAAGCACACCCACAGCAAGCACAAAGTAATAGGGGAGAAATAAAAAACCCAGATCTCTGTCTGCCTGCCCAAATTAATCCAAGGTCCTTTTCACAAGGGCCACGGTGGGTGGGTGGTGAAATACCCAGACCTAGCATCTGGCTACACAAAACCTACCACACACCAGAAAACTGAGCTGTTTACAAATTAACAGCAGAATGCTCCTCAAATAAAGCTAGGCCAATGTCAAGTTCTTCCCAGGAAAAGAGAAGAATCAGTTGGCTTAATAGGAGAGAGACAGGTAAGAGAGTAAAGTCATGCCTTTAAAAAAAAAAAATGTATCCTGTGAACAGAATTCATCAGGGCAACTTATTCATTCAAAATAGAGTCTTTTACAAAATTCTTTCTACTTAAGTTAGCAGAGGCTTCAAGAGACACTATCCAATCTAAGCGCACCACTCTTGCCATTTTCCTCCACATGGTAAGTTAGAACAGCAATGCTAAAAATTAAAAGATTTAATTTGAAAAACATGTGTTTGATGTATGAATACCCCCTATTGCCCTCCCAAAAAGAAAGTTAGTCTCTTTCCCCCCCGCCCCCCCTTCCAGAGGTGTTTTTTTTAGGGGTGGGGGGGTGAGAGCAGATTTGACAACACTTTGTATATTCAGCTTCACCATTTTTTGTGCAGTCACATTTCCCTGCTTGTGAACATTTTGTTTGGAGTGCTGTTAGCATGCTGGTCACAGAACGAAAGAGATAAGTCCATGAGGTGGTATCTCATTGAACAAACTTCTGTGGGTAAGTGTGTAGGAGCTTTCAAGCTCTATTTAAATTAGCTTGCACAAACCAACAGAAAATGGGCCAATAAAATATGTTAGCCTGCTGACCATGGAGTTTTTGCACATATACAAAAGGAAAGGACAAAATTATTTTGAACACAAAATGTGCTATAAAACCAGAAAACCTGTTGAGTTTTGGGCAGATTTAGTACTTGTAATTGTCTAAGAACATGTTAAAGCAGATTAGATTTCAAACCAAGCGTCACTTAGTCAAAGGAACTAAGTATCTTAGTTTACAGGACCTCTGGTAAACACACATTGGTATACTTCCGTACCTCAGTAAAGCAAAAATAAGTTACTGCAGACTCACTAAACCCAAGAAGTTATCTCCATTTTACAGAGAAAATGAGTACATTTCTACAGGAATTATTCCAATTCAAGATTTGTGAACAGTAAGGCCAGGCAGTGCTCCCAAACGCTACTAGCACCTTAACAGTAGCATATCAAAGAGATGAGCATTAATTGTTCAAAATTCAGCTTCCTTCCTGCCAGGACTGGGTTTTGGTTTCTAGGTAATGAGCCATTCATACCCCAGCATTACTTATATAAATAACTGCTGTCATTTAATGGATGTTAGCATAGTCATACTGTTAACTTGGAAAGCTTCTATTCTAAAAAGTTACAGACGTCTTGACTATCAAAGACAATCAAAGTTTGCTGTGCTTATTTGGATAGGAGAGATGATCAATTAATCCTGTGCTAATTAGTCTGAAGTAGTGTGGCTTTTGTGGGCATTGATCTGCTGAAAAGCAATTACATGACAACTATATTTACTAATTTACCTCCTTTAGTATTGGCAAGTTTTGTAAATGAACAGGATTCAGAATTGTTTGGATGAAAATTTAAGTATTACATCCTTTCCTCTTCAAATTATTCAAAAGAACTTCCTATACAGCTGAAAAAGGTGGTAAACAAGTAATCTTCCGAGAATGCATATTTGTTTGACTTTTATATATAAACTGCTCGAGTACAACCAATGGTAGTTTAGACTTGAAGGTCATAAGTTATGGTTATGTTTAGTTTACTTAGGGTTTTGGGGGTTTACTCAATGTATCACAGCTGATGCTGACCACCTTTCCGATGGGGAAGGTCTATGTAAAACAAGTTAGGTAAATAAATAATTTTTTTAAAAGTAGTAATCTTCCCAACTAAAACAAGAACTTCACTACATTCTGTACCATTTGGGTACATAGTTTTACATTTTGTCCTTTCAATTGCTCCAAGCCTAAATCTTTGAAATAGCAACATTCACCAGTCTTTCACAACACAGTTTTACTTCCTGCAGGAAGCTTTCACCCAGAGGGGGGAAAAAAGCTCATCTTTCTAGGTAACAAGAAGTTAGTGAACCTGCACTGCAGCACGTCTGGTACACTGTAACCATTAAGAAAAAATATATCTATGGCAGCAGTTTCCAAACTTTTCAGGCAGTGACCCCCTAAGAGAGACACAAATCCTCATGACTTCCAGGTTTGGGAATTTGCATATTTAATTATGTAGATCCAATCTATTCAGAACTCCATTCTGTGACCCTACTGGGAGTCCTGAGCCCTAATTTGGAGTCGCACTTATCTTTAAAACCATTTTCCTTTCAGATGGAAAATCTGTTAGATTTGGTCTTCAGGTCCATATTTTGTATCATCAAAAATATGGCGCCTTTGTAGAAGCTTTGTGCACCTGAAACAGGAGCATGACAGGAAGGGTACTCTAGTTAGTGTTTAAACAAATGCTTTTGGGACAAGGAAAGAAATGCATCTTGCAGACTTTTGAGCCGTCATCTATTTAATTTATAAATCACCCAAAGCTAAGCATAGAACACAAATTATAATGCATTTATTTAGTTCTGTGTCAGGTGTATTTTGGGGATTTATTTGTTTTTGTTTATTAAGAAATCCTTTTCTCAAGGTCTTTGGGAATCTTCAACAATCTGGTGTTTTTTTAGGACATTGTCTGATTATTTTATTTGAAACTGTAATGATTAGACAGTGCACGTGCCATTTCAAGGCCTAAAAGTCTTAAGCCTATGAATGCATAGCATTCTACTATTTCACTTCCATATCAAGTTACTACTTTGGCCAAGTCTAACTGCCTATAGTAGAGACTGTCGCCTATTTCTAAGTAGTTAAGTCAAACTGTAGTAGGGCAGGATTGTCTAAGCAGAAAAACTCATGTGGCAGTTTGAGTAATCTGCAGGAAGCTTTAAGGAGTGTACACATTAAGTTTCCTCATCAACTTAAGCAACACATTTATGTTCCCCTTTGAAAAAAATGAAGATAGCTGTTTAGATATGCTTAGTCTGGTTTAAAATTCAAATTACCTCTGCCAAAGAAATGCCAACACTGACCACCAACAATAACCTTACTCTGATTTATCATCAGATTGTGGCATATATCCAATTTCTTACAAATGCAGTACAATCTTACCATACACAGTATTTTTAATAATCTAGCCTCTCCCATTCAGTTTTGAGAACACCTATGGCATCATGATTCACCTTGTTACACTCGAAAGAATCCACTTGGCCCTGAACTAGAAGTTACCAGCAAGTGCTTTGTGAGATTTCTAGAGACACCGAAAGGCCTAGGAACCTCTAAATGGTAAGAACCACATACTGCAGTATAGTTGGCAAATGATTATACAGATCACAAAATATTTAAAGAAAACACACTCTGGGAAGTTACCAGCGAAGAGTTTAGAAGGGGGTGCAATTTCCATGGCTCCTTTCACCCACCTGCATATCAGTCACCCCGCAATAAGGTCTTACATCTGGACTCTACTCCCAAATAACCACCACATAAGAAAAAGAGTGTAGATTTAAAGTACTACACAGAATTTGGCAGCATCAGGGGCTGACCTCACAAGCCTGGCACTATAACACGGAAGCAGCTTCTAGCCCTTGTGCATTTAAACTACACGCTGAAGGAGATAAATGAATTTAGTATATGAAGGGCTTCACTTTTGCAGACTGTGGTGTAGGTGATGGGACACCCACAAGGGAAAGGTTCTGCAGGAGGGTGAAAGGGCAAGAGTGACAGGCTCCACCAACAGTACATAATTGCCTGCTGACACCATAGCTCCCCACACCTCTGTGGGGATGCTCCTACAACAGAAGTGTGAAAGGCCCCAAGACCAAGCCTAGTAGCAGATCCCACTCGCTCACAAGTGGGAAGCCTACCCTCAAACCAGGGAGCGAAAGCTAGCTCCTCTACAATTTCCTAACCTCAAAGTCAATCAGAACTTGCCCTGCCAATCCAAGTCCAAAAGACTGTGCTTCCAAAGCAGCAAAGGCTACCTTAAACCTTACACAATGCTAGACTGAACTCCACCCCCTCATCACCCATGGCTTTTAATCCAACAGGCTGGGCCCATCCATCCTCACCCCCATCCTAGTCACACCAGGCCTACATGCCACAATTCTAGACCCTTTTTACGGGTAGCACCCATGCATGAACACCCAGAAATCTAGGTGTTCATGTGGGTGAGTCTATGTACACCCTGTGGTAGGTGTGCTGCGTGCTTCCACAAACACATATGCTCACCCACCTCCACCCATCGCACATGCACAGAGCAACCAGCGAAAACAGCAATTGCTCCATGCGTGATGGGTGGAGGGGAGCGTGTGCCCGTCGACACACCCCACGCGTGCCCATTTAAAGAGGGCCCTAGAGTTAAGCTTGCTCACCACTAGTACAAGAAACCCACACCCCTTTTGCTTAACACCCACAGGCAGTACCAGCCATACCCAAGCAGGTCACCCATCAGCAATAGCATCCAGGCAGTCTGTGTTCAGAAGGCTTGCTCTCACTCCATGAAGTCTGAAATACCTTGACCCCAGCAGCTCACTAGGTCCTAGTGTGGCTTTTCAGAGCTCAGAGTTCCTCAAATGCTTCAACTATCCCCTCCATACCCACCTTACACGGAAAGGCTAGTCTCCCTGGACACAGCCAAGTCCCCAATGCCACACACCCCCAAGAGTGGCCATATAAGGTGCACACACGACCTTATCATACAGGAAACCAGCTTCACCTCAAATGTCAGCCAGATACCCATACACACGCTAATGTCAACCAAATAGCCACCATGTCAGCCAGGTACCCCCCCCCCCATGTCAGCCCGATAACCAGTCCCCCAATCTCCTTCCCCAATGCCAGTCAGACAACTAGCCCCCCCGGTGACCTGCCAGGGACCCCTCTCCTCCAACCGGTGTCAGCCAGGTAACCAGCCCCCCTCCCCATGTCAGCCATGTACCGACACCCCCATTCCCCCCCGCCATGCCAGCCAGGTAACCAGGGCCCAACCCCAGCGTCCGGCAGGTAGACAGGGCCCCTATGCCCCCCACCCCACCCCACTCCTCCAGCCTCTCAGACCGGTGCGACCCAGGGCCCCGGCGTCTCCCCCCGTCCCCAATGTCACCCAGGGCCCACCCCGCTTACCGGGTCCCAGCGCCTCCATGGCGGCGGCGGCGGCCTCGCTGCGGTCCCCCCCGGCCCCAGCCGCCCCGGGTCCCGCAGCCCCCGCCGCCGCCGCCGCGTATCGCTTGATCTCGGGAATATTGGCTTTTGGGTGGGGGTCAATACCGGGAACGGGGTTCAGTATGGGGATGGGGGGAGCGGGGCCGGGTCCAGGCCGGGGAAGGGGAGGGGGCTGTCTCCGGGCTCCGCTTCCCAGAGCGGCGGCGACGGCGGCACAAACAATCCCCACTGCGGAGCCACCGAGCAAAGCGCGAGCGACCGAGCGCGCCCCCCGGCAGAGCCCTCTCTCGCGCCCCCTTCCTCCGGACGCGGGAGCGCGCGCCTGTTCCAACAAGGTGAAGGGGAAGGGAGGCAGCGGGCCGCTTCCCCTTTCCCCGGCGCTCGCGCACGCGCGGGAAGCCCCGCCCCCTGCCAGCAGTTGGCTCAGCTGTGTCAGCGCTCGGTCACAGCCACCCCTCCCAGCAGCAGCACCACCACCCGGGTGCACGCGCGCGTTCCTCCCACCCCTTATCTAGGCCCTTTAAACCTAGCGCCGCCTCTCGCCCAAGGCGGCGATGGACTCCTAGTCCTCCCCGCTGAGCAGCGGATGACCTCTTAAAAATTCCTACTTACTCTCCCCACGCTGCTTCTACAAATCCACCCTTCCACCCCTTCAAGTATGAAGAACATTAGAAGTGCTGTACTGGGTCAGATCAAGGGTCCAGCCACAGTGGCCACTCTCTCTTCTCTTGGGAGCAGTACCCAACAGGTCACAATGGACAATCCGTTCCCTTTTGTGCCAGCCCCTCATGATGGCCTTTTTACAGAGGCCATGGCAAGGGGGGTGGGTGGGGGATCAGTGTGTGCATAGTGTAAGGTACACACCCATCTACACCCACCTCCACCCATCAACATGCACAGAGCAACCGCCATTTTTGCCAGTTGCTCCACGTGTGCATGCGTGGGTGCCATCCATGTAAAAAGAGGTTGGGTCCCCAAAATCTACTTGGCTAATAGGCACTAATGGACCTATCCTCCAAGAACTTATCCAATCCTCTTTTAAAACTAACTACACCACTAGCCTTGACCACTTCCTCTGGCAGTAAATTTCACAAGTTAAGTGGGGAAAATAAATACTCCTTTGTTTTAAACCTGCTGACAGTTAATTTCATGGCATGTCCCCTTGTTCTAATACTGTTAGAGAATATAAATAGCCGCTCCCTATCTACATGTTCCACACCAATAATTATGTTATATGCTTCTATTATATCCCCTCTCATGCCTCATCCTGAAAACACTACTACTAATCATTTCTATAACACTGCTAGGCATACACAACACTTTACAGCACAGATATTGGAGACCGGTACCTGCGCAGCAGGCTTAAAATCTTTAAGCTGGACATGGGTGAGGGAAGCAAGGGGAGAGTCACACACACAGTCCCATTTTACAGATGAGGAATGGAGGCAGAGGGGTTGTGACTTGCCCAAGGCCAGCCAGGGAGTTAATTCATGGCTAGATCAGGATTTGAACCTTGGCTTCCCAGGACTAAGTCCAGCACCTTAGCCACTACACCACCAGCTTGAGTTAGAAGGTTGTGACTTACCCAAGACCACACAGTGAGTTTATGGCTAGAGTGGGATTTGAACACTGGCTTCCTTGGTCCAAGTCCAGCACACTACCCAAAAGGTATCCCCACCACATGAAAATCCTCTCTCTTTCAAAATGCAACTCTCCAAGAAGATCCCGAAATCACTTACTCCCATCAATTACATCCCTTTCCAAATACCCCAGACTCCCCATTCCAGTAAGATCTATCCATTCTCCAAATAGCCCCTTGAAAATAATTCTTCCCGACCCTTAAAGGTCTTCCCTTCAAGAGTTCCACCATAAACCAAATGTTCCCAAACTATGGGTTGTGACTGAGCGGGGACACATCTCCAATAGTTATTTTACATGTCTTTGCTGTCTGGAGCCATAGGATTATATTTCAGTATCAAAATAGCATCATGCAGGAAGAAAGCTTGGGAACCAGAGCTACTGCCCCCAGTGAATACCTAAGGTCTGACTCTCTCCAAAAATGTCCACTCCCCCCAAAAAACACAAGTATCCCCCCAATCTCAAATCCACACATGTATTTTAAAATATCCACAAATACGGTTTCCTTCAAAACACACTCAAGGATCACTCACTCTTTTCTCTACAAAAAGAAAGCCACATTTTGATAACAAGTGCCCATAAATTTGATGTTTTCCTGCAGAATACACCTATTTTACAAGTTTTCCCAGACAGGAATATTTGGGGGGTGGGGGGGATGTTAAGTCCTCTCATTCCTTCAGTTAGGATAGTCTAAAATTAATGACATTTCAGCAATTGGCCTACTTACCTGGCTTGTTTTGCTACTCCGCCTTCTCAACATTTGTTAACCCTGCACAGTATGGCCCTTGTCACAGTTGTGCCATAAATCCCAGCTAGCTAATCTCCCCACTATCTGTATCTAACCTCACACTCAAGCACTCCAAAGGCTGTATCACCTACACTCAATATGTCTAGTATTTCTAATTACTTTCACTTTCTACCTCACACTAGCACAGCCTTGTAATATTAGAATAACATGCAAAAGTTACAGGTTTGAGTTTAAATTGCACATTGACTTTTTTTAAAAGTTCCACAATTACATTCTTGTTTACCTTGGTGGAGAAGGTAAAACAAATTTTTGGTGTTTGTCCTGAGAGAGTTACCAGAGCAAGATTTCTTCCTATGGTTCTCTCTTCTCTTTCATTATGCACCTTCTGCAGTTTCCAAACCCCATTCCATGGACCACAGGTCCACACACAACTTTTTAGCCACATTGTTATTATTATTATCAAGCATTTATATAGCACAAGCAGTGTACCTGGGTGCTTTACAAATTAATTGAATAGACACGGTCCCTGCCCTAGGACTTACAATCTGAGAGATTTGAGGGGGGGCAAAGGAAGAGGAACAGAGGAAGAGACAAGGCGTGTAACCTTCACGAAGATGCGAGGTCCCAGGTACACACGCTTGGCTTGGTTACATAAGTTTAGGTTGCCTTACATGGACTCCAATAGTACAAGATTGCCAAGGAGGAATTCTCTAGTTCAGAGCCATAGCCTTCATTTCCTATGTTTTGAGCCTGTCCTGTCCAGGAAACAATCCCTTCTGTTTTCTTTTGTCAGTCTTAAGGAAATTTTGACATCTCCAAACTTCACAAGCACAATACTTACTCATAGTTTCTGAACAAACATTGACCCCATTACTCTCAAAGTCATTGAGAACATCCACCAGCATCTCCACTATTCTTTCTAAAAACATATCTTTGCCACAGAGCTCTTCTGAAAACTGATTCCTGTAGGCCCCTAAAGCAATGCATTTGCTTGACTTTGTATTTGCATTTGCAGCCTATATAACCTCCTGGTGCAGAGCAAAATTAAATGTAAATTGTACTAATTAAGGAGGGAGTAACTGAATTATTTGGGTATTTTCAATCAGATTAAATTGCTGCTAAACCTAACTAGCTTGAACTTTGCTCCTTCTTCATGCTCACTAGGAATAGTTACTTTTGTGCATGCAAGCTTACAGCTTGTTGGTTAAGTGTCATATTTTTTTTCTTACTGGCCTTAATGATTGATTTGTACCCAGAAGCTAATAGTTAACACAGAGAGAAGGATCAATAGCAATCATGGCATGTCACTCAGAATTTGGCTGGAAAGTATCTCTGCTGGGGAACTGATTGGTGTCATTGGCTATTTGGTAATTTAACCCGTGGGCCCAAATCCTGTCAATACTTATTCATTTACTTAACTTTATGTGCTAGGAGTAGCCCCTATGAAATGGAATCACACCTGGTAGCAAAGTTAAGAAGATGTATAAGTCTTTATGTGACTGAAAACCTATGGTCCATTATCTGTTGTGCGCTGAAAGTGGAACACACTGCAAATAACTTTACCTACCTGGGATACACATATGTGTACATGTTCTGAATAGTTAAAGCACAAGCAAATTACAGACCCAGACTGAAATATAACAGGCAGTTGGATTTACTGCTTTTACAAACAGGTTTTAATATGGTATACCTGTAATCCTACAGGAGACCTTCTTGCCTTTTAATGCTACCTAATAAAGACAAATACCCAGTCTCCCAATTACAAGAACTTGATCCTGTAAAGAATCACTCTTATTCTTAACTTTACACATTATGAATATTCCAGTAAGCCTCCAATCCTGTAAAGAGTTATGCACACATGTACTGATTGACTGTGCATAAGTAAAAATATACTTGGAATGTTGGGAGATGTGATAGAATCATAGGACAAAGGACACTTTTCCTGATAAATATTTATCCAGCCTTAAAACCCTCCAATTTCCCTTAAAACCCTTCAATGAAGGCTTCCTCAGCAGCTTGTTCCATTGCTAATTATGAAAACTTCTGAAATTATAGTAATAAATATGTTTATTAATTTGAAGCTTCTCTGTACCAAGGATTTTAAAATGCTCAGCAATGGACAGATGGTGCTTTGCTATGCTACGTTTTCAATAACTACAGTGTCCAATTGCCAGGGATATATCTGTTTTTTCAGATTGTGCTAATAGTTGCCCTGGATCCTGCAGTGAGCTTCCCAAAGTTTTCATGACAAGAGGGGGTTAATGAGGATACACTTCTACCAGGCTCCCATTCCCCACAAAATATAATAATTTAGTCTCTTAATATATATTAAAACATGATGAGTGCAATAATAATTGCAAACAATATTTGTGTAAATAAAGTACTAGTATGATCTTGAGATATTGATTTCAAAATGTATGATGGTGGGATGGGAGGAAGGGGGCCCCCAGCTACCAGGATGTACCAGGGCTCCAAATTTCTTTCAGTGGACTTGCTCACAAGGGAACACTGCACCCACACAAAGCGCCACTGACTTTGGCAGTTTTTACATGGATGTCACCCATGCACGAACATCCATAAACACCCATTGGATGGGTGGGGGAGTGCCCGTGTAAACGTCCACGAGTGGGTGTGTGCGCGCCATTCACGACCAACCCACCAACACCCATGGAGCAGCCAGGAAGGAGCCGGCAAGCTTTGTGGATGGAGATGGGTGTTCAACACCTGCCTGCCCATGTAAAAACTCAAACACCTACACCCACGGGAACGGGTCCACTGAGACCACAGAGAGATGGCTAGAGAGGCCACGCAGGTGCCCCCAAGCAGACCCGCCCACCCGGGGAGATGCTGGACGCCTGACCGGGAGCCCTTAAAAGGGATCCAAAACAGGACATGGGTGCGCAGGCTTCCAATATGTCTCGAAGGAAAGCCTATGACAAAATGAAGGAAGCCAGCACCGTGAAATGCGCGGGACGGGCCAGGGTAAGCAGAGGGACCCCAGGACGCCCAGGGGAGGGGGGCCAGCCCAACGGGCCGGGGGGGGGGGGACTGGGAAGGACCACTAAACACTGCACACCCGTTCCACCACAGGGCCGAGGACAGATGGCCACGCTGACCGCAGTCCCCAACTCCAGCACAGTCACGGGGCACGGGGAAGGGAGTGTGAGCGACAGTGAGGTATGTGCAAGGGGACCCCAAGAACCCGGGGAGTGGGGGCCCGCACACCAACAGTGGAAAACAACCCGAGGGAGCACAGGTTGGGCAGCCGACAGCTAACGGTTTCCACCTCCACCCCCAGGAGAGCACCCAGACACAGGAGCAACGCTCCACCGGGGAGACAGCCGAGGAGGGCCTCCGTGACAACCAGGTAAGGCACCCATGCCCCCCAGGGGGAGTGGGAAGGGATCCCCCTACAAGGGATGGGAGCACAGGGGGGCCGTGGGGCAGATGCTAACCCCTCTGCAATACCACCAACAGGAGACGACCAGCTCCGCTGTCACCACAGCTACCAGGCGGGCTCCTTAGTCACCAAGCTGGTAGGCTCCCCACAAGCAGTACCCAAAAGGGGGAGCCCTGGTCAAGGCAGGAGACCAGGGTCTTCCTACGCATGTGGGGGGCCGAAAAGGTCCAGCACGACCTGGCGTGCAGCTACAAGATGAGACAGGTCTATGAAACCATTGCCCAGGAGATGCAGTGGCAGGGGTACAATAGGGATGTCACCCAGTGCATGCAGCAGGCAAAGGACTTGAGGTCCAGATATAAACATATCAAGGACAACAATCTCAATTCCAGCCGTGCCATGTGCACAATGGAGTTCCATGATGAGCTGGACCAGTTCCTCTGCATGGACGGGGATATAGTCGCCTCCCGCTTACACGGCACCACCTTCGCCACGGGCAGACGGAGGGTGCTTACAACACACACCCTGCCCGACCCCCCGGAGCAGGGGGAGGTCACCGCCCCTGGCGAGGCAAGCCAGGGTGCGGGAGGGGATGGCCCCATCACACAGGGGAACCCGCTCACACAAACATCGCCTTCCGCGTGCGCTCACAAAACCCACAGGGCACCGACCTGCGGGGAAGGAGGGCACACACAAAGCAGACGGAGACCCAGGACGCCTCCCAGGAAGTGGAGGAAGATGATCCAGGTAGGAACATAACCAGGGCTGGGGAGCGGGGGGGAAGGACCCCGGCCACAGTGACCAGAGTCAAAGCCGGGCAGCAGGGATTGACTGATGGATCCACATTCCCATTACTGCTCAAGGCACCCTGGAGGTTCATGAGGAGGAGGTCGCGGAGGAGGAGGTGGTCAAGGAGGAACCAGAGGCACTCCCGAGAGCCGGGCGCCAGGACAACGATGGTAGACCACAACACACAAGGGATGGGTCCCGGACGGTATTGGGGTGACAGGCTAACAGGCCAGCCACAGGGGCAGCCCCTAGAACCAACCGCCCCCCACATGTGACAGGGAACGGCTGGTGAGCATCACTGGTGGGTTACCGAGCCACACGGGTTAACAGCCCCTGAGGGGTATGCAGCGGGAGTCCGGGGGTCGCAAGTGGGGTGGGACTGAGTGACAGGCCCCTAGGAGGAGTTGTAACAGCATGGTCCCGGGTGCATGCACCCCCAGATGAGGCTATCTTGGTGGTCGGACAGAGGGAACACAGTCCCCGGCATCCCGCCCAATCAGTAACATACGCCATAGGGACAGACAGAGAGGGGGGGCGGGCTCCCCCAGGGGCAACAGGGATGCACGGCTAAGGGCACAGAGTACAGACTCGGAAAGCCTCACACCCCAACCTGTTACCATCCCTCCCACAGATGAGTGCCCCGATCTGGCGAGGGGAGCTGCCACTGGCAGCGCCGAGAGGAATTGGGAGATGCAGGCCATGAACAGGCGGAGGAGAGAGGACCTCAGCAGGGAACTGCTGGAGGAAACCAGAGGTTAGCCGAGATGCACGCAGAAGAGCTTGCCCTCACAAGGGAGGTCCAAAGAGGGGAGGGGGAGAGGGACCAGGACATATTGGCAGCCATGCTAAACTGGTCCCGCACCAAGTACCTGTGGGACAGGTGCCAGACTGCCACCCTCCGCCGTGAGATGCAGCTCAACAGAGCCGAGAGGGCAAGGGGACATGTCACACTGGAGGGGACCTCTGCCGGGCCCTTGACCTCATTGGGGAGGCAGTGGGGTTCCTGCGGGTGGAGGGATGGCAGCCCAGTACCATCGGGGCGCCCCCCCACAGGTGCAGGTGCCCCCCCTGCACTTTGGCCAACCATGGTTTCCCCAACAGCACCCCTTCGCCAGTCTCGTTGACAGGGTCCCTCTCCCCCACATAGCCCCACAACAACAGCCCATGGGGCTGCCCTTCTGGGCCGCACCCCTCCTGGTTCCTCCATAGCTGCCTCCGAGCCACCCCTCCCCTCTGGGAACCACAGTCTCCCCCACTCAGCCAGAAACCTCCAGGTGACCAACCACCCATGCCGGCCACCCTACCAACTCCGGTAAACCGCACCACAGAGCTGTCAGGAAAGTGGGGGGGCGGGGCGGGGAAGGCATCACTAACAGCAGAGGGATGGGCAGAGGGGATGATGTGTGGGGAACCATGGGAACACCTGAGGGCCACGGAAAGGGCTGTGGCACCGGGGTAACAGTGCAAAGGAGGGTGTAACACTGACCGTATCTTCCATCACCACAGGGTCCAGCATCCCACGTGGAGCGGTCCGTGGACAACGGAGAGCCCAGGCCATCCGGCCACCGCTCCCAAAGGACGGCGGCTGCAAGGGGCCGCAGGGGAGTGAGCCCCAGTGGTGCACCGAAGTGGGCACAGGGAAGGCCTCACAAACCTTGACACACACATCCTTGTACAGAACCCCAAATAAACTGTGTTGTACATTACCACTCTGTTGTTTGGTGTGTCAATGGGGGCACCATGGTGTGTAGGGGTTGCTCCACATGCAGACGGGGGCGGGACATGCACAATACAGGTGCTGGAACCATACATCTCTGGCCTGCAGGCAGCCGGGTGGGCAACAGCATAGCTCCCATGGCTGGGTACAGGTCTGTACAGTTACCTCAGTGGAGCACCGGTCATGCCATTGGACAGCTGGTGATGGGCCGAGGCCTGGTGCGGTTCGCTTGTCATGGCTAGAAGGCAGTGGGTGACCCAGTAGGGCAGGGCACAGGCCTCACAGGACCAGGAAACCCCTACAACCAATACACCAGGCCAGAAGCAGATTAGGGAACAGACATATCTGACTTTATTGTTACCTGTTACATGGTTCTGTGAAGGGTGGGGGGCTGTCAACAGGACTACTCAGTTGCCTGCCATTTGGGTGACAATGTGCCTACACAGAGTGTCCCGGTTCTCCTCCGATATGCACCGGACCACTCCTCCCTGGACATGTTGGTAGAGGGGCATGGGACCCTCTCTCTGCACTGGTGGGGGGTAGTCAAGGGTAGCTCCCCCAGTCTTGCAGATATTGTGCAGGATGCAGGCCACCAGCACAAGGATGGGGGTATGCTGCAGATCCAACTGGCTCCTGTTCATGAGCAGGCACCAATGCCCCTTGAGCAGCCTGAATGCCCGCTCCACCATGCTCTGAGCCAATGAGAGGCGTTCATTGAAGAGCCTGCGGTCCACTGTGCACGCCACGGGATAGGCCCTCATGACCCATGGGCTCAGCGGGTAGGGGGGGTCCCCTATCACCACTGGGCCAATGGAGACCCCCTCAATGACCCCCAGGTTGAGGGCTATCTCCCCGTCAAACATGCGTGCATAGAAGGGGGAGGCCTGCAGTATGTGCACATCATGGCTCCTCCCTGAGTGGCCGGTGTAGACATCAGTAAACAAGGCCCTGTGATCCACCACGGCCTGGAGATTGATTGAGAATGCTTGCTTCCAATTCAGGTAGTCTGTCTTGGCATGTGGGTGCTGGATTATAGGGATGTGGGTGCTGTCTATCGCCCCTATGCAATGGGGGAAGTCCACATCCTCAAAGCCGCGGATCACAACGTCTGGATCCTGGAGCTGTATGACCCACTCAAGAAGTAGCTCCACCAGCAGGTCACACACGTTGTGGAGCGCCCTGTTGACGGTCGCAGTCCCCATCCCGAATTGCTCCCCAATGCTCCAACAGGAATCAGGGTTGGCCAGTCTCCACACGGCCATGGCCAAGTGCATCCCTGGCGGCAGCGGATACCTCATGTTGGTCTCACGCCTCCGGAGATGTAGATTCAAGAGCTCCCTGAGCCGGGCCAGGAGGGAGAGGTCGATGCGGAAGTGGTCCATCCATTCCTTGTTCGTCCAGGTGGCCAGCATGTTCTCCCACCATTCATTGGTGCGAGAGCGCATCCAATTCAGCCTCCACGTTGGGACAGTGACACGGTGCCTGTAGACATTGAGTGGCCACCGGGACAGTACCAGTTGCATGTCCTGGGACACCGCTGTTCCAAACATGGAATGTCTGCGGACAGCTACCCGCCATGCCCACCGCAACGATGCAGCTCGGTGCATGTTGGCTGCTCTCCTGCACCGTACACCATGGTTGTAGAAGTAGTAGCTCGGCAGTAGTAGCTCGGTCCATTGCTCAAACACCAGTGCCAGGATCATGAAGCAGGAGGACAGGACCATTAACAGGATGGCCCTCTCCTCAGGGGGCTCATCAACAGGCAGCATGATACCAACAACAACATGCACACTCAGGGGGAACCCACCACCGGTACCAGTGCTGGATAACCTAGCAGCTACCTGCCTAGGCGTTACGTGGCTGGCGGACCTGACCCAAGCCCGTGCAGCTGTGACTGTGTTCCCTTTAACCACCCGGCCTGTCAGTAGCCTCAGCAACTAGCTATCACCCCCCTGCAATCCCTTCCTCCAGGCCCCGAGCCCTGTGTGCCCTGCACACCCGCACCATGCCTCCCACGTCCCATGCAACCCAAAGCCTGTCCCAGGGTACCAGGGACGACTGCACGGGGCAACCCACTGTGCACACCCACCTACACCTGCCTCTGCACCTACACCCTGTTCTGGACACCAGCACCAACATTCTATCGCTAATTTCCCTCACTATCGCCTTTCATTCAACACGCTCACACCACCTCTCACTCTACACCCCACGCCCGGCCACAGCAACCAGCACACATAAGTACCATGGCAACCCGTGCTGTGTGCCCTGCGATTGGTGCGGTACCGTGGGCATGTTCCACACACCTGATGGGGATCCCCCTTCGCTGGCCTGCTGGCACGTCCCCCCTTCACGGACCACCTGACATCCATGGGGCTAGGGGCACTCCGAGGCTCCTCTGTGGCCCAGGGGCCATCCCACACCCTGTGCTCCTGCCATGACCCCATGCTATCCCTGGCCAGGGCGCATCAGCACCGGCCTTGCTTCGGTCACATCGCTTGAAGGCCACGGCACTGTGCAGCTGTGTTCCATCAAGATACGCTGCTTGGAGTGGCTCATTAGCTCCCTTCTAGAGGCAGCCATGGCCTTGCTGATCTGTTCGGGGTTCCACATTGTTGGGGCCCAATGTCCCGTCCTGATGGCAACTTATCTCTATCCCTTAGTGCAGGCGATGATTGTAGAGCAGACCAGGGAGCAGGAGGAGGTTGTGCAGCTGCTGCTGCACCTCTTGGAGAGGGTGCACCGGCTTGACCACGCCCAGGCGGACCGTTGGAGCCGGGTATGGGACCAACATCCTTATTGAGGGCGGGGTCCTGCCCCATGGACCTGCTCACTGCGCTGGCTCCCCACCTCCCTTGGACCTTTCCCGTGCCCAACCCCTTCCCCCTGTTAATAAAGTTGCTTTGCCCCCACATCTGGTTGTGTGGCATGGTCCTCCGTGTGGCCTGGTCTCTTATGTGGGCACCTCTTGGTGGTTGTGGCACTGTTGCCTGGCAGGGACTTGTTATCCCGCCCTCCCCCCCCCCCCCACGGTGTTTGTGCTGCAGCTCTGCCGTATCCTTTGGGGGTGACCCTGGTTTCCCTGGCCTGGGATGTTTGTGGCCANCCCCTCCCCCCCCCGGCGTATATGCTGTTGCTCTGCCATATCCTTTGGGGGTTACCTTGAATTGGTTTCCCTCTGTCCCCCACCGGCCCAGTCTCATTCCCCCCATTTCCCTCTGGTCTCTTGGGCCAGGGGTTCATCCCCTTGACTGCTGTCCTGGTGCCCTGCCCCCTCCCTGATTTTGTGATGCCCCCCCCCCCATTGCCTGCATGGATCCGTTGTTGGTGTGGGGAGAGCTGCAGCGGGTTTGCTGCTGGTTGGTGTGGTCTCACCCCCACCGTTCCCTGCCAGCCCGGCTGTGCTGTGGGCTTCCGTTCCTGCCAGCGTGACTGCATGTGTCCAGTTCCTGGCTCCTTGTCCGGGGGGCTTGGAATTGTGTGTGCGGGTCCTCTGCTGGGATGTGTGTGTGTGTTTGTGTGTGTGTGTTGGGGTCCCCTGCTGCATCGGGCCTCTGCCTCCCTCCCCTGTGCCCCTTCCCACCCACCCCCGCCTCCTTGGCCATGCAGCCCTTCCCTGTGTGGTTGTGTTCACGGTTGTGTGTAGGCAGGTTCTGGTTTGTGGGGGGTCCGTGGCACCTGGCTGTCTGGCCCTGTCACGGGGCTGCCTGGGGTCTGCTTCTGTGTGTCTCCTGTCATCCCTGCCCCCTCCTACCCCACCCGCACAGGGTCTGGTGGTTCATGGGTGGAGCTGCGTTGGCCATGTTGTACCGTCGCTGTGCTGGGCGGGGCTTCCCCGCTGTTCGGTGTCTCGGGTGTTTGTGTAACTGTCATGGGTGTTTGCTCGGTGTTTCCTGTGATGGGTGTTTGGCCGATGAGTGTGTGCCGGCCCCTCCCCTTCTGTCCCACAACCCCCCATGGTGCCGTCCGTGTAAACATCACCCAGCTCGGCGCCGCTGGGTGTTTGTCGGGTGTGCTTGGCTCACTGCTTGGGTTGTGGGTGATGCGTGGGTGGCGGCAGCAGCTGTGTAAAAAAGGCCTTTGGCTCTTTTAACACAGGTGCCCCCCCTCACACACATGCGCGGGTGCCAATGCCCGATGTTCCCTGCGTAGAGATGGGTGGAGGTGGGTGTGCACCTGTGGGAATGTCCACACCCCCACCTCCATCCGCTGCTGATGCCCACCCATTCCCCCACCCAACCCGGGCTGTGTGAAAAGGGCCTTTGACACAGCTTTGCAAAGGGTGCCTGAGGCTCAAATAAATTGGTTTGTTTTTGTCTCTCCTGAAAGAGGGACTTTGACACCTGAAGAGGGACAGTGGGATTCAGCACCCAAAGAGGGACTGTCCCTCCTAAATGGGGACTGTTGGGAGGTAAGATCTATGCTATGGGAAGTTACATTTCAGTATACACTGTTCCTGTGGTTTTTAAACCCCCTGTGTATTAAACATAAATCACTTTTTTCTTTCATGCATGGGACTGCCAGCTTTTCAGACAAGCAAAGGCAAGCACTCAGCACTGTTAGCAAAACATAATAGCACATGCCACATGCTGCTTGCCATCAGGCCAAATAAGGCATTTCTGACTATAACTTGGGTCTGGTGATGAACAAGCCTCTTTGCATGCAGAATTCCTTGGCAATCTTCTGCTATCGAATAACAGAAGTGAATTGGTAATGCTTTCTTAGAAGTAACTGTGCTTAATTCTTGGTGAAATTACTCCTAGTTTACTCTCTAATGGTGAAATTTATCCCTGTGCAGACTAAAGCTGCTGTATAATCTTTGAAAGGCCTTATGTCCCATATTCCAACATTTCAAAACCAAGGTTTTAAATTCATAGTTAGGGCGAATTAATCATTCGTAATATTTTCACATTTCCCCAAACTAATAATATCACCATGCCTTAAGTCCTATACTTTCAACTTATTACTTCACCATATCACATCACTATTTTTCACCCTCTCTATATAATCTTCCCCCTCAAAATCATCACCCCCTCATCTTTAAAGAACATGACAATTCTGTCATAACAGTGCATATTTCTTTCTTTCTTTGTTTATTGATTTATTTATATTAAATTAATATTGCATCGCTTCACGCACTTTAAAATTAAAGAAATTACTTACTTATTCACATGCCTTAATGAGTTAATCTATACATAGTACATATCACATGAATATTAACTTTTAAATTTCAGATACAGAGATAAAGATGAGGGGGTGATAATTTTGAGGGGGGAAGGATATAGAGAGGGTGAAAAATTGTGATGTGATGTGATGTGGTGAAATAATAAGTTGAAAGTATAGAACTTAAGGTACGGTGATATTATTAGACTGAGGAAATGTGAAAATATTATGAATGATTAATTTGCCTTAACTATGAATTAAAAACCTTAGTTTTTAAATGTTGGAATTTAATCAGGTTTTTTAAATGTTGGGCATTTTTAGACATAACAAAGATCAAGTGTCAAAACCCCTAAGCACATGTTTGGCCATTGTGTGTAAGCAACATAACAATCCCAACAACAATTTGGCCAGCCGTTGAACACGCGATGTGAACACCATTGCATCACAAGGACAATTTTTCAGCTGAACATGTGGTCAACGTTGTGTCTAAAGATATCACGTGGTGTGTTAGCAGGTACAACACAGGAATGAGGTGGCAGCGCTTGCCTGCTGAGATCGGGTGGCAAGCAAAACACTGATTTGCCCCAAGATAGGCTGTGTGTCTAAGCAGCGCCACATGGTGAACACAGGGCCAAACCAGTGTTCATATCAAGGTCAAAACACACATTCAGACACCTGTTGACAGTATGGCCTTTTTTACACGGACACCGCCATCGGCCTGGTGCGTGGAGATGGGTGGGTGAGCACACCCGGCGAACACCCAGTGGCGCCGAACCAGGTGACATGTACACGGATGGCACTGCATGGGATTGTGTTACGGAAGGGGAAGGGCTGGCACACATCCATCAGCCAAACACCCACCCCGGGAAACACCAAGCAGACACCCACGAAAGTAACACGGACACCCGAGACAGTGAACGGTGGGGAAGCCCCACCCAGCACAGCGACCGGACAGCATGGCAGACCGAGGGCAAACAACGCTACAGCACGCAGCTCCACCCCTGATCCTCCAGACTCCGTGCGGGTGGGGTAGGAGGGAGCAGGGATGACAGGAGACACAAAGTAGCGGCCCCCAGCCAGCCCTGTGACAGAGGCCAGATAGCCGGGCGCCACAGATGCCCCACAAACCAGAACCCACACACACACAACAGTGAACACGACCACACAGGGAAGGAGTGCATGGCCAAGGAGGAGGGGGACCCCAGCAGGGGAGTGGGCTGGGAAGGGGCACGGGAAGAAGGCAGAAGCAGCAGGGGACCCCAACACAAACACCCAACCCCCCAGTAGAGGCCCCACACACACCATCCCAAGGCCCCCAGAAAAACACCGGGCATGGGACACAGACGGTCATGGCAGCAGGGACGGATGCCCACAGGACAAGCGGCCTGGCAGGGAATGGCAGGTGGGCGGGGGGACCACGGACCACACCAACCACCAGTAAAATCACTGCAGCTCTCCACACACCAACAACGGATGCGGGTGGGTGAAGGGGGGGACCATCGCGAAGGCAGGGAGGGGGCAAGGCAGCAGGACAGTGGGCAAGGGGATGGACCCCCGGCCCAAGGGACCAGAGGGAAAGGGTGGGAACGAGATAGGGTCAGAGGGGGACAGTGGAAGGCAAGACCGGCAGCCGAGAGGCAACCAAAGTCCCAGGCCAGGGAAACCAGGGTCACCCCCAAAGGGAACGACAGAGCTGCAGCACAAACACTGGGGGAGGGCATGAGACACACAGCCCCTGTCAGGCAAGCATGCCACAACTGCCAAGAGGCGCCCACATGAGTGACTGGGCCAAATGGAATGCCATAACACACACCCGGAGAAGGGGATAAAGCAACTTTATTGGCAAGGGGGAACAGGGTGGGACAGGGTCAAGGTACAAGGGGGTGGAGAGGCAGCACAGACATCGGGCACGTGGGGTGGCTCCCCACCCTCAATAGGGACGCCGGCCCTGAGCCCAGCCCCAACAATCCCCCTGTGCGCTAAGGATTTGTGAACAGAGTTCGGGGGGTCGGTGTATAGCCCGAACTCAGGGTGTTCGGGCCATTCACAAACACCCCAAACCCAAACTGCCCCCCACCCGAACCGGCCGAACAAAGTTCGGATTTTGAACCCATTCAGGTGGGGGGGGCGGAGGACAGGGGGGAATCCGGTTTTCCCTCCCCCCTCCAGGCTGCGCAGGTGGAAGGGGCACTGCGGCTCACCGTCCTCCCTACCCTGCCCAGCCTGGTTAAAAAAAAAGAAGTGTTTTTTAAACAAACCCACCCCAGGGATTGACCTACCTGGTGGTGCCGGGGCTCTGGTCCTGAGTCCGGCGGCAGCAGCAGCAGTGGGTCCGGCTCCGGCGGTGCTCCAGAGCACTTCAGGCCTCTTCTAGGTCTTCCAGGACCTGAAGGATGGCTTCTGGCCCCTTCCTTTTGGTGATGAGGGGCCGGAAGCCATCCTTCAGCTCCAGGAAGGCCTAGAAGAGGCTTGAAGCACTTTGGAGTGCCACTGGACCTGGAGCCAGAGCCAGACGCGCCGCTGCTGCCACCGCTGCTGCCAGACCCAGGATCGGATCCCTGGCACCACCAGGTTGGTCAATCCCTGGGGTGGCTTTTTTATTTATTTATTTAAATGTTTACTAGGCTGGGTAGGTGGAGGGGGAGGAGGTGAGCCCTGGTGCCTCTTCCACCTGTGCAGCCTGGAGGGGGAAGGGAAAACTGGGTTCCCACGCCTCCCTGAATGGGTTCAGTGAAACCGAACAGGTTCAGGCTGAACAGCCCAAACCCGAATGGTTTCACGGGGGACAAACCCCGAACGGGCCAAACACCGAACCCCCCAGTGTTCACACATTCCTACTGTGCACAGTCAAGCTGGTGCACCTGCTCTAGGAGTTGCAGCTGCTGCTGCACAACCACCCCCTGCTCCCGGGTCCGCTCTGCAATGATCACCTGCACTAAGGGAGAGAGTGAAGGTGTCATCAGGATGGGGCCATGGGCCCCTACAACATGCACCCCCGAACACACAACCAGGGAAAGGCCCCAGCACACACGCAGCACACTCACCGATCTCCCCGTAGAACAGTGCCCCTGCATGAAGGTCCGAGTGTGAGGTTAGGGGTACCTCACATGGCCCTGCAAGGTGGGAAACCCTCACAGGGGGGTAGGGAAGGAGTAGTACCCAGACCTTTCACTCCCGGGAGTGTACCATTACAAGGCAGTGCCTGGAAAACTACCCTCAGGATAGAATTAGGGCCTTGGAATCCAAGGATCCCCCAGCCTATATCATCACTGGGTATCTGGGAGGAGCGCAAGCCTTGAACCACTCCCTGATTCCCATGCACTCGGGGGACCAGGGCTCCGGGGGACACCAAGGACATGGGGGTGGAGGTATGGGGGTGAGAGGCCGGAGCAGGGTCCCACGGGGGGGGGAAGGTCAGCCATACAAGAAACCTTGGGGGTCACCGCGGTGGGAGAAGGAAAGGAGGTCACTTACCCAAGGCACGCTGTTCGCTCGCTCGCACTTACTCCCACTCACGCACTCACTCACTCACACACTCTCTCACTGTAGCAAAACTCCAAGAGGACACAATCCAATCGCCAGGGGCCGGTCTCACAGGCAGAGCACTGATCACCAGCAAGGCAAGTTCCCTTCTGCTCTGCTTATAAGCCCTGTGACCGGCGGGGGGCGGAGCCGGAGATGCTCTGAATGTCGCCGCCCCTCCAGCGATGATGATTGAGGCGCCGCAGCTGTGGACGCAGGGGAAGCTCCACTTCCGGGTTTCCCAGAGGCTGTTGGGGGCGTGGCTTGTCCCCGCCATGTATTGCGGCTTTCTGCTTGCTCCGTGCTGCTGGGAGGGGCCTCTGGTACTGCCGCGGCTGGGCTGATTCGGGGCGTGGATGTGGGGTGAGTCCCGGAGGTTCTTGCCGGTAGGGGGGCCTGTGGGCCCCGTGGTTGCTGCCCCCTTAGCCCCTGCCGACGGAGTCTGACACCGAGGCAGCACGCTGGAGCTGGCCGGCCAGATGTGCCAGGTGGAGAATGGCCAGGAACACAACCAGGGTAGCTAGAAGGGAGGAGGGAGAGGGTCAAGGGAATGGAGTGCAAGGCAAGGGTCAGCAGGGGTCAAGAAGCACACACCACACGCAACCGACACTGTGACCCAGGAACACCCAAGGCAGCACCCCAGTCATACACAGCAAGGGGGTTCACAGGAAGTCAACTGATGGGTCAGGAACAGGCCCCACTCATGGTCAGCACCCCGTCTCACCTGCAGCCCATCCATTGCCAACGGTGCCAATGATGGGAACTGACAGGGGGCACCCGGGGCAGTTCAGGGGTGGGTGGAACAAATGGGTAACAGGGGACTGCAGCATGCTGCACAGTATGCCGCCAGACAGCCCCAGTGATCCACAGCACAGTCCCCCAGGACCCTGATCACAATAACCAACCCGCATGGATAAGGTCGCAGCCGTGGGACTGGTGATCGGGGTGGCACACATACACTAAAGCACACACGAGGGTACCGTGACAGGCAAGGTCTTTATGGGGGGGGGGGTAACAGGGAGGGTACAGGCAAACAGAGGCCGGTGAACAGGTGAGCATGGGCTTCCCCACACTACACACAACCAACACAGAGGGGTACCGGTGCAGCCACTCCAAGAGGGATGCAGGTGGCAGGGAGTGCTACAGGGATGGGGGCTGAAGTGTACTGAGGCAGTGAGGGGGTCTGGCATACGAGGCAGCCCACCACCGGGTCACACAGTCCATAGGGCCGGAGCAGGAGGAGCCAGGCCACAGCACAGGCACGGCAACAACAGCGTAACTGAGGGGCTGGTTGGGTCGCCCAGCTCAGGGAGAGACCGGAGAGTGCCACAGGAACAGCTGCCCCGGGACAAGACCCTCCCAGGCGAAGAGGCCCCTGCGGAATCCCTGGGACTGCATATACACATCCACCATGAAACGGGGCAAGAGTGGGTTCCCTGTGGCAGCTGCAGCAATGACATCCAGTAGGTTCATCACCAATCGCAGGGCACCACGTTCACATGTGGTAGGGGTCCCAGTCAGCAGTGGTCCCCCAACATCGGTAGGTAGCCGGCCCAGCTCCCCAAGAATGGCCTGGCAGTCCAGTCACAGATGGGATAAGCCGTGGGCATGCAGTAGGATGCCAGTGTAGTCAGTAGCCACAAGGGGACCCCCGGCCTGGAGCGCCAGTCCATACTCTGGACGTGCAGCCACCTGGCGAATAGTCGTGCTCTCCGGTGCTGTCCATGGCACAACAACAGCGGCTGGGTTCCCCCACTGAGGTTGCTGAAGGAGGGCAAAGCTGAGCTCCCCGGCACGCTGGAAGCAAGCCGGACCCCCGACTGGATGGCCCATCACCCACATGTACCGTGCCAGGAGACTGAAGCCATCCCCCACTGACAGGGGGTCGCTCATCA